>JAMXBC010000017.1:0-89821 GCA_024138005.1 Lumnitzera racemosa | reverse complement strand
GGCGCCCGTGTACTTTGATCGCAGCGCCGGGTGGACGAGCGCGGCACTGCCGTTGCGCGCAGCGCCATTCACCAGCGCGCCATTCACCAGCGCGCCATTCACCAGCGTGCCATTCGAGGGAGTGCCGCTCGAGGGAGCGCCGCTCGAGGGAGTGCCGTTCAGGAGTGCGCCGCTCGGGAGAATGCCGTTCGAGAGGGTGCCGTTCGAGAAATTGCTCAAGGGCGAGGTCGGAGAAGAGGCGTGAGGAGCGACGGGGGTGCCATTGCTCTTGGGCAGGGGTGCCGTTGGAGAGCGGCGGCGGCGCGCGCAGGCTGTCGGCGCGGTCGCCGTCTGCAGCGGCGGCGGCGGCGGCGGCGGCGGGCGGCGGCATGGCCTCGAGCAGTGTGTCACCGCGCGGCGCATCGTCGGCGTCTCGAGTCTGGAGCGGGCGCGCGGTGGTGCAGAAAGAAAATATACTTTGGCGGCCGTCGGGTGTGAGTCGTCGGCTGGCTCGCCCGTGCGCTCGCTCGCCCGTGCGCTTGGCCCAGCGGCGCGCGCGCCTGTTGTCGGGTCTATCTTAGCGTGCAGATAGCGTCTGCTGGAGCTAAGAAAAAGCGCTGGGAGCACCGAAACAGCAGGGCTGCCCGCCGTTTGGCCGGGTGACGCTGCTGCAATTCGGCGGCCGCGTCGACGTCAGACACCCGCCGCTCTTTGTCGCAGCGCCCTTGCTGAGCGCGTCATTCTGTCAATCATAAAGTCTATTACATATTCCGAGGGCGGATATCGAGCTGGCACAGGTGAGCCCTACTCTCGATTAACGAAGAGATGGGTTGCAGAGAAATGCCGGCCGAGGGGCGGTATTATTTGGAAGAGCGTCCGTCGGACCGCCCCGTGTGGCGGTGAGCCGGTGCTGCGCCTCATTTCTCCTGCTAGATCGACAGCATGAAACAGTACGTACGAGGAGTAACCGCGCAGGGCAAGGCAGGCGGAAAGGGATATCATTGCTGCGCGGTCACGACAGAGTGCCGCCTCGGCACCGCCAGACGCGCGAGGATGACGCGCGCGCGCGCGCGAGAAGCCAAGACCAAACGCCGGTTTGCCGAGTCCAACCCGCCCAGCCTCTCTTTCGGTTCGTTCGCCCGTTCGTCGTCCTCGTCCATCTCCTGCACGAGGCTCCAACAGCTCCGGGCGATAGTCGTCGTAACAATAAAAAAAAAGAATGACCGCAGAGGGCGCCGTCGTGTGCCGCGTAGATAGACAAGCGACGGCGGGGGTCACTCCTTCTTGGCGGACTTCTTCGGGGCAGCCTTCTTGGGTGCGGCCTTCTTGGGCGCGACGCTCTTGACCGCGGCGGCCTTGGACGGCTTGACCTTGGTGACGCGGCCGGACTTGGTCTTGGTGCCGGCGGCCGTCTTCTCCTCCTTGCCGACCGCGTCGCCGACGGCAGCCGCGGGCGCCTTCTTGGACGCGCGCGGCTTGCCGACGTTGGCCTTGGGCTTGGCGCGGCCGCCTTCTTGGTCGCCGTCGCGCTGGCTGCGGGCTTGCTGGCTGGCGCCTTCTTTGTCGCCGCCGCACTCTTCTGTCCTGTTGTCAGTCTATTTGTCTCAATCACAGAAAGCACATCGACAGACCTTGGTGGCTGCGGGCTTGGCGGCGGCGGACTTGGTGCTCTTCTTGGTCGCGGCCGGGGCGGCGGTGGCGGCGGGTGGCGGCAGGCTTTGGCGGCGGCCGCGCCGGCAGCGGGCTTCTTGGCCAGCTTGACCGGCCCGGACGGACCCTTTGGCCGCGAAAAGTCGCCCTTCTCCTCGCCGCTCTTCAGCGCCTGCGAGATGTGGGTCAAAGGCGGCATCGGTGGTCGTGGCGGGGATCTTGTGGTGCGCGCGGATGTATTTCTTGATCTGCTGCCGGCTGCACTCGAGGTCAGACGTGTTTCCGAGTGTCGCGCAGGGACAATTGAAGCTGCTGACCTGGAGCCGGAGCGTTCTTGAGCTGTGACGACTGGTCAGCGGCGGCTTCTTCGGCGCGGACGAACCAGAGAGCGCGAGACTTACTGCGACGATGGCGCCAATGATCATGTCTTTCGTCGAAGACAAAATGTCAGCTCCTTGATCCAAGGCGCATGCGCCGCCGGGCCAGCGGCGCAAAGGTCTCATACCCTTGTAGGACGTGTGCTGGGCAGGGGCCTTGGGAGCCATGGCGGTGCGTGTGGGCGCGGGCGCGTGTTCGTTCTCGTGTGTATACCGGGTGCTATTGCGACGTCGGTGTCGAGTGCGAGAACAGTAGCTGAACTCGGCGACTAGAATGCAGCGGAGACGGAGCGGGAAGAAGAGGGTCGGGTTCGCAGGCGCGCCAGGCGGCGCAGCTACGGTGGGGGGAGGGAAATAGGTGTCGCCCATGCGCCTCGGCCGCCCATGCGGCGCCCCAGATCACTCCTCCGCCTCTCTCTCTTTCCCGAGCGGCGCTCTCTCTCTCCTCTCTGCTCCCTCGCCCGTCGCGTCCATCGTCCCGCCTTGGACCGATCGGCGGCTGTCTCGCCCCTTTCGCGCTTCATCCCTTCTTCCCTGCGACCACTAGTCAGATTCAACGTGCGACCGGTGGCGTCCCGCCTTGGCGCCCTGGTCTCGTGCGGCAAAACAAACGTCCGCACCCTGTTGTTTGTTGCCTCTGCCTGCCGTGTTGCACAACAGGACGACCGTCCTGAGTCGCAACGGCCAGAGACACCGTAGCGTGGCGGTGCGCGTGATCGTTTCAAACGCGATGATGCCCGGCGGCTGTGGTGTTTGGTGGGCCGCCCGCCGTTGCCGCCTACCGTCCTTGTCTCCCACCGTTTACCTTGCTCTCCCTTGGCACACGACGAATTTGCTGCGCGAGCTAAGCAGCCAGGTATCCATTCCTAAGGGGCAAATCATAAGCTGTAGGCACAGAGACCCGACAAAGTCGCGTATTTGGTGGTATGCACAACTCCGGTCGTCACGTGGGAGGGCATTTTGCAGGAGTCCATTGCTCCGCCATGATCAACACGGCTCTGCTCATGGGGGGCGCTCGCTGAGGGTGTTGACACCCTGCCGCTCGACGTGCAGCAGCGCAGCTGTGGCGTTGCGTCGACATGTAGGCGCCCGCTTTGGTGCTGGCAAACATGAGGTCGCTGCCCTGGATACTACGCGTGCGTCAGCAAAACAAACACGGCGTTCGTGTCGCGTCCTCGACGCGTCGCGACTGACGTATCACTCTCGGCTGACTTCCTTGCTACTAGCCGGCAGAGTCGCCCACCGGTCACCGCGATGCCCATGATTTCTATTTCCCAAGCATCCCATCACTCTACGGCGGAGGTACCTCTTACTACTCAATACCTAATGGAGTTCCCATACCTAAGAGACGAGGCCGCACCTCGAGACAGCAGAGCACCGCGACAGACTCGGCGCACGCTCATAGTCATCGCCGCACGTGACCTGCAGTCAAACTTCTCGTCAACAACAGCGACGGTCAGGAGCACATCTTGTAGCTGTCGAGTCTACGAACGGCGACTGTAGCGACTATATCCTACTGGCATCAGCTACTCTACAGAACTTGAAGCATGCCGGGCTCGTGACTTGTAGGACGACCGATGCGGTGGGCTGCGGAGAAATTCCGCCGGCCGCGAGCCCGCTTCGTCCCGACCTCAATAGGCGATTTCCTCGTATGAGCGCATCGACTCGACCGTATGAAGATGCACCAGGACACTCACTCGCTCGTGTCGGCTGGAATGCAGCCCAGAAAACACGCAGGGGTCGCAAGCTGCATGCGCCCCGACAGGCCAGTAGCAGCCCAGCGCGCCACGCGCCGCCCGTGTTGTGCCGTGCGTGCCTGGTGCGTCGCTGTTTTCTTCGATCCAAAACAGCAGACGCCGCTTGAGCCGCTCTGCCATGACTATCGCTAGCTACTGTACGAGCCGCCGGGGAGACCTCGAATCCAACGCGCTCGAGGCTGTCAAAGAAGACCACCGGCCGGCTATCGATTGCCGGCCCGATCAGAACCTTCACAGAGGCCTAAAGAAGCGGCGTCTAGCGCCGATTGCTGCTAAAGATAGGGGGACCTGCTGTGGCGAGCGCGTCCCTTTTGCCGTGGCGCAGCGTGGAAATACGCCGGGCCACCCCCGTATTCCACCCTCGTCCTCCCTTTCGGTCCTCTCTCATCTGGGTTGCCATTCTTCATCTTCACGTCTCTTTTCTTTCTGTTGCGCTACCCACGCTCGCTACTGTCTGCCCGGACAGCCAGTCCTTCCTTTCTGCTGCGCTCTGCTCTTTGCGTTGCTTGACGCGCCACTGGACCCGCACTGGACCGCTCGCCTCCACACGCGCCATTCGCTTCGACCAGGCCTCCTCGCCGACAAACACCGACCTCATCACCCACAAAGACCGACAAAATCCTTCAGAGTCCCCCTAATCTCGCCTGAAAACCATTCAAAATGCTAGGTGCAAGCGTACTGCTAGCCGCAGCGGTCGTCAGCCTGGCCGCCGCGGACACGGCGCCGAGCTGCGGCGCGGGAAAGCAGTGCCCGTCTTCGGCGCCGTGCTGCTCCGCCTACGGCAGTGCGGCGTCGGCGCCTACTGCCTCGGCGGCTGCGACCCGATCAACAGCCACTCGCTCAACTCGTGCGCGCCCGCGCCGACCTGCCGCAGCAAAACCTGGAAGTTTGACTCGCTCGACTCGCTGCAGCAGAACACGCAGTACCTTGGCAACGCTACCAACGTCGACTGGGTCGTCGAGGGCCAGCCCGTCATCTACACCGACGACGTCGGCCCCTCGGTCATGCTCACCATGGCGCCCGACACGGTCGGCACCCTGCTCTCCTCGGCGCACTACGTCTGGTACGGCAAGATGTCGGCCAAGATGCGCACCTCGGCCGGCGCCGGCGTCGTCACCGCCTTCATCCTCATGTCGGACGTCAAGGACGAGATCGACTACGAATTCGTCGGCGCGGAGCTGCAGACGGCCCAGTCCAACTACTACTGGCAGGGCACCCTCAACTACACAAACTCGGCCAACCTGACCGCGGCCGACACCAACTCGGACGTGCACACTTACGAGATCGACTGGACCCCGGACAGCATCACCTGGAGCGTCGACGGCGTCGCCCAGCGCACCACCCAGCGCGCCGGCACCCTCAACGCCACCACCGGCCAGTACATGTTCCCGCAGACGCCCTCGCGCATCCAGATGTCGCTCTGGCCCGCCGGCACCAAGAACTCGGCCCCCGGCACCGTCCAGTGGGCCGGCGGCTACATCGACTGGAACAGCCCGTACATGACCAACGGCTACTTCCACGCCCAGATCTACGAGGTCTCGCTGCAGTGCTACGACCCGCCCTCTGGTGCCAAAGTCTCGGGCTCAAAGTCGTACCGCTACTCGACAACGCCGGCATGCAGAGCAGCGTCGCCATCACAAACGACGACACCGTGCTCGCCTCGCTCTACGCCTGGGCGAGAACATGAGCTACAACCCGTCCGGCACCGCGTCCGCGTCTCCCTCCGGCACCGCCGCCCCCGGCGACGTCAACACCGTCCCCGGCGTCAGCGGCACCGGCTCCCGCGGCGAGAGCGGCGCCACCACCAGACGGCTCCGGCGCCCCCGCCGGCGGCGCCGGCTCCTTCGGCTCCACCGGCGGCTCCGGCTTCTCCCAGGGCCTCCAGTCCACAGACACGAAGCAGAGCGACGCCACCCCGGCCGCCTCCCGCGGCAGCGCCCTCGCCGTCCTCATCTTCGTCGCCGCCGCCGCCTTCCTCTAGCTTTCCGGCCTGTCATCTGCATCTGAGCGTTGCTTTTCCTGTACATAACCGCCTCCACATAATGCCGGCACATGTCCTTTGGATCCTGTCCGTTTTGTTTAGTGATTCGTGCAGGTGACCGGCGTCTTCGAGGACGGGCCTCCGGCGGCCAGCTTCCAGCTGGACCGGCTGTTTTTCTTCTCCCTGAGGGGCCCCGTTCACCGCTTACTAGTAGCAGATAGCAGTGGGGAAAGGCGAGATGGATATGGAAGTAATGTACATGTATCTGCCTAAGCTGCGACACGCCTCGCGCGGTGGCAGCGCCAAAGCGGGCCGGTCCAGCTGGAAGCTGGCCGCCGGAGGCCCGTCCACATCTATCTCACCGCTCGCCGTAGAACAAGTGGGGCTCGAGTGCTCAGAAGCGACGGCGCTTCTTTGCCTGGGCGCTGGCTTGCACGAGGGACTGCTGGGCCGCCGGGCGCGCGCCAGTGGCGACACGCGCGTCCTGCACGGCGTCCAGCGGGCGGCGCAGCTCGGCGCGCTTGCGCTGCATGCGCTGCTCGACCGTTTCCTCTGGACTTCTGCCGGCTCCGGCTCCGGTTGCGGCTCGGCTTGCGGCTGTGGCGCTGTCGGGCCAGGCTCGTCGGGCTGGACGCCATCACGTGGCTGAGATGAAGCAGTCTCGGATAAAGAGGGCGCCGGCTTGGGCGCGCGGTTGCGCGGGGCCGCTGAGTTTGCCGAGCTTGGCCGGCTGGCGCTTTGGGCTGGGCGCTGCTGTCTGTGGAGGCGAGCTGCCCAGGGGTAGGGTGGAGGTTGCTGTCTCAGTGGCGGACACTGGCGGGCTGAGGGCCGCTCGCTTGGAGGCGCCGCCGAGACGGCCGAGCTTGGGCGGCGCCTTGCTGGGCGGTGTGATGTGTGCCGTCGCGGGCGGCGAGATTGCTGGAGGGGACGATGAGGGGGGGACTGCTGGCGGCGACGACGAGGGCGCGACGGCTGGCGGTGATGACGGCGGCTGGACAGCTGGCCTCACGAATGCATCGTCCTCACCGCCATCGGTGGTCTCGCTGCCGCTGGGCGGCTCGACGGCCACAGGTGGCGATCGATCAGCGGCGGCCGCGTTGCTGGAGTGGAGTGCATCGAGTACATCTCCGGCCACGCTGCGCTCGGTGCTACCAAACTCAGAGGCCAGGAGGGCCGCCATGTCGACATCGCTCGTGCTACTCTCGGCACGAATTGAAGAAAGCCAGCGCGATCTGTCAAAGGGGGCGAGGCCCTTGGTGACGCGCTCGACGTGGCTGCGCGTCAGGGCCTTTTTGCTCGCGCGGCCCTGCGTGGCGGCGGGAAAGATGGCCGCCAGGTCGGTGCCGGACGCCTCCAGCTTGTCGAGCATCTTGGAAATGGCCGCATCCTTCTCCTGCAGGAGCAACTCGAGCCGGTCGACCATCAGCTGGCGCGCGTGCGCCGCGGCCAGCAGCGGCGTCACCACGTGGTCCACGACCGACGTCTGCGCGTCCAGCTGCAGGCGGAACGACCACTCCAGGCGCGGCAGCGGCTCAGGAAGCTCTGCCGTCAAGCGCAAGATCTGCTGCCGCTTGCCGAGCGCGCTGAGGGTCTCTGCTGGTCCCGGGGCGCGCATCGAGCGCGGCCTGGAGCTTGCCGCGCAGCATCTGCACTTGGTCCTGGCCCGCGGATGGGTCGATGCAGCATTCCTCGTCCGCCGCGCGCGGGAACCACTCCAGGAATCGACAGCTCCTCGACAAACACGGACGTCAGGTTGCTGAGCTGCACCGTCCAGCGCTCGTCCGCGAGCTCATAGCGCAGGATCCACGGCCGCGCCGACGGCGCCTGCAGCACAGTCCACGGCGACAGCATCGCCCGCTGTTTCCTTGCCTAGACTGTCATCGTTTCCGTTACGGTGCGGCCCGTCTCAGATAATAGTCTGCACCGGATGAGACTCGACGTGTAAAAGTCACGCGAGCAGCCTGCTGCTGCCTGTTGTTGGCCTGCCGATGTTGGACGCTCGGATGCGCGCCGCCTCTGAAACAGCACGCGCGCGCCCGGATCGTCGTCATCTATCATCGCCTCTTTTTTTTCTTGAGCTTGTTTTCCGTTTCACCATTCAAGCAGTGCGCCGCACGCGCCGCTCTGTTCGAGAGGAGACTTTGCGCACTCGGACGCAGTCTTTTACTCGAGCCGTCCGCAGAACAAAAAGCCAAAATGGATGCGCCGTGGAGGCGGCGGCAGCAGCATGATGGGCGGATGCACGACGGTCGAACGCACGACGGCCGGACGCACGACGGCCGGACGCACGACGGCCGGACGCACGACGGCCGGACGCACGACGGCCGGACGCACGACGGCCGGACGCACGACGGCCGGACGCACGACGGCCGAACGCACGACGGCCGGACGCACGACGGCCGCACGTACGACACGCGGCAGCATGTCCCGCGCAAGCGACCGGCAGACGCGCAGGAGGACCAGTGGCTCGCCGAGGAGGGTACCTTTGTACTGAAACAGGAGCGAAGAAAGGCGGAGATCAGAGTCAAGGAGGGCCGCGCAAAGCCGATCGACTGGCTGGCAGTGGCCCTTCGCTTCATGGACAATGCGCGCAACCCGTTTGACGACGAGGTCGACGACGCGGACCTGGAAGTCGTCGACCCGGAAGGCGTCTTCGAAAGCCTCGACGAGGAGGAGTTGAGCGAACTCGAGAGAGGCATCAATCACTACCTGGCGCTGGAAAAGAAAGCAAGCGAACGTCCAGTTCTGGGAGACGATGCTCATCATCTGCACGGACCGGCAGTCGAAAAACAAGACGAGCGAGGGGCGCGGGCTGGACTCGGTCGCGAGCTCGGTCGACAAGCTCTTCAGCGGCAAGACGTACGAGCAGCTGCTCAGCCAGGAGCAGGGCATCGAGGCCAAGCTCGCCGCCGAGCAGCCCGTCAACGAAGAGTTCTGGCGCCACGCCTGCACGCCTGCCGCTCCTGGAAGGCGCGCGCCAAGCTGCGCCAGGTCTCGCAGACCATCGTCCGCAGCCAGCTCGACGGCCGCCGCAAGCAGCAGGCTGCCGACGCCACCGCCGCCTGCGAGTCGCTCGCAGCTGTCGTCGCTCATCCGGCAGCTGTTGGGGCTCATCAGGCAGCTGTTGTGGCCCGCACGGCGGCCTTGGACCCACAGCCGCTGCTGAGACTTGCACCGCAGGACAAGGCGCTAAGGTCATTGGAGAAGGAGAATTCCTAAAAACGGTGGCCGCGTCGAGGCAGCGCGTCGTCAAGCTCGGCTACGTGCCGTCGGCGCGACGCGGCGCCCCAGGCACGCCGGCGGCAGAGGCCGACCCCACCGTGGACGACGCGACGCCGGCCGGCGGCGAGTCACGCATCGCGGCCGCGCTGTACCGCCGCGAGGAGGCGCGCGGTGTCGGCGAAAACGAAGAGGTCTTTACCGGCGAGGAGCAGGTCGACAGCCGGCCGCAGGCCGGCGACAGCCAACGGCGTCACGTTCATCTCGCGCAAGCCGCGCTATTTCAACCGCGTGCAGATGGGTTACGACTGGAACAAGTACAACCAGACGCACTACGACCACGACAATCCACCGCCCAAGGTCGTGCAGGGCTAACCGCTTCAACATCTTCTAACCCGGATCTGCTCGACGTGACAAAGGCGCCAACGTACCGGATCGAGCGCGAGAACGGCCGCCGCCGCGGACAGTCCCTTGCTCCCGCCGGCCAGGTCGACACCTGCCTGATCCGCTTCGTTGCCGGCGCCCCCTACGAGGACATTGCCTTTCGCATCGTCGACAAGGAGTGGGACTACAGCGCCAAGCGCGAGCGCGGCTTCCGCAGCTCCTTTGACAAGGGCATCCTGCAGCTACACTTTCAGTTCAAGCGCGTGCGTCTGGTCTTTGCTGTTCTCGCTTGCGGACTCTGCTGACTCGGCCTGCAGATCTTTTACCGCAAGTGAGCCTTTTGATGAGCTCGATCGTGAGCTCGTTCGTGAGCTCCTCAACGAGCTCGTTCGGGAGCTCCTCAATGAGCTCGTTCGGGAGCTCCAAACTGAATAATGAGCTCGTGAGCGAATCTCCGAAGCGAGCTCGACATTGGGGTCCAACAGAAACGAGGCGGCCGCGGTCGTACACGGCAGACTGTCTCCAGCAGATTACCTCCAGCAGACTGTCGCAACAGGCCGCCTCCAGAAGCCTGGCGTTGAAAGAACCTTGGCGAGAAACCTGGTTCCTGCGTCGCACGAGGGCGCTCATCACAACGGCGCTGGCCCTGGCAAACACGGCGCTGCAGGCTGGAGATCTCGCAGGCTCCGCCGGCCGGCGGGCCAGCTGTCGGGCCACAGCGCGCACCCGGCTGGAGCCGCTGCGGCCTGCCGCCTAGCCGGACCGTCACCGCGCGTCGAATCCGGCTGCCTGCCGCCGGCCCAGGCGCCCGGCGCCGGCAGTGCAATCAAGCTGCTGCATGCCCTGATGTGCCGGCGTCGCCTGCGTCTGCGCAGGGCTCCATCCGGCCTGGCGCGCCGGCAGCCTGCGTCTCGGCCGCGCCCGCATGTCGTGCGTCGTCCGTAGCCTGTGCTGACCGCCATTTGCTCTGCGCCTCGCCCTTCTGGTGTCTCTCTCGCTCTGTGTCGCTCTCTCGCGCGCTCGTCAGACGGCGCTCGTCAGAGACGGCGCTCATTGCCTTTTACAGCCAAGACGGCGCTTAATCTCAACGTCGCTGAGGACGGCCGCGCCGCTGAGGACAGCCGCGGTGAGACGCCGCCTCGGGAGCGCAAAGAGAGCCGGGAGAGGGCTACACGAGGCGGCTGCACGGTCCGCACCCCAATCTGCTCCGCGCGCGCACCAATGAACGAAGCAGCCAGCTCGCCGGCACTTTGTCTACACGCCCTGCGCGACCGTGTACCACGCACGCACACACCCCGCCGACGTCGGCCGCAGCGCGCCCTCTGCGCCGCCGCACGTCCGCATCGAACCCCGGCGTTCCTGGCAAAACGCTCTCGCAGCTACCGGCGCGCTACTGCGGCCTCCCGCCGCGCGCTGCAGCTCCTGCGCCGCATCCAGCTCTGCTTGCTGCTCGCCGGCGCTGTTGGGCTTTTGCAGTGCTGTATCTCGCGCACCGCCCTTGCAGCCCGCGCCGCTCGTGCTCGGCATTCTCCGCCGCCGCCATCGCCGCTCGACGCAGCGCGCCCAACGACTGGCGCGCCCGCGCGGACGTCGCACCCTCTTGCGCGTCCATCCCGCAGGATCGCCCGCCCTTTTCCGGCGCGTGCAGCCGGCCCGGCCGTCGTGACGAGACGCCCGGCCGGCCCTGTCCGCGGCGATGACGCCGGGGTTGTTTCGCGCCGACGACCACCAGCGCTTAGACGCCCGCCCGTCGCACCTTGTGTCTCCTCTTCTTTCGTTCTCGTCGCTCTGCACGGCTTCCTGTGAGCGAGGGCTCTAGAAGGCAACGGGCGGCCGACCCGGCCCGCCGTGCAACGACAGTGACGACGGCAATGCGCAGCATCTACTCGTAGTGTCCATCATTCTGACTCGCCAAGCTATGCATTCTAAATGTTCTACTGCAAGGCACACCACGCAGCTACTCACCTGCGAGCGTCACGCGCGCGGGCCTCGCCGTGCTCGCCCTGTGCGATGCTCCGCGGCCCGTATCGTATTCGCGCTGCGGCCGGCGAGTCGGCGCGCCGCGCTGCCCGCCGCCATCACCGCTGCGGGTCCGCCGGCCACCTGATCACACCGCGTCTGTATGATTCGTACTTGCCTGTCTTGTCCTCGTCTCGAGGCTCCGTGCCGTGGCGCACTCCCTGCCCGCGAATCAGCAACACCGCCCGGCCGCGACTCACCTCGCTTCTCGACAGGGTGCGCACGGGATAGACGCAGGCCGTTGGCGCCAGTTGCCGCAGCCGCCGGCGCCGCAGCCCGTGCAACATCAGCTTGGTGCACGAGCGGTCGCACGGCGCGGAGCGGTGCGGTGCCGGCGCGCGCGCCGTACGTCTCCAGCGCCGTGTCTTCAGCGCCGCGCCCGGCTGACTCGCCGCCGCCGTCAGAGCAGTGGAGGGAAGCTGCAGCAGCTCGGCCGCCGCGTGTGCCAGGCCCAAAACACGCTGTCTTGCCGGCTGCCTTGCGCCAGGCTAGAGCCAGCGCCAGAGCCGGGCTGCAGCCGGAGCTGCAATCAGAACGGCGCAGCTGGAGCTCGAGGGCACCGCATTGCGGCCGCACTCGCGCACGGTGAGCTGCGCGTAGCCGGTGGCTGCGGCTCGCGTGCTGCAGACTGCCGGGTGGAGGCGACGCGCTCGGCTCTCGAGCGCCGACCTTGAGCCCGCGCCCGTGCAGCCGACTTGGATCCTGCCGGGCGCGGCTCCCGGCGGCCACCGGCGGCCGTTGAGCCTTGATATAAGTCAGCAAGCGTTTGCCCATTGCCGGCACCACACCCAGAACAGGATCGAGCTGGGCCCCAACACTGGCGCAGCAATCTCGACATCCAACTCAGCCGCCTCAGTCTTGTTCCTCCCTCCCGGCTTGCTCGCCGGGCAGCTCCTGCGGCGGGCTCATCGAGTGACACAACGCTTGTTTCGGTCGGCTGCGACCTGCGCCCGTCGTGGCTCCCCGGCAGTCATCGCCCGTGAGCATCAACGGCCGCCGCCACCTCCGCGGCCGCCACCACCGCGGCCGCCGCGCCCAGTGCTGCCGCCCACCTCGCTGGGTTTGGCCAGCACCGGGCCCGCCGACCCCTTCTTCCAATCACGGCCCGTCCGGCTGACGGACGGGCTTCCATTGGCAAACGGGTGCACGCGCCATGGAGAACCAGGGCCGTGACGTCCATATGGACTCCCCGTATATGACTCGCCTTCAAATGCAGCACGCTCGCCGGCAGACCAGCGTGCTGCTAGCCAAGGCCAAGCTCGCGCAACCTCGTCCACGTTTCAGCACGGCGGTGACTTTCTCCGCCCGGGCCCTGGACGAGACGTTGTTGCTGGCGGGGTGCAAACCGAGGCCGCCTCCGAGAGCTTGCGGTCCACGGTCGACGCCGAGATCGCTGCTGCACGCGGGTGCGCTGCCGGACGTGCTGCGGCACGAGGCCGACGGCGGCACCATGGCGGAGCAGTGGCGGCCCGAGGGACGCGCTGGATCTGTCTGACCGCGAGCGCGCTGCACAGGCCGACCTGCAGCAGCGCCACGCCTTCTACCCAGTTTGTTTCTGTTCCTCCGACCGCGCCCGACCCGAGACAGTCGCTGCACGGGTACTCAGAGCCAGCGTGCGGCCACGACCAACACGCGCCCAGCGTGTGGCTGAACGCGATGCACTGGACCCGGGAGCTGGCAGGGCGAAGCCCGACACGCAACCTGGCAGCCGACGGTTTCGCGCCGCTGTCGACGCAGTACAGCACTGCGCCGCTTGCCGTCCACAGCGCGCGCGCGATGGCGACCGTCGAGCGGCACGGCCCGAGCCGCGGCAGGTGCGGAGGAACGAGCGGGCGGTGGAGAGGGCGCGGGAGGAGGGCAGCGTCAGGGCGGCGGCGGGGGTCGACTCGGCGCTGCCGTATAGCAAGCTGCTGCAGCAATGTCTGCTGGCGGCTCCGGACTGCAGCATGACGCTGCAGGAGATATACGACTGGTTCTCCCGGTTCACCACCAAGACGGAAAACGGTGGCTGGGAGAACAGCATCCGCCCCCAACCTGTCCATGAAGAGGTGTGTCTTGTCAAGTGGTTCGCCGTCGACAGTCGGCTAACAAGAGCAGGCGTTCCAGAAGGATGCGGCGAAGCCCAACGGCTGGCGGTTGGCGGTGGAGTACCGGGTGCTGGAGGTCAGGCGACGACGAGCTACCGCGGCAAGCAGACGAGAAGCGGCAGCGGCAGCGGGGCATCAGCGGCGGCGGCGGCAGCGGCGGCGGCGGCATTGGCAAACATCGGCGGCATCGGCGGCATCGGCGGCGCGGCGGCCAGCAGCAGCGTGGGCGTCAACAAGTCCAGACGGCGCAGCATGCGCGGTGCGGCGCCCGCTCCGCAGCGGCAGGCTTCGGGCTCGCGCGGCGGTCAAGCGAACCGGCGCGGCGCGGCGCGGCGGGCAGTCCACGCCTGCAGCCGCCGCGCGGTCCCCAGGCTCGACCAGCTCGCCGTCGGCCGCGACAGCCATCACGTCGGCCTCGGAGTCGTCGGGGGTGGGGCCGCCGATGTACGCGTCCCGTCGGAAGCGCGTTCGCAGCCGCGGCTGTGGACCGAGTCGCCGTCCGGGCTGTTTGCAGAGTTCGTCGTCGTCGTCGGGCGAAACCAGCGTTGGACACCTCCTACGTGGACGCGGTCGAGGCGAGCTGGCCGCACGGCCTGAACGCACATCGGCGGCTTCTTGGCGGGACCCGACGGCGACGAGGACCACAGCTCCTGGTACCCGCCGACGCGCCGTGACGCCCAAGGCTGCCGGCCGGGACGTCTGCTGGCGACGGGGAGGGTTTGACACCAGGCACGTCGACTCCAAGGAAGCCGACGCTCGAGGATGCCAACGGTCGGGGAGGCCACCGTCTGAGGATGCACCGTTCGAGGATGCCACCGTTCGAGGAAGCCAACGGTCAAGGACGCCAACGCCCGCGGAAGCGGAACCGACGACGCCGGAATCGTCATCGACATGGACGTGGAAATGGACAGCGCTTGTGCAACATGGCGGTGAAGGGTGATTTTTTCTCGCTCTGCTGCCGGGATGCAGTGACGAGGTGCGGCGGGCTTTGTCGCTCGCTTTTGGAGAAAAAGGCTTGCACGGTAGCGAATGACACAAAGTCGCAAGACACTGCCAGATGCATTAGCGCAGCCGGCCCGGGACGCGGTGTTGGGGAATGGTGTGAGTGGCGCGCGAGTCGTGCCGGGCGGTGCAAAAGGACGGTGTGCAGGTCGGCAGGTCGGTGTGAAGCGACAAGAAAGCCAGAGTGAAGGTGCAAGCATGGACCGACGCAGCGGCCGAAGAAACGGCCAAGCAGCAAAAGGGTGTGGTCGCTGGTCGATCCCGATGCCTGGCCCTTGCCGTGGTTCCGGGAGGCAGGCCGGGTCGTGGTTCTCGGGAGGCAGGCCCGGGTCGTGGTGACGCTCGCTTGGAGCCTCGATCGACCCCGGGCGGGGCAGGAAGGGAAAAGGGCCAACAGCCGGCGCCGGCTGGCTGCGCAGGACAGGATTCGCCGGGCCGTGGTCGGGGCCCCGGAGCGCGCATGCGAGCGCCAGGCGCCAGCGCGCGACAGGCGCGAGCGCTAACAGCCCTGTACTGTCCAGCACGGCGAGACGACTGACGAGCGGCGCCGGCGTCGTTCCAGCTCCCGGCCGCTCGGACGCCGACTTGGCCCGGCGTGGCCTGTGGTACCATTTAGAGGCGGCGGCCCGATAAAGATGCCAGTGACATTGACCGCCCTCTGGCCCCGCAAGGTCTACTGCATGCCGTATGTAGGAGGCCGAGCGTATCAAAGAGAGTCGCCGGGAGAACCTTTCCAGTGCCAGACAGAGATCATCCAAGTCCGCAATGTGACAGCGGGCCAAGAGCATCGACGGCTTTTCCCTGCCTGATGCTGCACGGCTCTGCTGGGACGCGAGCGAGAGACAGACACAAGTGCAGCCGCGAGCGTCGTGATGCGGCTTTAATTCTCCGCGCCTGCGCCGCAGACGCTGCAGCAGAGGTGCGTCTGCGGCTCTCTGCCTGCGCCTCGCACAGGACAGGACGGTGACACGGCATCCGCTGCCGACGGCAAACGTGGGCTGCGAGCTCGTGCGCGCGCGCGGGCGCACCGGCGCGCTGGGCAGCCGTGGCTTGCCGCGCCACGCGATGCAGCCTTGCACCCCCGACAGCCCTGGACAGGGTTGACTGCCCGCGTGCTGGCTGGTCCTGAGGGTCGATTGTTGCCTGCACCGTGCTTCGTGCGTCGTGCGGCGTGCTACAGAGTGTGACCGGCCGCGCTTCTCCTGGCGCCTGCTTGTCTTTGTTGATTGCATCGGCGGGATGACGAGCGTCGCGACACTTGACGGTCCCTGACCCGGCATAAGGTCGACCTGGTTAAATGTAGGTCGAACTGAGTCGCGCCGATGCAGAGCCGGGCGGCCGGCATGAGTAGTGACATGCGGCAAAGCCACCCGCGCTCGAAAACATGCTTCACCACGCAAAAAAGCACTCACGGAGGGCACTACTTGCTCTAGTCGCCTCGCCGTCCTTGCCACGCTTTCCACGCTTTCCACGCTCTCCTATATCTCCAGGCCGCGCGCCGTCTCTCCGCACGGGCGTGCCTGATCTGAGCTTGCAAAGGTGGAAGGAGAGCTTCCTATTTCCTCTTCTTCCTTTGTGTCAAGCGCGCGTGTGCCGCCTTCTCTTTACCGCGGTTCCATTGGCCTCTTTGTCCCGTCACTTTTTTCTTTACATAGAAGAAAGGAAAAGGCCAACCTCGGCGGAGGGCCAGCCGAGATCTCCATCCATCGTCTCGTCCTTGTTTTCCGCGCGCGCGCGTCCTTCCCCTCTCTGCGTTCGCGCTTGCGTCTGCATCCGCATACAGCAGCCACACAGCAGCTGCACAGCTACCGCACAGCAGCCGCACAGCAGACGTGCAACCGAACAGCCGGCACGAACCGCGTGTCGTCACGCGACAGCTTTTCTTCAAACCCCCGGCGGCTGCACGCAAGAGGATTGCATGGTGCGTGCGCGCGTCGCGGGCGCAAGATGGCCGCCTCCGCCACCGCCGCCGGCCAGCATCCCTCCCCGAGCGCCGACGGTAACACCAGCGCGCTCCTTGGCCCGGACCGCCAGATCCTGCATTATGCCTACCCGATCGCCCTGTGCGCCTGCTTCCTCACGCCTTTACGTCCGCAGCGTGCTCAGTCGCGCCGCCTCGAATCCGATGGCCGCCGCCGCTGCCGCCGACCTGGATCCATGCGCATGCGCCCGCCTCTGTTTCCATCCCGCGCCTCGGCCCCGGCGGCAAGCCGCTGCCGCTGAAGACGCCGCGCGCGAAGCCGCCGCGCAAAGGGCTTGACTTTAGCCGCCCGCGCAAGCTCTTCTTCAACTGGTCCTCGGCCGTGCTGGCCGCCACCTTTCTGGCCAGCGGCCCAATGTTCATCATGCACGCGCTCGTCGACCGCGAGCACGCCTGGTGGTGCGGCAAGGCCGTGTCGTGCGTCTCTCGAGAGCTCATCCACTATCCACGGCTAACGAGAGAGACAGATCTACGTGGGGGCTCCTTCTTTGTCTACTCGCTCATCCTCATCTCGCTCATCGCCAATACGCCCTCGCCGACGTCGGCCCACGTCGCCAGCTGGACGCTCGGCCCTCGCGCTCGAGGTCACCCTGTTGCCGTCTCAAACGCCCTTCACACCCGCCCGCATCGCGAGCCCACAACAGACGACGAGCTCGGCGGCGGCAAGCTGCGCAAGCGCATGACCGACTGGGAGGCCGTCGAGGTCCTGCTGGGAGCCCGTCCGCATCGCCATCCTGGCCATGATGAATCTCCCTGTACGCTATTTTCGTCCTGCAGCGCAATGCAAAGATCCGCCAAGATGCCCGCCGCCCCGCCGCCGCTGCCTCTCCGCCGACGCAGCCACCGAGTCGACCTCGCTCCTGGCCGGCGCCGACACAAACGGAATCTGCGGGTGGCCACGCCAACGGCAACGGCTACGGAGCCAACGCCGGCGTCCAGCGTCCCAAGACCCGGCCGCGCCGCCCGGTGGGAGCGCCCCGTGCAGATCCCCTCGCGCAGCTGGTGGGAGTACGTGCGCTCGTACGCCGCCTTTTTTCCCCTACCTCTGGCCCTCAAAGGACCGCAAGCTGCAGCTGCTGCTGATCATCTGCTTCTTGATCGTCTTTGCCCAGCGCGGCGTCCAGGTGCTCGTCCCTACCAGACCGGCAAGATTGCAAACATTCTCGCCGGCGAGACGGCCAAGACCCCGCGCATGCCTTGGCTCGAGATCTGCCTCTTCTCTTCTACAATGCTGCAGGGCAGCAACGGCATCCTCGGCGCCGTCCGCGGCAACCTGTGGATCCCGTCCAGCCAGTTCTCCTTCCGCGAGCTGTCCGTCGCCGCTTTGAGCACGTCCACGGCCCTCTCGCTTGATTTCCACCTCGGCAAGAAGACCGGCGAGGTCCTGTCCGCTCTCGCAGGGCAAACTCGATCAACAACTTCTCGAGCAGCTTACTTTTAACATGCTGCCCATGGTCATCGACCTTGTCGTTGCCATTGTCTTTTTTCATGGTCGACTACGACGCTTATTACGCGCTCATCATCACGACCATCACCTTTTGGTACATTTACCTGACCATCCGCCTCGCCCAGTGGCGCTCCGAGATTCCGCCGCGCCATGGTCAACGCCGACCGCGACTCCGACGCCGTCAAAAACGCTCGATGGTGTCGTATGAAACAGAAAGTACTTCAACGCAGAGGCGTACGAGTACAACAGTACCGCGAGGGCCGTCAACAGGTACCAGAGCCACGAGGCCAAGGTGCTCAGCTCGCTCAACTACATGAAACGTCGCGAGAACATGTGCTTCATGATCGGCCTGCTGGTCGCCTCCTTCCTGTCGCTTGGAGGTCACCCGCGGTGAGCGCGACGTCGGCAGCTTCATCACCCTCACCACCTACCTGGCCCAGCTGCAGGGCCCGCTCAACTTTTTCGGCACCTTCTACCGCGTCATCCAGTCGGCCATGATCAACGCCGAGCGCCTGCTCGAGTTGTTTAAAGAGCAGCCCACCGTTGTTGACGCCGACGACGCGCAACCATGACTTCCTGCGAAGGCAGCATCCGCTTTGACAATGTCTTTTTCAGCTACGACGAGCGCAAACCCGCGCTGAGCGGGCTCTCTTTCGAGTGCCACCCGGGCACCACCACCGCACTCGTCGGCGAGTCTGGCGGCGGCAAGTCGACCATCTTCAGGCTGCTCTTCCGTTTCTACAACACCCAGTCTGGCAGCATCCAGGTCGACGGTCACGACGCCCAGGGCCTGACCATCGACTCGCTGCGCCGGCAGATCGGCGTCGTGCCGCAGGACCCGTCTTGTTTCAACGACACGCTCATGTACAACTTGAAGTACGCCAACCAGGACGCGACGAGGAGATTTATCTACGCCGCCTGCCGTGCTGCGTCCAAACCACGACAAGATCCTGTCCTTTTCCGACGGCTACGACACCATGGTCGGCGAGCGCGGTCTGAAGCTCTCCGGCGGCGAGAAGCAGCGCATCGCCATCGCCCGCACCATCCTGAAGGACCCACCCCATCATCATGCTGGACGAGGCAACCCCCGCCCTCGACACCGAAACAGAACAGCACATCCAGGAAGCGCTGACGACGCTGGGCAAGGGCCGCACCATGCTCGTCATCGCGCACAGCCTGTCCCCCCATCACGCACGCGGACCAGATCCTCGTCCTGCGCGAGGGCCGCTGCGTCGAGCGCGGCACGCACGACGACCTGCTCGCCTCGGGCGGCACCTACTCCCAAAATGTGGCGCAAGCAGGTGCGCGCCCAGAAGGCCGCCGAGGAGGCAAAGGTCCTGGCGACCGCGCCGACCGCCTGCGCTCCGAGGTCGGCCTCGACGCCGGCTCCTCGTCGCACTCCCTTCCGGCGACAACAGCACCTCCCACAGCGAGGACGAACGCGACGAGCGCCTGCGCCGATACAACGCGCCCGCGCCGGCGCCCCGCCCGGGCCCGCCACTGAGGCCTCGATGCACCACCACCACCACGGCGGCGGCCACGGCCCCGGCCACCCCACTGATTCGCAACGGCCCCCGGAGGTTCTTTTTCCCGCGCTACATACTCCCTGCCCCGGCCGCCCCCCCAAAAGCACTCTTGCAGATTCCATAGACGCTCATGTTCTCCTTTCGTCTCTTGATTGTCTCGTGTCTATGATTCGTCACATTTCGTCCTCGGTCGTCTTCGTCGGCTGTTGATACCTCGTCCTCGATCTCCGCCTTGACTCGTCGGTTGTCTGGGAACCCCTCGCGAGCCTCGTCCTTGATCTCCGCCTTGACTCGCTGGTTGTCTGCGATATTCCCTCCCTCGGCCTTGATCTCCGCCGTGGGCTCGTTGACAGTCCGAATCCTCGTCGCCAGCCTCGTTCTTGATCTCCGCCTTGACGCCTCCTTTGTCGTCCGCGCTGTCCAGAGCCTCGCCTTGATCTCCGCCTTGACTCCTCGCTTGTCGTTCGCGCTGTCCAAAGCCTCGTCCTTGACCTCGCGCTTGACGCCTCCACCCCTTCTCGAGACCTCCTCACCACTCTATCCTCCCGACGCGGCCGCGCGCGGTCTCGAGACGTGTAAAACACGTCCAGCGCCCGCCGCCGCTGCGCCATGCTCCACCCCTCCACCAGCAGCGCGAACTGCGCGAGTTGCTGCACCTCGTAGCCGTGCGCCGCCGCCAGCCCGCGAAAGTGCCGCTCGCGCACCTCCTGCGGCGGACGGTACCTCCGCTGCTGCTCTGCTGTCGAGCGAAAGACGGTCCCCGGCCGGGGACGCCGAAAAGACGGGCGCGCTGGGAAACGTCGCGGAAGACGTCTCGCTCGCTTCCGCGCGCCGGCTCAGCCGCGCCTCGACCGTGGATGAGCCTACCACCTCGCTGTTCTCGTGCGAGTACGTCACGCCCGCGGACGCGAGGATCGCTTGCACCGGGTCTGCGCCGCGCTGTGCCATGCGCGGCCGCCGCTGTCGAGCTTGTTGAGAAGACGTTGCCGCTTGGGCGATCGCCTCGGCTAGCTGCGCCATGCTCGTGTCGCCGCTGCGGCTGCCGGTCGAGCGCTGCGAGCTGAAGACGCTGGCGAGCGGGTCGTCCTCGTCGTTGTCGTTCTCTGCGTTGTCATCGCCGTCGTTGTCGTCGCTGGCGCCGCCATCGCCATCACGACCGGAGAGACCGACAACGTCAACCCCGGCCGCCGCCTCGGCGACCTCGGTCTTGTTCACAATATCGCGGAGGACAACGCCGTCGCCATGCCACCGGAACAAATTGCGCAGGCCAAAGATCTCCCCCTTCTTGGCCTTCTCGTTCTGCACGCCGGAAAAGTAGCGGCGCTCTTTGCTCGCCGTGTACCGATGTTGGCCTGCTGCTGCTTGTAGATCTGCCGCGCGTAGACAATCTCCTCGATCGTGCCGGCGCTGACGAGCCGGAACACGTCCACGTCGCGCAGCTGCCCGATGCGGTACGCGCGGTCCTGCGCCTGCAGGTCGTGCGACGGGTTCCAGTTCGGGTCCACGATGACGACCTTGTTTCGCCGCCGTGATGTTCAGCCCGACGCCGCCGGCGCGCGTCGAGATTAGAAAAACAAACTGCTGCGGGTCGCTGTTGAAGTCGGCCACCGCCTTGGCCCGGTCCGCGTACCCATCTCGCCGTCCAGAAAGGAAACATTGTAGCTCGTCGTCGAGCTGAACAGCTTCTGCAGCAACTTCAGCAGCCGCACCGAGTGCGAAAAGACCAGCACCTTGTCGCCGGCCGCGTACCACAGCTGCAGCAGCTTCCTCAGGACGCGCCATTTGCCGCAAAGTCTGGATTGCTCAGCGCCACGATGTTGTCACGCATGTCGTATAGCTGGCGCCAGCGGTCGCCAAAGACAAGTTGCAGCATGTCGCGGTCCTTTGCCTGTCGTTCTTGCTCGTGCTGCGCGTCTGGGAGCAGTAGAGCAATGTGGTTGGACAGCTTCTGCAGCGTCGTGATGCAGGGAAACACGAGGCTCTGCCACGGCACAGCGTCTCGCTCAGAGTCGCTGCCGGCGAAGCTGACGAACCGGCTGCAGCACCAGCCGCTCTTCTTGCCGGAGCCGCACCCGCACATCTCCGTCGATGACCGGATAGCCTCCATCAAGTCTGACTCAACAAAGGAAGCGTACGCGTCCGCCTGGCGGTCCGTCAGCGGACAGAACACGACGCAGTCTCTTTTCCGAGGAAGTGGTCTGCGATCAGAGCCTTGACGCGCCGCAGGAAGAACGGAGGCAGCAAGTTGTGCACCAGCTTCGTCGCCGTCGTCCTCGCCAGCTTCAACTCTTCTGCCGTGCAGTCGTGGCTCTGTCCAAGCTGCAGCGGGCGCGAGATGGTCGACTTCCACGCGCTGATGACGCCAAAGCGGCCCGGGTTGGTCCAGTTCAACAGAGTCCACAGCTCGTCGTAGTTGTTCTGAATCGCGGTGCCGGTCAAGCCGATGCGGCACAGGCTGTTGACCTCGCCCATGGCCACGCTGATCTGCGACTTGCGGTTCTTGATGATGGGCACTCGTCTGCGATCACGCAGTCCCAGTCGACAGTGTTGATGGCCTCGCGGTTGTTCATGTAAGTCACGTACGTCGTTATAAAGGATCTCCAGGTAGCCGGATCGTGCCGACGACAAGACCTCGTCTTTGTCGCCGTAGGAGCCGTGGAAGACCGCGGCGTGCCACCACCCCCAGCGCTGCAGCTCAGACAGCCAGTTGTCCATCAGCGAGCCAGGGCAGATGACAAGGACGCGCGGGTACCACAGCTCGTCGTCGGCCTGTCTCGCCACACGCATGCGGCCCGCGTCTCGCTCGGTGCCCGACTTGCCAAACGCGGCCGCCAGGAAGGCAATCACCTGGATCGTCTTGCCCAAGCCCATGTCGTCGCCCAGCACGCCGCCTTTCTGGTAGGCAAACAGCTCGTGCAGGAACTCGGCGCCTTCGATTTGGTACGGCCGCAGCCACTGCGCGATTGGCGCTGGAATCACTCCGCCCGAGTACCGCAGCTCGACGGGTTCGTAAGCCCGCTGCGGCAGTGTGGCCGTGCTGAAGTCCGGTCGTCGCTCGGTAGATGCATCTTGTCGATCGTCTCCGGGAAGCTGTGGCGGGAGTCTGAGCCCAGCAGCTTGGAGTCGCTGTCTGTTCTTCTCAAGATAGCGCGCCGTTGCTTGACATAGTCAGGCGTCTGCGCCGAAGATGCATCCTCGTCAGAGTCATCCGCGTACACCTCGTCTGTGGCTTCTCTCAGCAGTGCGCGCTGTCCGCTTGCTGCCGCAGACGATGCTGCAGCTGTGGAAGCCCTGTGCTTTACTCTGCGTCCAACTATGGCTGTCGCAGAACCGCGAGCGCGCTTCTTCCCGTGCGGCGTTGCCCTGGACTTGGCCTTGCCGATGAGTGGCGACGGCTCTTCATCCGACGACCATCCCACGCGCACTCGTGCCGCGTCTGGCTCTTCAAGGGCTTTCTCAAGATCAGCGAGAAAGGCGAGAGGTCATACCGGGCCAACTCACCGTGGGCCAACTCTGCGGCGCTGCGGAGGACCTGCGCGTCCGTGAGGCTCGCGTCGTCGGGCTCGTCGTCTTCATCGTCAACACGGCTGACCGCTAGAGCAACGTCTCGTCGCGGTGGAGCCATGCTCGCGCCCGCCTCATCTTTGTTGCGTTAAGAAGAGACGATCATTCTATCTCGTGAGAGATCAAGGGTGGACGCGCCAGCTCTCCACGCGATGGATCGGCTCGCTGGTCGTTGCGAAGCGTTTCGGCAGGAAGCTTTCTACTCATCGTCAAAAGCAAGTATTCATTTCTACTGGTGTTCAGGCCAAGGTGACGAGCTCCCAGCGTGTGGCGAGTGTCATCCATATGACCTCAGGGACCGTCGTGATGCCGATGCGCCTGCATGCACCGTCCGTGCCTCTCACAGTCAACAGAGCGGTCGTGTCAAAGACCAGTTCCTGCCAATGGCCACGGCTGCGACGGGCGTGCTGTCGGTCGTCGCAAAGACTGCGTCCTCGTCCTCCACGAGGAGATCAAAGTGACCTTGTCCCTGTTGTTCCGCCGGACGGGGATCGATCGGCTTGCTGTCGCACGCGTCTGCGATCCACAGTACTTGCGCCCTCAGCGTCCTCCGGTTGGTGTCGTGCGGTCCGCGGTGCAGGACAAGGTCCACTGTTCCGCGTCCATGCTCTGATCCTGCCCGAGTCGACAAAGTGTGCGGTGAACCGCTTCGTGAAGGAGTCGAGGAGCGCCGAGCCAGTCGCGCTGCTCTGGCTGCGCGTCCACCGGCCAGAACCCGGACGTGTCCTGCAGGCCGAGCGAGACGTCCTCGTGGATTCTCTGCACCGTGTCGTCCACCCCGGGACGCGATACCAGGCGATCTCCGGGAAGGGGTCGATCGCCCACTGGACCGCCGCCGACGACGAGACCGGCTTCTGCCAACCAGCCCAACACCAGCTGGGGAATTCAATGGGAAGATCGTGCTTGGACATGCCCTTCTTGATCGCCCTCCAGTCTGCTATGGAGGAGTTGCGCTTTGCTCCCGGGTTTCGCCACGCCAGGGTGCGAGAAAAGGCAATGTCCGGCAAGCCCCAGGTGAACGTCCACCCGAGGATCGTTTCGAAAGCGCCCTGGATGCCCTGAACGCGTTCAGCGCGTCGTATGCAAAGGTCAAATCGCGGACGCTGTAGCGATTGACGGCCTTTGTGTAGATGCGGTACAGCTCTTTCCTCGGTAGGGTAGGATCCAGGCGGTACAGGCTCGGATTTGGGTCCCCGTCCGGTAGCGGCACGACACTGGGCCCTCGCGATATCTTGACACGGCTGTCGTTGCACTCCAGGACCATCTCCTCGCGCCAGATGGCGCACATGCAGTGCCACGAGAGCTGCTTCTCTGTGAAGATGAGCTGCCGCCGTGCAAAGACTTGTTCCTCAAACGTCCAGGCGCGTGAGTTCCACACTGTCGGCAGCGCCTTGATCAAGCGGTTATTGCCTTGATGGATAGTCGTCTTGAAAACCAGACCGCCAAGAGTGTACTCTTGCTGCGGCGCAAGACGTGAGTCAGGGTGCAGCCCCGGTAGACCTTGATTAGCATCGACGCCGGCCGCAGCGACGATAGTCAGCGCGGCGCTGCCGTAGACGAGGTGCATCTCCTGCATCAGTGTCTGTTTCACGACGCGATCCCCTGTGGGATACAGAGCGCGTCCATCCAGAGGTAGTCAAACCCGAGCAGCGCCGTGGCATCGATGGCATCGCTTACTGTCTTTGCAATCTTGTGTCGGTGGACCCGCAGAGCGTTCGGGATATCAGCTCTTCCAGGTTGTCCTTATCAAGCTTGAGAGATGTGCCGTGCCCCAAACGTAGCTGAGCGCGACATACTCACAGCCAGGCGGTGCTTCAACAACACACATCTTTCTGAAAGTCGACAAGATGCAGATGCTGCGGCCAGCCCAACCGCGAGACGGCACACGACGCGTGCTGCCCTCTGCAAAGAAGGAGCCATTTCCGGAGGAGATCAAGATCGGCGTGTGTCTCAGGAACGGTCCTTGCGAGGCCAAAGGAAGCCAACTCGCCCGGCTGACCATGCTTGACCGCTGTCCGCTGGTGCGCAGAGTGCTCCGCCAGCCGGAGGGTGACGATAGCGTCGGCCTTGTCGCTGCTGACCAGAGACTGCTCCTCTGCGTGCACGATGACCAGATCCTTGACGGCGGCCGAGTCAAAGGTGCCGTCTGCCTCGGGCGCGAACTGGAGATGCGCCGTGGGTGAGCAGTACAGATAGAAGATATCTTTCAGAAGTCGTGGGTCTTTGGGATCGACCCGGTCCGTCACGAGCGAGCAGATCTCGCACGCCGCCGCTCTTTCGCGAATGGAAGCATGCGCGCCGAGCACAAGCGGATTGTACAGAGAGCATTGTTGCCGGGGATACGCGCCGTAGACCAGGTCCTCGAGGTCGATGCGCTTGCAGCTGCCGCAACGCTTCCTGCCGTCATGCGTCGGAGTCGGCAGGATGTGACGCAGCAAGCGCTGCAGCGGCATTTGCAGGCTGCGTCAGAAGATCATAGACGAGCTGCCAGAGGAGCTGCGGGTGATGGTGTTGGAGCAGCTCGACACCTACGACCTGCACGACATCTACTCGTACTCGCTCGGCCTCGTCAACCGGCGGTGGCGGACACTGCAGCGACGATTCGACTTGCTGGGATCGGTGTTCATTTCTCGCGTGCGGCTTTCATTCAATGAATTCCTCTGCGTACGCTACGCTCCTGCACACTTGCCTCGCTGTTGTCAATGATGTACGAGTAGTCATCTCGTCAAGAGGCGCCGTCAAAGATCACAGGCACCGCGGCTCGCGATCTCACCAGTGATGGATGCGGCGTATGGACCTTTTTTCGAGGCGGCAAGCTTGGATGCAGCGATGACTGCCCGGCGTCAAAGGAAACACCGGTGACGGACTCTTGCGACAGAGGATGCTCACCGAGCCGCCGCGCGGCTGATCCTCGAACCGAAAGCGACGCCCGCTCGCCGGCTACCTCGAAGATGCCGCTCGACAGTCCAGTTACTCGCTCGCGCTGCTGCGCCTGGACGGCCGGCGGTGGAACGAGCTGCGGCAGATCCACGGGCAGATCGCGACGCAGGCGGCCGCAGACGGGTCTTCCTACCTCGAGATGGGCAACACCAAAGTCTTGTGCACCATTGCGGGCCCGCAGGAGGGCCGGCGGCAGGCTGCTCTGGCAGCGCGGCGGCGAGCGCGCAGATCGAGGTCGACATCAACTTTGCCGGCTTCAGCGGCGTCGACCGCAAGAAGCGCACCCGCAACGACAAGTGCGTCCTGTGACCCGCAGATGTTCTCATCACTGACGAGGAGCTTCTCTCAAGGCGCACGACGGAGATGCAGCATGTCATCCAGAAAGCGTTCGACGCGACACTGTCTACCCATCTGTACCCACACTCGACCATTTCCATCGCGCTGCACGTGCTGGCGCAGGACGGGTCGCTGCTGGCGGCCTGCCTGAACGCAGCGACGCTGGCGCTGATCGACGCCGGGATCCCGATGACAGACTACATTGTCGCGTGCACGGCGGGCAGCACGTCGACGTACAGCGCCAACGACGAGGCGGCGGATCCGCTGATCGACCTGAACGCGCTCGAGGAGCAGGAGCTGCCGTTTCTGACCGTCGCCACGCTCGGCGCGACCGACACAGTCAGCGTGCTGCTGATGGAGTCGCGCTGCCAGGTCGAGCGCGTCGAGGGCATGCTGGCCGTCGGCCTCGACGGCTGCAAGCAGATCAAGCACATTCTCGACGGGCTCGTCAAGGCCCACGGCCGCGCTGCACTTGAAAAAACAATGGCAACGGCGGGAATTTCTGTTCACTCTCCCTTGTGCTCACGCGTGTCCTTTGCGTCTCTCAGTTGTCTCTACCTCAGTCGTCTGCTCATGAGTATGCTTCAGAATTATTGACGGAAGCGAGCTGCAAAGGAAAAAGGAGAAGCAGCGGCTGCTGCAACGACGTGTCGGAGGAATCAGCAAAAAATAGGGACGCTCAGAGCTTGTCCGTCCGGCTTCAGAAGCATCAGGCGACACCACATGAGCCGACCCGAGGACCTCCCGTCAAGGCGTCCTTAGTATCTGCCACCCAAGGAGCGGCAGACCGTCGTCTTCCCGACTCAACCAGCCGGCAGTCGAGCTTGGAGCGTGTACAAGGCTATTCAACCCTCTCCAATGGTACTGACTCAAACTGATCAGAGTCGCCTGTGCGGCCGGCACCGGTTTGCGCCGGACAAGGCTTTCTGGCGTCCCAGGAGTGGCGCACACTCGGTAAAGGGCACTGGCCTCCTGCCTTACAGTAGTCAGTCCGAGAGGCCTGGTGTCACTCAAGAGCGTCGCCCTAGACCTGGCAGCTATCTTCAAGGCCATCGGCCAGTGCCCAGTTACGATTAGTCAGACGCAAACAAGTGATATAAGTACCTGACGGCCGTGCAGACGCCGCACCGCCCGCGTGAATGTAGCCAGCGTGAATCGTAGACGCCCCGCGACCGTGCTCGCTCGCCGCGGCGTCCCTTTGGTCGACAGCCACACGCGAGCGTCGGACTGCGGGCGTTTGAGAGACAGGGTGAATTGCGAGTTCGCCGCAAAGAGTCGGTAGTAGTGCGTCGCTCGCGCTGGGGCTCCTTGTTGGTCTTCACCGCTCTTCACAATATCCGCATGCCTGCGCGACGTTAGCGGCACCCCCTGTGTTGATGGTCGGCCATTCGACCAGCTCGGCGAAGCTTGAGCCAAGACGATGCAGGCGAGCCACGGCCGTACGGGCGAGAAGGCTGGCCTCCGGCGGCCAGCTTCCGGCTGGACCGGCTGTCTCTTATGACACTGCTGGACTTGGCAAGGGCGGCGGAAGAAGCCGGTCAGCCCAGGGAAGAGGAGGCCGGCACAGGACAGCTCTGACTGGCCGACGTGATCGAGTTGGAGCTTTGTGGTCTGGTCCAGCTCCTCCCGGATGGCGTTGCCCGGCTATGGTGACTGGCAACGGCCGACACCACAAGCCGGTTGCGGGTGGACGCTGCAGTCCTTTCGACTCCGCGGGGGGATCCCCGACCGGCCCTCACAGCTGTCCGCGATGCGGCTCTGGATCAAGGCGACGTGTGACGGCCTCGGGAGAGATAGAAGAAGAAGCAGCGCACAAAAGGGCGGCATGAAGTCAAGCCCCCACGTGATGGCTCATCCGTATAACGGACGACGCTACCTGGCTGTCGACGTCCATCAAAGAGGGGCGCCTGCCAAGCCGGCTTATCGCACGAGCGCATCGAGACCCGGTCGAAAGGGACCGAGCAAGGCTGCGTCGGCGTCTTGCGCCGGGAGGAGCCAGAGGCACAAGAGGATCAGGTTGCATCGGGCCATCGCGCCCGCGTCGGCTGGGGGCCCATGCAGTCCCGTCGACGGCAGCAAACAACAAAAAGCCAGGGTTCAGGAAGCACTGCACGTGCGGAATACATATCTTTCGCCAAACGTCTGGTCTACTCGTATACGCAAGGCGGTCAATTGCATCTGGTGTTCCCTCGCAAGTGCTGCGATGAAGCCTGGTCTTAAGCTGCTCGCGCTGGGCGCACCCGCCGTCATGGCCGCGCCACCAGCGTATGGCAGCTGCCAGACCACCGACGTCCTGATCCTGTGCGCAATGTGTTTGCGATCGCGTCTCTGTCGATGCTGACGATGGCGAGCTCAGCGGCGCGGGAGTCACCGGCATCACCGCTGCTGTCTGTCCTTGTGCTGGCTTGGATCGACACCTGGCACTGACGGACGCTGCAGCAAACATTGACCAACAACTCTGTCACCAACTTTGTGATCGTCGACTACAACTCTTACATCGGCGGCCGCGCGAAGAGCGCGCAGTTTGGCACCGCTCCCAATGGCAAGCCGTACGTGGTCGAGCTCGGCTGCAACTGGGTCCGTCTCCTTTCGGGTTCTGTCGCCGTCGACAGTCCTTGAGTGCTGATGAAAGGACAGGTGCAAGGACTGGGGACGCCGCCGGGCCCTGAGAACCCGATCTGGACCTTGGTGAGCCGCCTACCTGCCTCAACAGCGGCGGATCGTGCTCTTCCTCATCGGCGACAGACGACGGAAGCACGCGATAGCTGACGACTAGAGCACAGGCAAAGAAGTACAACATCCCCAACACGTACAGCAACTACTCGAGCCTGGCTACGTACACGCACAAGGGCGCGGACGACTACACCGGCATGATCGACGACTTTGAGAAACACCAACTTTGTCGGCCTCGAGCAGGACGCGGGCTACATCCTGACCGAGGGCCTCAAGGACTCGAACGTGCGCGGCGGCCTGAGCCTGACCGGCTGGAACCCGGGCCCACCAGCCCAAGAAGCAGGCTGTCGAGTGGTGGGAGTGGGGTGCGTCGCTCCTCTCTGGTGCTGACAGGAACGCTGATTCTAGGTGATAGACTTTGAGACGGCGTACGCGCCTGAGGAGAGCTCGCAGCTCTTTGGCATCGCCGGCTATGTGCGTATTGACCAGAGAGGGGGAAAAGACGCCGACTGACAGACACCGATAGAACGCTACTTTCTATCAGTACTCGGAGGCAAACAACTTTGTCATCGACCAGCGCGGCTTCAGCGCGTTCATCAAGGGCGTCGCGTCGACGTTCTTGAAGCCCAATGACCCGCGGCTCAAGCTCAACACGACCGTCACTACGATCGACTCGAGCGCCAACGATAGCGTGCGGGTGACGACGTCGACGGGGCAGTGCATCCAGGCCAAGTACGTGATCAACACCTTCTCGCTGGGCGTGCTGCAGAACGCGCTCCTCAACTCGACGGCTCTTGTCTCCTTCAAGCCGGCGCTGCCGCGTGGAAGCGGTCGGCGATCCTGAACTTTGACATGGGCATCTACACCAAGATCTTCCTCCAGTTCGACCCGGCAAAGCAATTCTGGCCTGCCGACACGCAGTTCTTTCTCTACGCGGACCCCCAGGTGCGTGGATACTATCCGCTCTTCCAATCGCTGTCGACGCCCGGCTTCTTCCAGGCTCGGGCATCCTGTTCGTCACGGTGGTGCAGCACGAGTCGCGCCGCGTGGAGGCTCAGTCGGACGAGGCGACAAAGCGAGAAGTGCTCAAGGTGCTGAGGGCCATGTTCGGCGCGGCTGCGGTGCCGGAGCCGCTCGCATTTATGTACCCGCGCTGGGGCCGGACCGAGGGGCCTGGGGCAGCTACAGCAACTGGCCGACGGGGGTGACGCTGCAGGAGCACCAGAACCTGCGCGCCAACGTCGGCCGCCAGTGGTTCGCGGCGAGCACACCAGCACCGAGTACTTTGGCTTCCTGCACGGCGGCTACTTTGAGGGCCAGGCCGCGGTGCCGCCGTCGCCGGCTGCCTGGCGGGCAACGGCTCGAAAGCGTGCCCCGGCGAGCCTTCATACCCGGTCCTCACGAGCGAGGCGAACAACCAGAGCAACTTTGTCGCCGCCAACGGCTGGACCGCCAGCACGTTCCTCACCTACGGCCTCGACGAGTGATTCTCTCGACCTTTACCACTCGCCTGAACATTTACGCCCAGCGGACAACACGTAGCAAGTAATCTGAGAACTTTATTAATGACTATGCCTCCTCGGTGTCGCTTTGGTCGAGGTCGGGCAAAGGGTACGTCAGGATGGCGCCGATGTTGCCGAGGTACTCGAGGCTCTTGCCGCTCTCGTGCGCGCTGCTGAGAACGAGCACCTCGCCGCCGTGGGTCTTGCCGACGGCCTCGACGACGCGCACCCAGCGCCTGCGCTCGGCGATGTTCTGGCTGCGGAAGAGCGCGTTGCTGATGAGTAGGACACCGCCGCCGCGGCCGACCGCGCCGTGCTCGACCGCGCGCTCGACCTCGCGCTGACCGTACCAGGCGCGGCCCTGGTCCTCGTACACCAGCTTCCTGAAGCGCTCCATCGCTGCGGACTCGCGCTGGTAGCGGGGGTCGCCCAGCCGCGCCATCACCTCCGGCTGCTTGAGCGCCTCGTCGAGCGCGTGCTTGTAGCCGCTGCTCGAGTGTGCGACCAGGACGGTATCACGCGCGTAAGTGGCGAGCGCCTTGTCGCCCGCCCGCGTCGCGTACTCGCGCAGGTACTTGTGGAATCCTTGCGCGGTAAAGCCAGGGCTCGCGAGCAGCAGCGGTGGGACAGAGTGACCATCGCGCGCGGCGCTGGCCTGCATCTCCTTGACGTCAAACTGCCGCAGTAGTGTCTGCAGGATGAGCTCGAAGAACTGCTCCATCGCGCGGTCGTGGCCCTCGGCGCCGATGCCCTGCCGCTTGCGAGGGATCTGACGCTCGATCTTGTGCAGCAGCAGCGACTGATACTGCTTGACGAGGCAGATGTGCGCCAAGCCCTCATGCATGACAACAGCCCAGACATCGGCGCCGCGCTTCACGTCGCACGCCTGCTCCAGCACCTGGAGTGAGACAGCGTCCCACGGTGCGCTGTGCTTTGCCGGTTTGATCGGCGCCTCGTCGTCTGCGCTTTCGTTTGACCTCCGGCGCGAGCGTTTTTACGGAGCTGCTGTCGCTGCGGGTGGTGGTGGTGAGCACAGAGTCGACGCCTTTCGTCAGCGTGAACGCGCGGTGGAACTCCAGGTCCAGCGTGTGGTGAGAGCCAAGCTCGGCATGCTCGTTCTTCTCGCAGATCTGGCCCAGCACGTGCAGAAACTGGCGGCTTGGTCAAAGTCGACGCGTTTCACGACAACCCAAAGGTCGTGTGCACCCGCGATGCTACAACGGTCCCTGTATTGGCCGCTTCCTTCACCCACCTTGCGCACCGCCGGCGCCTGAGCAGGTCGCCCGGCATGACAATGTTGTACAGGTGCCAGATGTCCTCGATCTCGGTCGCGATCATCGTCACCGCGCCAACGCCGGAGCGCTTGTCGATCTTGTTGCTGACCAGCTTCATCTTGCTGCTGTCGATCTTGAAACGTTTGATGGATACAGAGCTCTTTGCTTTGACAGTGTCGTTGGCTGTATGGGTGATGGGTTGGAAGATGGTGAAGAAGAGAGCGGAGGGGCTTGATATGCGAACAACCACGTCACTTGCGGTCAACGAATGAACACGTCATGCGTGGTCGCAGCACCACGGCGGGCACGACCAGAGAATGATGAGGTGTTCGTCACCCGCCGATTTCTCGGCAGTCTTGCGTTGACAATTCAAAGTCGACAGACTGCAGGTCGTGCCACAAGTCGTTGTTTGTCGGTGGTTGTGCTTCCGACCGTGCGGGCGTGGGGCCTTTGCGAACGTCTGCGGGGAGACCGACTTGACGCTGGCCACGCCGAGCTCTTCCAGGTCGCCTTCTGAAAGCGACAGATCCTGTGTCGACATCCAGGCCAGCGGGTCTTCCATAGTAGTCATTAGCGGCGGCGTCGGTGCTGCTGCTGCTGCTGCTGCTGCTGCTGTGGGTGGACTGTCAATCTCTGTGAGGCTGCTGAATAGATCGTCCAGAGAGCCGATCAACTCCCGGACGTCTGTCCTCTGTTCAATGGGCGGTTCAGGCGTTTTCGAGATGTCAAGAGCAGCCTGCTTGACGCTCTCGGCGGCTTGCACAATCTCCAAGATCTCCTCGTCCCAAGAAGCTGCGACAGGCCACTCGCCAGAGTCGTTGTCGCCCTCCGCGACACAGTTTTGCTCTCGTCGACTTCGCGCTGCGGCGGATCTCTCCGTCGCGTGATGAACCCGCCGAGTGACATCTGGTGCGGGCTGATGCGCGAGGAGGCGCCTCGGGGCCCAGCTGGCGGCGCATCTCGCGCTCGCGCTCCTCCCGGTCCTGGCGCTTCTTCGCGGCAGCCTTGCGGCGCTTTTTCGGCCTCACGAAGCCGCTCCGCACGCTCGTATAGCTCGCCGCCGCGCATGAGTTGACGCTGCTGCTGACTGCTCATGCGCGGGCCATACTTGCTGTACTGCGCCTTGGCCTGCTTGAGCGTGAGCGGCCGGGCGTGCGTCGGCCTCGTCGTCGACATCTTTTGATCGATTATTGTCTTTGCTTATCAAGTGCCGACTGTCGACCTTTCGCGACCATTGCGCCGGCGTTTTGAGCTCCGGAAGGCGTACGAGTACAGCATGTGAGAGCACAAGACGCGAGGGGAGCGGAAAGGGAGACGCCAAAGTGACGCCCCATCACGTGCCGTCCAACCGTGCCCTTCGCCACCGATAACGCTTTTCCCGGCGCCAACAACGGCGGCAGTTGCTTGTTGGTCGCGGCGAACAGAGAGCGCCGGGCGCGAATACGAAAGGGCCGCCAATCGCAAGAGCATGGAAGCCGGTGCTCGCAAGGAGTCATAAATCCAGACCTTTGCGCTGCTGAGAACATACGGCCCGAACTTGAGTCATCTGGGTAATACCAGCGAAAGGATTCCATGCTCCAGCCGGCGACGCCTACGAGGACAATGAGCGGCGACGACGTCGAGCGGGCCGTCGCGCGTGGCTCACCTACCGAGGATCGCGACCAAAGGCGCAGGTGCAGATCGCCGAGGATGGCGTCTCGTCGACACCCAGTCCGTCGACGAAGAAACAGCCGTGGATCCGCCGGCTGCTGCGGTTCGAGCAGAGAGGGATCAGACGAGTCGAGCCGCACGAGCGACACGACCTGAGCCGGCTCAACTACACGCAGCTCGGACTACTCTGGTTCAGCTTCAACCTGGTGGCGATCAACGTGCTGATCGGGATGCTGGGCCCGGCGACCTTTGGCCTGGGCTTTACGGACGCCGCGCTCTGCGGCGTATTTGGCGGGCTTGTGGGCGCGCTGCCGGTCGCGTACGTGGCGACGTTTGGCCCGCGCTCCGGCCTGCGCTCGCTCGTCCTCGCGCGCTACATGATGGGCTGGTGGCCGGCAAAGCTGGTCGTGCTGCTCAACGTGGTCGTCCTACTGGGTTACTGCCTGATCGACGCGGTGATTGCAGGCCAGATGCTGTCGGCAGTCTCGCCGGGCGGCGCGCTCTCTGTCACCGTCGGCATCGTTATCGCCGCGCTCATCACCTGGGTTGTTGCTTCGATCGGGTACACGGGCTTCCACTACTTTGAGCGCTACGCCTGGCTGCCGCAGCTGGTGGCGCTGATGATCCTGGCTGGCGTCGCGGGTCCGCACTTTGACCTGCACACGCCCACCGCCGGCGCCGACGCGCACGCCCGCGCCGGCGCCCGGCTGTCCTTTTTCGGGCTCTGCTTCGCCGCGGCGATCACGTACGGCGGCCTCGCGGCGGACGTGTGCGTGTATATCCCGTGCGCACGCCGCGGCCGCGCATCTTTCTCGCGACTATGCTCGGCCTGACGCTGAGCTTCACCACGACTTTTGTCCTCGGCGCCGGGTTGACGTCTGGGTTGGCATCCAATCCGGGGTGGCAGGCTGCGTACGCGGTCTCGCAGGGCGCGCTCGTGGTCGAGGCGTTCCGCCCGCTCGGTGGCTTCGGCGGCTTCTGCTCCGTTCGTCGTCGCGCTCCGGCATCGTCGCCAACATGATCGGTCCCGCGTACGGCGCCGCGGTCGACATGCAGATCCTCGGCCGCCCGTTGCGCGCGTGCCCCGGATCGCCTGGACGGCGCTCGGGTCGATCGCGTTTGCCGTCTGCGCGCTCGCCGGCCGCGACCACCTCGCTGTTATCTTTACCAATTTTCTCGCGCTCATGGGCTACTGGCTGGCGATCTGGATCGCCATCTTCCTCGTCGAGCACGGCTTCTTCCGCGGCGGCCTCTTGTCGCTGCACAACCAGATCCATGGCTTTGTTCGTCGGCGGCTCCCCAGAGTCGAATCCCCCCCGCAGCAGGCCCGGACAGAGGCAGACGAGGACGAGGCGGAGAGCAGAAAGTGGGACTGGACAGTGTGGGACAGGCCGTCGGCGCTGCCGGTCGGGGTGGCGGCCTCGGTGGCGTTTTGCGCCGGCTGGGCGGCCGCAGTGCTCGCATGGAGCAGGTGTACTTTACGGGCCCCCTGGCACGGGCGGCGGGCGGCGACATTGGCAACTTTGTCGGCTTTGGGTTTGCAGCGCTGTTCTTTGCGCCGCTGCGCTGGATCGAGCTGCGCCTCCTCCGCCGGTGATGCGCTTGCTCCTCTTCTCTCGATGCGCAGTCTGTGCAAAATGTATGCGAAATAGAGATACATAGCGAGTGGCACCTTGTTGACTGCACGAAGAGAATGACCCCTACGAGTAGCAAGAAGAGTGGGAATAGAGCTGCAATGGACAAAAGCTAGGCCTGCCAGGTAAACTCCTTGGGATACGCGCGGCCGCGCACGCCCTCGACGCGGGCCGGGGCGCGGTGCAGGTGCGCGAGCGAGACGCTGTGCGCGCGGCGCGGGCCGTCGTGCGGCGGCGGCGTCGTCGCGATGCTGGGCACCGGCGCGGCCGCGGCCGCGGGCGGGTGCAGCGTCACGTCCGACTCGTTCCACCACTCGCTGATGGTGTCGCTCTCGCCGTCGTCGTCATTGTTGTGGACATCGCGGCGCACGACGAGCTCGTGAGCCATGGCTGGGTCGGGCAGTTTCTCGGGCTGCGGAGTGGCGTGCCTGGGCTGCTTGCCAGCGGTGCGTGGGCTGACGTCCAGGTTTCCGTCGTGCTGGCGCGCTGCCTCGACGTCTGCCGCAGGTGCGTTCAAGGCCTGGTTCGATGCCTGCATCGATGGCCATTCAGAAGACGGCACAGGGTCGCAGTCGTCGAAAGTGGACTGGCGGATGGCGGATGGGTGCGCGTGGCGGTCGCCTGAGCGTGGGCGGGACGAGGCGGTGGGATACGCGGCGGCCCAGTTCTCGGGCAGCTGTCGGTGGCGACTCGTCCGGCGCGAGCCCTGCCTCAAACTCTCGGAGGACGCGTGACGAGAGCGGTGGTTTAAAATAGTCGACGTCAGCTTGGGCCGGAGGTCGCAGCGTCGACGGCGAGGGGTGACCACGCGGGTCCGGGCCGCCGACAGACACGGCCCGCATACGTGGTCCGTAGCGGGCGATGTCTTCGTCGCTGTTGACCGCGTTGCTGAAGCGCACGTTCTTGTGGTCGCTGGAGCCTGCGCTGCTCTCGTCGGGCGAGATCTGCCGCGATCCGTCTTGCCGCGGCGGCCGCAATGTGGAAGGCGGACGTCGATGGGCTTGATCAGCAGGTCGGGGGACCAGTGGGCTGCGTCTGTGGCCGTCGCTACCGGATCGGGACCGCGCGCTGTCGTAGCCACTGTGCCGCTCGTCAAAGGAGCTCTGTCGCCTGTCCACAGGCGGCCGAGGGACGTAGTCTGCCGGGCGCAGCCGACTTCCAGACGTGACGCTCGAGCGCGGCGGTACCCGTCACGTGCCTCGTCTTCTGCCGTCCAGGGCGAGTGCGGCGGATCATAAGAGCGGTGTCTCCTGGCGGATGAGCCGCGCTCATATCTCTCACGCTCATCTGCCGACTCGTCTGTTGAGACATTGGAACGGTTCGTGCGCGTACGGTAAACGCCGGGTCGAGAGGAGCTGTGCGACGTGTGCCGAGATGCAGACGGGCGGGGGCCATTCGAGTGGACGTGCGACGGCGAAGGACGAGAGTGCGAGCCAGGTCTGACGAATGTGCCGGGTGCGCACCGCCACGGCCATCGTCGTAGTACGACCCGCTGGAGCGCTCGGGCAAGCTCTTACGCCGGCCGTTTGCACGGGCACCGATGCGTTCGCGGCTGCTTGATCGTTCACGCGGCGAGCCAAGTAGCGGACTGGCAAATTGGCGCGCGTTCTTGATCATCATCTGCGAGCCCTGCCGGACGGTGACCTGGGCGCGCTTGAGGTTCTGCGCAAATCCAGACGTGGCCGTCAGGCCGAAGAATTTGGCAGCGTCCGCTCGCTCGTCGGCCGCAGCGGTGGCGGGACTGGGAGCGTCTGCGGACGAAACGGGCCTTGACTGGTCGTACAAGGGGCGCGCGTACCGGCCAGGAATGCTGCTATCTTCCGCGCAGCGAGCGGCCTCCTTGCTCAGCCGCTCGCCGACCTGGCGATGCCACTCGCACATGGCTTGATCAGAGCGCAGCGGGAAGCACTCGGCGGGGGAGCAGCTTCGGAAATGGCTCCATCGTGTCCGGATCTCTGACGTCGTATTTGAGTAGAGCCTGCTGAAGGTAGGGGACGTGCTCGTGCGGGCCGAGCAGGATCTGCACCGACTGCACCGGACGAAGCCTGATGGCTTCAGGGCTGGGATTTGCGGGCGAACGTAGGCGCCCCTGCGCGGCGTCTGCTCGGGTTGCAGTGAGTGCATGCACTCGAGCGCGTTGTATATGAAGGCGACCGACGCGGGCGAGGTCTCGAGGAAGAGAGGGGTCGTAGTCACCGCCGACCGTGCGGTAGAAGGCGGCCATCTGCCGGCTTCACCTCTGAGGTCAGTCGCTATTCGTGATGGCAGGGTCTGGAGGGACCTACGGAGTGAGGTCTGCACCGTCGTGCGGCTCGAGCTTGTGCGCCTGATGTGTTCCTTGTCGTCAGCTACCGCTCTTCAACAGGGCTCGATCAGCAACGCACGATGCATGCGGCGATGCGCGCAGCAGCCTGTCCAGCTTGTCCGTCGGGTTCTTGTTCGGCTGGAAGAGGTAGCCCCAGTTACTGCAGCGCGGCGCGGGTCTGCTCGGGCGGCGGCCCATGCCCATCGCCGTCCGCCATGGTGTGCTCTTGTCTTCCGCCGCAGTGCCAAAGAAGGTGCACAGTAGTGGGCCGTCCTGTCTGCGGCCGAGCGGCGGTCCGGAGGCCGTTGCTGTGGCTATACCTCCCCCAAACGCATAACTCTCGCCGGCGCCGTCCGTTTCATCGTCTGAGCGGCTGCTCTTTCGTGCCACTGAGATAGTCGCCCCAGTCGGGCAGCTCGATCGTGAGGCGTCCGCGCGCACACACACCTCCAGAGAAGGGTATGTCGTCACTGGGCCGAAACGTAGCCCGACACCGGACCTTGACGTTGTGAAACCGTGCCGCGCTATTCTGCAGTGCAGTCGTACAGGGCAGTACCAAGATCGCAAGCGCGCAAGCAGAGGAGCGAGGTCTTTAAGGACTGCAGACAAAGGCGGTGGGTGACCAAGACAGAGAAAGCTGGGACGCATGTGGCACAGCTCGAGGGGGCATCACCGCACCGCCCGCTCTGCGCGCAGCGATTATTGCGCAGCAGCGCCGTTGGCCCAGCACGCAGCACAGCATCCGCACAAGCAGCCAGCTGCGACGCCGCATCGGCACAGCACCGGCATCGCGTCTTGGCTGGGGCGGCTGCAGCTGCAGCACCGAGGGCCAACGCCGCGGCGCTACATTCGAGCACGAGTACCTGCGTCCAATCTGCCACACAGCTCGGCAGCATACCGCAAAGCTGAGGCACTGCAAGCCGCCAGCCTGCGTCACCAATCGTGCGCTTGAGGACCTGCTTTGACGCCCTTTGGAAGGGATGCTCGAAGGCTTTGTTTCTTGTCGGTCCGCCACCCTTGGACGGGCCTCCGGCGGCCAGCTTCCAGCTGGACCGGCTGTTTTTCGCATCCCCTTCAGACAACACTCGCTTTGTACAGTGGCCTGGCTGTCGCGAGCTAGTGTGTGACTTGTGAATGCAATGGAACAAGTCTACAGCTGGGCACGTCGGCCGCGAGACGAAAGACAGCCGGTCCAGCTGGAAGCTGGCCGCCGGAGGCCCGTCCAAGGGCGGACTGGCCACAAAGCCGTCCCCCCCGGCCCAAAAAATGATGACAAGCAGAAACCCCGCCCGCGTGGCGGTAAAGAGACGCAAGTGTTGCCTCTTTCTTGCCTTGCAGCAGCAGGCGCGCGAGCAGATGGGGGCAGAGCAAGGGAGGGGGGGCCGAGGAGCAGTGCGAGGCGCAAGACTATAATACAGCAGCTGTGGAATGCGTTGTAGTGTACTGCTGCGAGCAGGGAGGGGGCGACCGGAACAACACGAACAGAGGCGGCTGCGAAGGGAAACGCTTTGAATACTGTAGAAGGAAGAGAAGAGAAGGTCAGCGGCCCATGCGGATGACGCCGGCGGCCATTAGCTTTTGGATGCGGCCGCGGATGTCGGGGTTCTTCATGTGGTCCTGCAGAGCCTTGGGGTCGCCCTTTGCCTGCTGCAGGATGGACTGCATGACGGGGTCCTGCAGGATGGCCATGATGTCCGGATCGCGCTGGATGCGCTCCATGGCTCTGCTCCTCGGTCTCGCCCTCCTGGGCCGAGTACTGCGCCTCGAGGGCCTTTTGCTCCTGCTGGGCGATCTCGCGCGCGTTGGCGCCCGAGGCGTCGTGCTCGGTGGCTTCTTTGCACACGTCGAGACATTTGTTGTACTCGCGCATCGCCATCAGCGCCTGGGCCTTGCGCAGGTACGCGCGGACGAAGCCCGGGTCGCGCTTGAGGGCCTCGTCGCAGTCCTGCACCGCGCTCGGGAAGGTCAACAGCTTGATGAAGCACGCGGCGCGGTTGCTGTAGCCGCGCGGATCCTCGGGCGCCCGCTTGATCATCTCGCTGTAGGCCTCGACCGCGGCCGGCCAGTCAGCCTCCTTGAACTTTGCGTTGCCCAGCTCGCGCGCCTGCTCCGCTTTTCCGGCTGACGTAGGCCTGCTTCTCCGCCGTGATCTTGTTCTTCTCCGCCGCGCGCAGCTTGGCCAGGATCTCGGGCGTGCGGTGCTCCGTCAGCGAGCTCTGGTAGTTTGCAATTGCGTTCGCCAGGTCGCCCATCTTCTCGTACGAGGACCCGATCCGGCCAAAGGCCTTTGCGATCAGCTTGAAGTCGGCCAGGATCTCGCGCCCCTCGCTGATCGCGCGCTTTGCACGCCTCGATCGCGCCCTCGTAGTCGCCCTTTTCAAACTTGGCGGCGCCCAGGTTGGTCAGGTAGGTGATATCCTTGTGCAGCTCCCAGCCTTTTCGTAGTGCTCGATGGCCGCGTCAAACTGCCGCTTCTTGTAGCTCTCCGTGCCGAGCTTCTTCTCCTCGTCCGCCGCCGCTTTTGCCTTTTTCTTGGCCAGCGCCTCCTCGTCTTCAGGTTCCGGCTCGGGCTCCGGCTCGGGCTCCTTGCGCTTCTCGCCGGTGGCGGGCGCGGCGCGTCGGGCATCTGCACGTCTTCCTCGGCCTCGGCCTGCTTGGCGGCGGCGGCGGCGTCCGCCGAGCCTGGCCCTCGAATGACATGTCGATGCCCAGCAGCACAGACAGCACCTGCATGAACCGCGGGGTCGCCCATCTCGGACCCGATCGCGCTCGGGTCGCTCTTCAGCTTCTGCAGCTTGGCCATGAACTCGTGGTCGGCCAGCAGCCCGCTCGTCTTTGGGTTGTTTGCCAGCTTCGTGATCAGCTGCGGGTCGTTGAACATGTTGCCCAGCCCGCCGGTCGGGTCACCGCCGCCCGAGAAGCCGTCGCGCGCGCCTCCTGCTCGATCGCCGCTGCGCTGCGCTGCGGCCGGCCTTTGCCTGTGCATTGTTCGCGTCCAGTTTCAGCGCCTCGTCAAACGCTTCGACAGCGCCCACTATTTGCGTTGTTAGTCTCTCGTCTAGGTTGAGAGCTCGGCGGACGTACTCAGATCGCCCTGGCCGTGCAGGGCGCCACCTCGCCGGCTCCAGCCCTTGGACCAGTCCGGCTTGATCTCGGTCGTCTTGATCGCATCTCGAGCGCGTGATCATAGTCCCGCAGCGACGCGTACGCCCCGGACCGGTTCGAGTAGAGCACATGGTTGCCCGGCTCCAGTTCGATTGCAGCCGAGAACTTTTGCCTGTTTCCGTCCCCGTCAGTTCCTTCTTTTCTTGCAGTCGAGTCGTCTCAACGTACACTGCCTCGTCGAACTTCTTCTCGGCAAAAGCCTTGTTGCCCTCTGCCTTGAGTACGTCCGCCATTTCTGCTGCAGGCGACGTGTTCAATCTTTGGTCGGAGGTGTGTATCTTGTCTCTCCGCGGTTGCCGTCGCTTCTAAACATCGCACCAGGCTGTCAGAAGCATTCACTTTATGACAAGTTTCATTCACAGACTGCCAATTCTATGCATTTCCATCCGACTTCCACGCCGCGCTGCTTTCCCAGACTCAGATGCGCGCAAAAGTGGCGGTGCGTGGCTGGTGTGCCGCGCTGGCTACAGAGACAGCCCGAAGTCACCGGCATTCTCAATGGCATCAAAGACTTAGACAAGAATCATGTGTAAACCAAAACTTGATACGGCGTACATGAAGACAGGTGGATATCAAATGAGAAAGAAAAAAAAGACTCGTCGACGGGTGGAAACCATCCTCAGTGACCACCGATCTGGCCCTTGGGGATGGGGCGGATCCAGCAGACGGCGGCGTTGACGCAAATGGTGACGACGCCGATCCAGACAAAGGCCTTGCCGTAGTTGTTGACGGGCGTCTTGGTGCCGGCGATCATGATCATGGGCGTGAAGCGGAAGACGATGGCGAACAGGATGCCGCCCAGGTTGCCCGAGGCGCCGGTCAGGCCGGAGATGACGCGTTGGCATGGGGGTGCACGTGCGGGACGAGCGAGAAGTTGAGCCCGTTGCCGCCTCGAGGAAGAAGGCCATGCCCATCAGGCCGAACATGGTCGAGTGGTTGGCGTAGTTCTTGGCCGAGTAGCCCTTGCTGTGCGGGTTGACCTCGCGATGACGATCAGAAAGACGCCGGTCAGGATGCCAAACACGTGCAGCAGGATCTTCTTGGACCACACGCTGCCCGTCTTGCGGTAGGTAAAGTCGGAGATCAGGCCGCCGATCGGGCGGAAGACGACGTTCAGCAGCCCGAACATGGCCGCCCAGTTGCCCGCCTCCTGCAGCGACAGGCTCTTGAAGTTTCTGCCGGTAGTAGTTGCCCAGGATGCTGTTGATCGCAAGCTCCGCGCCGAACGAGCACAGGTAGCACGCGCCCGTGACGAACGACTGCGGCGACGCAAACACCTTGAGCACCTCGCGCGCTGTCGGCTTGCGCACCACCTCGCCCTTGGCCGTCTCGTACATCTGCTCCGAGCTCAGGTGCGCCTCGTGGTCGCCGTAGTTGATCGCGTGCGGCGGCGGCACCACGTCCTTCTTGTCCGCGCCCGCCTCGTCCGACTTGGTGGAAGCGTCGCTGGCGACGGGCGCCTTCTCAGCCGAGAGCTGACCCGGCACCGCGACGGCGCCGATCATCGAGTGCCGGCGCATGCTGTCCTGGACCGCCGACTCGCGCTCGGACCACTTGCCGGTCGGGGTGTCGGGGCAGCACAGCAGCAGCGCCACCGCGGTAATCATGATCAGGCCCGAGGGGATGACAAAGGACACGCGCCACGCGACGTGCGACCGCAGGCCCTGGTTGCGCACGAGCGAGTTGTAGATGGCCGCCATGACAAAGTAGGTGATACCGCCGCCGGCATTGCCGAAGCCCGCCGTCAAAGCGTTTGCGAATCCGACCGTGTTCTTGTCGAAGAAGCCCGTCGTCCAGACCTGGCACGGCACGAAGCTGCCGCGAGGATGCGATGAAGAAGCGGATTGCGTACAGGCCGCGCACGTTGGTCACGCCGCCAGCGCAGAAGGCCGGAATCGCACCGATCATCAGACAGCCCGCAAACGTCTTGCGCGGTCCGAACCGATCACAAAGCGGGCCTGCCACCAGCCGCACCAGCAGCCTGTTCTCCATTGTCAGCACGCCGCTCAACCTCTTCCATCAGTAGAACAAGACTCACGTGGCGATGAGGGAGATGATGTTGGAGTTGGAGATCTCGGCCTTGCCGATCTTGGTGGCCGTGTTGATACCAATGTCGGCGGCAATCACGTCCGCCAGCAGCGGGGGGAAACGCGTACCACGACCCAGAACGCAATCTTTGAAGCCGAACCGGGAAAAAATTTGGGAACCCCCGGCGTACACATTGAAGGGTTCAGCGCCGGGACGAGCCCCGCCTTCTTGTTGACCGGGTTGATCTGGGGGCGCCGCCCACAGCGCACTGATCCGGCCATCTTGCCGGTCTGTCCTGCGGTCTGCTCGAAAAACAGTGGAACGGACGGAGGGGGTGAGTGAGAATCGTCGGGAGTGGACGGCAAAAAAGAGGGTCGCCCTGCGAGGCCGTATTGAAGAGATGTCGGGCAAGCCACTGCACGCTCGCATTCCTAGGAAAAAACCAGTGCAGTAGTAGCCCGGGGAGACCCGATGCCTCAGGGAGCGTTCTGGGTGGATCCGCCACCCGAGCAAGGGGGGGCAAGGAAGGCGGCATAGCGGCCGAAAAGCGATAAGGTTGCCAACGGGGGTGCGATGCGCGTCTCCGGGCAGGAACAGCGCTGCCAGCGCCTCGGCGGGCTTTCTGCTGCAAAGGCCGGGGCATCATCGCGCCTGGCACGTCCATCGGCGCCGGGCACAACGGGAGTCGGCAGTCGCAACGGCGGCCCTCGACCTGGGCCTCGCTCCGGCCCTCTCACGCCGCTCTCACAGCCTCGATCGGATCAGCGCAGCACCCCAGACGACGGACGGGCGCCCCAAAAAAGGCCCGGCGCAATTGGCGATCGGGGCCCTGGTCGGCCCTTGCGTGTGGCAGGCTGCCGGCCTGCCGTCCCCGTGGCAAGGTGGCTCCCCGCGCCAACCCAGTTAGCCGCTTTTTCCCTTATCAGCACCGCGACCTCGACCCCCTGACCCCGGGGCCCGGGCCCCCGCCCCCTGCTCGGCTGTCGTCAAACTCTTTTCGTCGGCCACTATCCCCGAAACCCCTTCAACGTTGACGGCTGCTGCGATCGTGAGCGATCGCAATGGGGCCACGGCTCGATTTTGTCAGGGGCGTCGACGGGGGAGAGGTTGGGAGGGGCAAACCCGGGACAGAGCACACACGGGGCGGGAGAGCGCGGAGATTGTCGATCCATCTCTCACGAGCTCGATTTCGGGCGTCCTGCTCAGTGCTCTTACTACTGTGCAGTGGGCATTTGCGACACGAACAGCAAAACGGCTACGTACAGGCGGGTCCAGGGAGGGGCAACATGCGGCTGTTACGTTACTGGCTTCGACACGCGTGGGGCTCCTTCACCTGCGCGTGCGCGCGACGACGGCACCAGCGGCAACGTGGGCGCCGGCAAAACCGCTGACAGGAGGTTAGCAGCAACAGCGGACGGTCCGCGGAGGTTGACGGCGGCGGCAGTCGGGACGAGACCGCTGCGTGCCATGCCGCCGCTTGTGAAGCCACGTGCCACGTTCCGCCCAAGACCCTTGGCCGTCCCATCTGCCTCTGTCCAGATCAGACCCGTCCGCGCGGACAGTCGTACTGTACTGTATGTATGAGCAGTCTGCCGCCGTTGCCACACGCTCGTTGGTGCTAAGCAGTACAGGTGCTAGCCATACATAGGGCTGCGAGCTCAACAGATTTGGCGATGCTCACCTCGCGCTGCTTGCTTGCTGCCGTTATCACCTAGCCAATCACAGCCGGCGCAATGGCAGCACCGCCGGCTGAGCGCTCCATCCAATTCATAATGACGAGGCCCGGCAGCGACGCTCTCGCGCGTCAGTGCAGTGATCCCGGTCTGTGAGCATGCGCGCGCCGCGGCGGCTGCAGGCGGTGTCGTGTGATGTCGCAGGCCACGCTCAGACGGAGTGAAGTCGACGGGACAGCAGTACGTACTGTACCGCGCCAGGGTCGCCCACGTGACGGCCGCGGCGGCGTACCCCGCCAGTGAGCTCCTACAGTAGGCTCGACATCGGACGGGCGCGCACCAGCAACGGATTCTGCACGCCGCCATGAAGTGGGCTCACTCGCCGCCGTCGAGCGTTCGCTGCGGCAGGCCTCCGGACGACGTGAGCCAATCTTGTGCATCTGGGACCAGCGGCAGGATCACGGACCGCATACTCGACGAAGTACCTAGCAGACGACAGCATGTTCACGACGTCAAGTGCAGCAGCGGCCGCGGCCCAGGCGCCGCTGTATCCCGACCGCGCCAGCAAGAGCGGCTGCGGCGCGATCACGTGGGCAGGAACCTCAAGACGTGCCGTGCCGGCGGCGGTGCTGGACGTGGCCAAGGTGCGGCGCAACTGCGATGCATCAGCTGCGCGCAGCCAAGGCGCTCGGCGTCGGCTTCGGCGCCCACGTCAAAACGCACAAGACGCTGGAGCTTGCCAAGCTGCAGGTTGGTGATGAGGGCCCAATCGACCTGATCGTGAGCACCGTGCCCGAGGCGGAGATCCCGCTGCCAATGGCTTGGCGAGTGGCGTGCGCGCCGGGCGCCCCGTCAGCGTGTTGTACGGCATCCCACCATCGTCCAGCTGCTTTGCCGCCTTTGAGCCGCTGCGCCAGGCCGGCATCTCGGTCGCGTACTTGCTTTGACCACCCGGCGCAGGTGCTGAACCTGCTGGATCGCACCCAGGTCAGCGCCAGCAGCAGACGCCGTCACCCGTGTTCGTCAAGATCGACACCGGCTACCAGCGCCCCGGCATCGGCACCTCGAGCCCCGAGCTGCAGACGCTGCTCGAGGCCATCTCGCAGCATTCCAAAGCGGACAGCAGCGTGCCGCGGCTGCGACTCCTGGGGCTGTACAGCCACCTGGGCTCGAGCTACAGCGTCAGCAGCCCGAGCGAGGCCCTGTCCTGGCTCGCGACCGAGCTCGAGCGCAGCGCGGCGGCCATCCATTTTGCCACCAGCCTCGGCCTCGACTTTGACCTGCCGGAAGGCGAGCAGCTGGTCCTCAGTTTGGGCGCCACCCCGACCGCCACGACCGCGCAGAACCTCCTCGCAGCCGTCCCGAGGCCGTCAAGGTCGAGTTCCAGCTGTCGGAGCTGCGCAAGACCTGCACCGTCGAGCTGCACGCCGGCGTCTACCCCGTCCTCGATGTGCAGCAGCTCGCCCCCACGCGCGGCCCCTCCCCGGCCGCCGCCCGTCCGCGACGAGCCCACCATGGCCTGGGACGACATTGCCGGCCTTCTGCTCGCCGAGGTCCCCCAGCCTCTACCCTGAGCGCTCCACTCCGGGTCCTCATCGGCGACGGCGCCCTCGCCCTCGGCCGCGAACCCGCAAAAAAACTACCTGGCTGGGGCATTCTCTGCCCCCGCCCCTGGAAGCAGCACGAAGACTGGCCCATCTATCAACGAAAACGACTACACCGGCTGGGTCCGTAAAACCGTGTCGGTGAGTCTTTCACATCTCTCTGCATGTTCTGCGCCGGGAAAGAAAACAGCCGGTCCAGCGGGAAAGCTGGCCGCCGGAGGCCAGTCGGGCCGGGTGAACTGGCCCCCGGCGGCCAGCTTCCAGCTGGACCGGCTGCTTGGGCCCTTTTGACGGCAAGCTACCAAGAAAAAGGGGCGATCGGAAGCGTGATCCCTACCCTTGAGTCTGCGAAAAAGACAGAGCAACAGCTGACGGTGACGACTGCGGGTAGCTCAGGAGCATGGCTTGTTGCGGTGGGAGGGCGACGTGGAGCAGGTCAAGATGCCTTTGGTGGGCGAGAAATGGCCATCTGGCCTAATCACGCGTGCATAGGGGGCGCAGTACGGGTGGTACTATGTTATCGACTCGGACAAGGACACGAGCAAGGTGGCCGACATCTGGGTGCGGGGCGCGCGGCTGGTGAGGGCGGCTGGCGGTGGCGGCTGGCGGCTGGCGGGCTGGGGGGATCAAAGGCGACGCGACGCAAGCGCTGTCGATCGTTGCGAGGCCCCGCGGCTGCTACGGACGTCGCATGCTGCAACATGCGACGTTGGGCGTGGCTGCGATGCGGAACCATGCAACACTGAGGTGCCACGTGGGCTTGCGTTGGCAGTCGCCACGCGATGAACACGATGAAAGGCAAATCGCAGCCGGAGGAGAAAAGCCGGGCTTCCATTGCTTCGGGCAATCGCGATGGGCCCCCCGGCGGCTACAGGACGCGCGTAGACAGAGCCTTCTGTTGTGTCGCGTGGCTGGGGCTTGTCCCTTTCGCGGCCGAAAACAATCGCGGCACTTGTCTGGACTGCCGGCCCGCGCTGCGGCGAGTCTGCCTCCTCAAAAGCGCCATCGCGGTAATGGAACCACGGTCAACCGCCGCGGCCCCCTTTTCGACTATCCTAGGATGGATACCACACGTGCGGTGCCTGACGATCGACCGGACCGGGGATAGCCAACGCTCTCTTTTGCAGCCGATGTCGCGAAATGTCAAGTTGTCGTCGACCGCCGCAGCACCCCGACGGCACGTCTTGCGAGCAAAGGGCAGCGCCGCCCCGGGCCTGCGGCAGGGGTTCGCTCATTTTACGCGCCGGTGGCGGCGCTGCTGACTGTGCTGCGGACCAAGCGCGCTACGAGCTGCTCGACGCAGGCGGCTGGCGCCGGGCTAGCGCGAGGTACTGCACGCTTGGGACCGGGCCTACAGTACTGCACTGCGCAGCTACGGGGGCTGTCTGCGTGCTAAAGTATATCGATCGGGCAGCTTTTGTCGGGCCTGCTTCTCACGACCAGGCCGTGGCGAAGCACCTGGCACGCGACTCGGCCGATCGATGGGAAAGACGATGCAGCGAAGGGAGCGACGCCGTGGACGCCAATGGGGTGCCGAGCACCAAAACCTTGCTGCGCAAACGAGGCTGTCACACCCATCGCGCCGCGGGCCCCTTTTCCGACATGACGGCCTTTGAGTCGCAGTGACGGCGCGCGTTGCCGTTCCCGTGCGCCGGGGGGGATGAGAGAGCGACGCAACCCCTGCGCCTTCTGCCTTGCCTCGTCTGCCCTGCCCTGCGCTGCCTGGCCGTCCAGCCGCGGCCCGGCCCCCTCTCGACCAGTCGCGGGCCACTCACTGGAGCTGCCACCGACCCGGAACGAGGAGCGCTTCGCGGCTTTCATCGACACTGAGAGGCACTCACCAGAGAGCATCGAAAGACGTCAACGTGCACAGCCCGGCTTGGACAATCGCGACGGGCTCTAATACGTAAACGGCAGCCCCGCTGGAGCGAAGCGTGCGAGACGGCCCCAAAAGCGGAACCGCGCCGATCGCTCGCCGGCCGTTGGTAAATGAGGACGCACAAGATTAAGCGCCTGGAACCTTGCCGGCCTCTTTGCTTTCTCTCTCCTCGAATGCTACACGGAGGCAGAGCGTGGACCGTTCAGGCTCGCGCGCCTACTGCAGCCGCCCATCGCCGCCCCCCCGCCCCCCCGCTCGCCCGGGCAACCTGTTGCCTCTTTACGCACCGGCTCATCCCTGCGGCGCCCGTCCCGTCTAGTGCCTCTGAGTTCTTGGGACCACCAGACGAGGTGGTCGATGGGGCGTCGTGCCGCGCGCGCCTGCAAGGCTGTCCCTTTTTCTACTCGCCCATCGGTTCGTCCTTCCGGTCTCCTTGACCGAAGCGGAGTGAGACTGTCGAACCATCCCCACGCGCAGTCACCGCGAGCTCGAGTTGATCCCGCGCGGCGACTGGAAACAACCTGCGTGCGGGCCATTTGTCGAGGATGCCATCGGCGAGACCGAGGCGGGCTGACAGGACGACTGCTTGACGCCTGATCCGCCGCGGTCGCCGGCGTCATGACCGCCCTGGCCGAGCGCTCTTCATCCTCGCAGCCTGCACGCTCGCGCCGCTCCTCCCGCTCGTCCTCTCCCTCGCCGCCGTCGCCGATGCATGCCTCCATCGTGCTGTCGACGCCGGCCTCGGCGTGGACGCGAGAGAAGGATCCCGCTCAGCCGGCCGACAGCGCGCCTTCTCTGTCGCAGTCCACCTCTGCGACCTCGCTGGTCGCCACGTCTGCTGCTTCGGCCGACCTCGAATGGAGACGGAACACCGACAAGCGCACCGAGCAATGTCCCCTCACGAGTCGGCTCTGCAGCCGCGGCGAGCACAGAGTCCATCGGCGACTTTCGTTCACCGCCCGGCGCATCCGATATCGTCCATGCAGGCCGCCTTTGACGAGTCCATCAGGGAAACGCCCACGATCCGTCCCCCGCCCACAACCCGCGCCACCCTCGACGGCGCCCGCTCGCCGGCTGCAGCTGTTCCCAGCTTGAAGAGTTTCCCGACGAGGATCATCCCGCTGGCGGCAAAAAGCCCGGCTCGCGCTACCATCCGCTCTACAAGGTCATCGTTCAGGTGTCGTTTGGAATGCACCTGCTGCACCAGAAGCGGGCAAAGTTCGCGGGACGAGGTCGTGCGTATCCTCCAGAGCCACATCGACGACGTCGACGGGTTCATCGAAGAATGCAACAAAGCTTTGAGCGCGCCGAAAAACAGACATCAACAGCCGGGCTGCGCAACCTGCGCATGCCGCTCGACCACGCCGAAGAGTTTGACCGCATGCTCGACAAGCGCGACTTTCGCGCGTCCCTCATGGAGGGCAACGATATCATCGAGCGCATCATCCAGCGGACGACGGCCGCCATGCCCGCAAGCCATCGCCGCGGCCGAGGGGGCGCGCCCAGGAACCACCCCAGTTCTGCCGCTACCTCGACCTCATCGGCAGTGCCTGGACAAGGGCGACGACGAATTGGAAAGCATTTACACTTGCATGCGCGGCAACGCTTACGGATGGGAGGACTGCTTTGGCAAATTCCTGTACAGAGGTGCCCGCCTTGCCAAGCAGCTCGACCGCCTACAGCGTACCGTCAACGAGATCAACCGCCGCACCGGCATCGCCAGTCGGCGGAACGCCTCGCAGGCGCGCTCCAGGCGATCGGCGCCGTGGTCGAGTCGAGGGTCGCCCGGCCCGGCATGTCGTTCCAGCTCCCCGTCCATAACCGCTCGTCGCAAGCCCCCCCGTGGTGCGCGACAAGCCTCTACCACCTGATCCCACGGTGCAGGCGCGGGCGATCAAGTCCCTGTTACGCTCTGCTTCGACGACCGACATTGTCCAAGGAAAGCGGCCTCACACGAGCCGCTCGTACCGCGAGTTCTCGTCGTCGCCAGCCATTGCCGAGCATGCCGTCGCCGCGCCTCCGTTGCCGGCATTGACCCAACAGTCACGCTCGCAGCCGCAGTCGGGGGATGCATTCGCGCAATTTCGTCCAATTCGAACATCGCCGCACCGCTCGTCCCGCAGCCGATGTCGCCTTCGCACCTCGCCCCGGAGCTTTGGCCGTGCCGGGCCTGCCCGTGCGGAGTCCATCAATCACTGCGTCCGCCGGTACTGCATTGTCGCCCCGCCCTCCGCTGCTGCCCCTGCGTCCCCGTCAGGGGGCCTGGGCATCCGCTTCGAGCTCGAGGCACCCATCACGCCCGCTGTCGCCACTCCTGAACCTAACCCACTCGTGGGAGCAGTCTATCCAGATGACCGTTCTAGAGGTGTGACGCTGATCGACCGCTCTGTGATCCCATCGGACGACCGGCCAGACACGGACCTTTCACCTGGCGCTGCCAGCTTCTGCTACCCAACAGCTTACCGGCCAGCGGCCAGTCCACGCCGCGTCTACCACGCACAGCCGCCCATCGTCGGCGATTCAAGTCGTCGACCTCGTTGCGCAGCCACCCGTCCCGACCGAGAACTGATCCAGTTCAGCGAGCGCCTGCGCACGCGCTAGCTTACGCCCGCCCTCCGCTCGTCGCCCTCGTTGCATTTCTCGCCCGCCGCTGAAGTGCCTCAACACGCTCATCTGTGAGGCGCCCGCGTCGTCGTCTTCTGCCCCGCCGACCCTCTGCGAGGCTCCGGGCGCGCGCCGAAGAACATTCCGCTGTCTTTTCTCAACGGTCCAACCACAGCTGTCGATCGTGTAGCCTCCCACATAAGAAAGAGCGACAATTGGAGGCGCCGTCGCTGCTTCGACGTCTCGCACGCCTCCGCGGGCCAGCAGTTCTCCGTCACACAACCCTTCCGGTCCTGCACATCGACACGCAGTCGTTGCCGCGGCTTCTGTATCTTTGTGTGGACCAGAAGGACCCGCCGTCAGTGCACCCGCGCGCACAGCCGAAAACACCGCTGTGCGCTGTCGGCGGAGGAGAAGCAGGTCGACTGCGGCTTCTCCTCGGAGCCGCCGTGAGCAAGATGACTCGGCCTACTCGTCGGCGACGGATGCGGTGCGCACCAACTCTCAGCCACAACCTTTCCCAGTCGCTCCTCCCGACACACCTTGACCTGTTTTCCCCGAAAGACGGCCGCTGCCGTCTCCGTCAACGTCACCAGCCCGTCGGATGCCAACAGCAACATCGGCGACCAAGACGATGACGACGACGACGACGAAGACGATCTCGGCTCCGAGAAGCTGACCGCGCTACCCGTGTTGTCTGCCGTTCCCGGTGGACGACGTCGAGTTTCGCAAGAACCCGCGGTTGAAGAAGCGCAGCCTGGCCTCGTTCCGTGATATATTCTCACGCAGCAAGCCGGTGCGGCGCGTTCACGGGCGACGGCTCGGCGGCATGTGCGATCTAAAATGCCGCCCTTTCCTCTCTCTCTCTCTCTCTCACTCCATCTCTTTAGAAGGCTACATCCACCATACACGCGTACGATTACCCGACGAGACATTCTGTACTGATCAGAAAATGTATTACGAATCTGCTCAGCTTTGCTGCCCTGTTGTTGAGCCCGACGGGCGCCTTTCCCATTGACGTTATCCGTCACAACCTCTACCGCGCAACCTCGAAACGCGACTTCCTCGACAGGCTCTCGTGACTGCCGCTTCCTCGGACGAGCAAAGCACAGCTGACCTATTGCTTTGAGCAGCACAGAGTCCTTGCCGTTCCGTGCTTGATTGACTGCACCGGTCGACCGCCCGCAGCACAGATGCTTCGGGACATGCATCCCAACAGGCCGGGGCCGGCACGGCTGGACCGGGACGGAGGCCCATGCCCGCGCCAGCCCGGCACGCGGCCTGCCAAAGCGTCTGGACCTCAGCGAGACCTCATCGGTCAGGAGCTTCAGCACTGTCCGCGGCGTGCCCAAGAAACGAATGCGGCCTCATTTCAGCCAGCCGCCACAGCGACTCCCCTGGATCGACGCGTGCTAGGGCGTGGGCACGGTATTTCTCACTCGTCTACCGGTCCCCCTCGACAGCCGGTGGGCCCTCATGGTCAGCCAGCATGCCGCGATTCAAAGCATGCTGCGGACGACCACAGAGATGGCGACGTGGACGCTTTTCTAAAACACTGCACGTTTTCCAAAGCCTCCGAACAGCAAACTTCGCTCGCGCCCGTCCGTCGCTACTCTGGCTCCATCGCAGGCGTGTCTCAACTACGCGCCGCACACGTCTTCTCACTCGCGTCGGCCGTCGCTCGCCTCGAAAGTGTCGCTGCCCAGTCTCGCGGAACGACAGTCGGCCGACCGGCGCCAGCGAGCTGCCCCTGCCGCAGTCCTTTCCAGCCGAGCAGCGCTCGTACAGCTTACCAGCGCGTCGGTCGTCAGACCGTGGCGCGCCTCTGCACGACAACGGTCGGCATCTCGCCTCAGCTATCTCGTGCGGCAGCACTCCGCAGAGAGTGTTTCCGCCGCCGTCGTACCTGCCTCGACGCCATAGTCAGCCAGCGACCCGCATCACCGTCGTACAGCGATCAGACATCTGCTGCTTATCCGCCCGCCTCCGATCGACCTGGATTGGGCGACAGAGGCGTCAGCCGCCAAGCGACCCCGGGCCCTGACGCCACGCTTCCACAGTCGCTTCAATCGCCGACCTTATGATGCGCAGCAAAGCGACGGCGAGCGTCAAGGCTTTGTTCAGCATCGCTCATTGACCATCGCCTGTCACCGAGCACACACCCGGCGTTCCGCCAGGGTCCTCCACACCTGCTGCCGCATATCCGGCTGGATCTGGCTTTGTGCAACGCGTCAAGGAGGCTTTGAAACCAGACTGTGGAACCAGCCAGTGCCGCTGCTGACGAGCGTGCGGTTTTGCAGCGGCGACGCACAAGCGGCTCACACGAGAGACTCATCAAGCCGAGCTTGGAGCTGAACGGCGACGGTGTCGACAGCGAGCCGCAAACGCACGTCTCTTTGCACGAACAGCTACGCAACATTGCCTTTCAGCAAGCATCTCCAGCCCGCAAGCCTCGCGTTGAGAGCGTTTCTAGTGAAGCCCGACATCAAGGAGCCCGAAGCCGCTGTGCTGGTCGACCCTGACGACATGATCAAAGCGACATCGGCCAAACGAGGCGACTCCTTCACCTGTTGATGCCGTCCGTCATCTTGTGCGCTGCCGGAACAGGTGCGACGTCATTGAGCAAGCCTGTAATCCGACCTTGCCGAGCGCTCTGCCAACGTATCCGAGGCAGCGCGGAAAACCACTGCAGAGAAGCACCGCTCATCGATCAATTTTACGCTGCTGCCTCTCAACGCCGAGCGGTCTCAAAAGAGGAGAATCCTGCATCAGCGGCGACTGCGGCCGGCTTCTAGCAGAGTCGATTTGACTAGCCCCAAAGGACAGCGCGACCTTGTTGACGATGCGACGTCGCCAACTGCGGAAACGACCAGACCGGACGAGGAACAAGCCGCCCGGCAAACGCACGGCGACGACAGCACCGAGACTTGGCGTCTTTCTTTCCGACGTCTCGGGTCTCCTGCTACCGCGCTCGTCGTGGCTGTCAATGAGCGACGAGACAGGCTCCCCCAATCGGCCTGCAGGATCTGCAGCAGGCACCGCAAACACTGGCCACAGCGGCAGCGAGCCCGTATCAGCGGCGGCATGCCAAAGGTTCGCTCCCGTGCTGTCTTTTGGCCGCCCTGATACAGTGCTCACCGTGACATGGACACAGACGGGAGGGACTTTCTCCGCACCATGCAGCTTCCCGACCGACGGAAAGACTCGCAAGAAAGATGCCAGCACGACAAACCTGCGCATGCTGAGTGGCGCCCGCTCGGCCTTCCGCAACACGGCTGCCCGGGCCTTGTACAAGGACAGCAGCTTGGTGCCAAGGCCCCTGGCTCCAGCGTTGGAGAGTGCCCCATATACATCACCAACGTGAAGTGACGACCGCGTATGAGATTCCTTCACTAAAACTTCAGCAGGTCGACTTGACGGCCAAGCTAAATGCAGCCCTGGGTTTGCGCTCGTCCGCTCACTCGAGGACATGCTCAGCGGCCGCGGCGGAGTCGTTTCGGCCGCCCACCCACGCGTCTCTGTCAAACTTTGAGGGTCCGTCCTTTTGCGTTGAACGAGATAGGAGACTGACGGTTTGATGAGCGCTGCCGAACGGGAGATACCGCAGTTACTTTGCTCTGGCGCCTCGGAGATCGAGGGCGAGGCCGCAACCGATGAGACAGAGTCGTGCTGGCAGGAGACGAGTACGTCGGCAGCGGTCTACAGCTTCGGCGCAAGGCTCGCCATGCGGCAGAGGTCCGCCAGCGTGGACGAGAAAGCTGCTGTCAGAGCTCAATCGCCTCTCGATCCCGTCGGTGAACAACTTGACGACGCGTTTGTCGGAGCTGATCCCGACGTTGCGCTACGATGAGCTGCACAGCGAAACCGACGTCGAGGCTGCCCGCGATGCTTCTCCTTGCGCGACATTCAAGGCGGGTTCGGTCGGGGAAAGAGAGCAACAAGAAGCCTGGATTATCCCGGCAAGGACAAGGAGCTGCCGCCTTACCCGGCCACAGGCGTACAACCGAAAGACGCACATCAGAAGGCGACGCTGTCCACGCGGCGAGCCTGACTTCGGCGTCGGAGTACTCGAGCCGGCCATCCTACGACCTGCGCACGTCGCACGAACCGCCCCACGACCTTGTCTCCGGTCATTCGCAACGTTGCAGAGAATGCCCCAGCGGCGAGCGCCCCTACATACGGTTAGAAGCCGGTCAGCAGCCCGCTCGCGCGCGGACCCGGTCAATGCGGCGGCGCGGTCCATGTCGCCAGGCTTTGACGCCACACTGGTGCCTCAGGCGGCCGAGCCGGACGCATCCAATGGCACAGACGGCAGCGCGGATGGCAGCGCGCCGAAGAAGCTGCTCAGCAAGATGGCGAGCAAGGTCGGGCTCGGGCGACCGAGCGCGACGAGGCGTCGGGCTTTCAGCTGGATCCGACGTTCATGCACCGCGGCTCGGGAGCGCATTACCAGCGGCGTGGGCGACCGCTACCCGGTGAGCGGACTGTCGCGGCCGACGGGCCAGAGCATCGAGTGCCACAGCTACTTTTCAGACAGCTCGGATGACTCGAAAGCCACGCCGGCGACGGGCACCTCGACGCGGACGCTTCACGCGCAACCGGCTGTTCCACCCGAGCCGGCCTTTGCGGTGCCGGCGTGGGCGCTGGGGCCGCCCCTTTCCGACCACAACGCCGGCCCACAGTCATCTTCGACGCCGCCGCCGCAGCAGCAGCAGCAGTGGACGGCGGCCTCGGCAGCGCGGCGTCTGTTGCACAAGGCGCAGCTGCTGTGGAGCAAAGGAGGGACGTTTGTCAGGGGCCTGGCGGGCAGCGCCGCCGCTGCAGGTAATAAGAGACGGGCCCACCGCCAGCGCCACCACCACCGCCGCCGCCGCCGCCGCCGCCGCCGTCGGCGCCAGCCGAGGACGGACCGGCCTCCGCGATGGAGTTTATCTGATGCGGCCGGCGCTGCACCTCATACAGTCCATTCAGTCCAGCCTCTTACAGTCTCTCGACGTGTCGACTTTTGCTGGTAGCACAACGTACATCCTTTTGATATCTCACCGCCGTGATGAGTGCTCTATGCGTCTGCTACGTATGTATACTGCCCCGTACACCGTCGCACAATCGCGATCGACGGCCTCATCACTGCAGCCTCGACAAGGCAGGTCGACCGCTCGGCGGCATCACGTGCCAACGCTCTTCGCCACCGGCGCACAAGTCCGCCGCGCACGCCGTCCACGCCGCGCCACGATTGGCCAATGGCGGCCGACGTTCTCACCGTCATTTCTGGCTCTGCCTGCCGCGTTGAACAGACAGTGCCGTCCGTTGATCAAAAGCGAGGTCGTGCGAGAGGCCAGACTGGCAGCACTCTGCTGCAGGCGCCTGCTTCTAACCATCGACCTTGGGTCGGCTTTCTCAGAAGTGGCTGAAGGATGGAGGAAGGTATGCGTTAACTATTGACCGGCACGCATGCACGACGATGCTTGTCCAAGTGCGGACGGCGCACAGCAGCATGCAGCGATCCGCGCTGGCGAGCCCGAGCCCGCCTGCCGCGCCGCCAGCTCCAAGCCGATCTGCCATTAAGATCAGGTCTTGCATCTTCGCAGCCACGGCAGCTTCCCGTCTCTGTTTGCCGAGCATGCTCGCTTCGCTTGCAGCCTGTCTCAAGAGTCGAACTGGACACTATGTAGGCGTGTGGTCACAGCAAGCTCCTCGCCAAAAAGACAGCAAACAAAGCCCCTGGCGCCGTTGACATGTGGAAGTTTGTGTCTGCCGGGCAGCCCACGGCCGATCACCAGGCGCAAACGCAGACCTACCACCGTGCAGTACATTCACGCCGGCCCCGGCGCCGTCAACGTCGACGTCGAGCCACAGGGGCGCGGCGAGCGGACCATATATAAGAGCCGTGGACAGCTGGCACTGAAGCTTCTGATATGATCTGGCGTGCTCCCAGCTTCTGTCCATCGTCTTGACCACCTCCTGTCTTTGTCTCTTGAGCCTGAAACACAGGAGCCTGCTTTCTCCCTCCAAACGACATTGCGGCGAGTGCACAGAGCAGTGCAGACCGGGCTCGCAAGCCAGATCTCTCAGATGTAAGTCTCTCGGTCTGCCGTCCACTCCCTGGTAAAGCTCCTAGCTGTCCACGGAGGCACGATCAAGGATCCGCTGTGGAGTTGCACGACACGAATGGCGAGACCGCTGGGAGCTCAAGGCGAGCGCACTCGTTGGGAGACAGGGTACGCGATGCGGCGAACCGCAGCGCCACGGTGCCAGTCGATACGCGGCGCGGGTCCGCTGCCCGCTCAACGGCTGCCGCGCCGCACGGCACGCAGCTCCGCCGCCGGCAAGCTTGCATGCATTGACGCAACCCGCGTGCCGCCGGCCCAAAAATCCCCAGCACCGCGCCCCTCTCCCTCCTGGTCCCTCGCTCTGCACCGTCTACTCCTTTGTCTGTTCTTCAGCTCTAACCAGGGCTGACGGACCGCTCATAGCTTCACCCGCTCACGACCGCCAGACCGTGACCTTTTCTCGGTACGTCGCGCGCCATCGACGGCATCCTGCGCCGTCACTGCACCAGAGCAACCCCGCCACTGACGCCACCATCTTTGTCTGCAGTTGAAACACCACCACCGCTCGCCATGGCGCAAAAGGCCCTCGAGGCGATCCCCTCGCACCTCAAGAATGCCCTGACGCCGCCCTTTGCTGGCGACGGCCACGGCCGCCACCACGGCAAGACCAGTCTCACGTCGTAAGTCTCCCGACTTCTACGCCCGGCTATCCACACCGTCGACAACGGTCCTCCTCCGCGCCAGCTGCTCCTCGAAACGGGCCTCCGGCGGCCAGCTTCCAGCTGGACCGGCTGCCTTTCTCCTCAGGGGCGACCAGACAGCTACTGGGACGGCTGGGAACACACAAAGCAGTCGGTCCAGCTGGAAGCTGGCCGCCGGAGGCCCGTTCGCCTTGAGCGCCTGTCTCGGACGACCGTCCTACAGTACAGACCAGGTGTCACGGCTGGACACAGCTCCCTTAAAAGAAAGAAGCTGACGAGCAACAAAGGCGTTTGAGAACACGTCGACGTCGGTGGCGGCGTCGCAGATGCGCAATGCGCTCAACAACCTGTCCGACACGGTCAAGGACCCGAACGTCAAGAAGGTGGGCACGATTCAAGCAGAGACAAGCGCGAGACTTACAAAAGGACAGAGGTTCGAGGCGGAGATGGACAACTTCTTTGCGCTGTTCCGGCGGTTCCTGAACGACCGGGCCAAGGGCAACGCGATCGAGTGGTCGCGGATCGCGCCGCCGAAGCCGGAGCAGGTGGTCGAGTACGCGGACCTGCCGAACACGGAGGCGGTCGAGTACCTCAACAAGCTGGCGGTCGTCAAGCTGAACGGCGGGCTGGGCACGTCCATGGGCTGCGTCGGGCCCAAGTCGGTGATCGAGGTGCGCGAGGGCATGTCCTTTCTGGACCTGTCGGTCCGGCAGATCGAGTACCTGAACCGGACCTACAGCGTAAACGTGCCGTTTGTGCTGATGAACTCGTTCAACACGGACGCGGACACGGCCAACATCATCAAAAAGTACGAGGGCCACAACATCGACATCATGACCTTTAACCCGTCGCGCTACCCGCGCGTGGTCAAGGACTCGCTGCTGCCGGTCCCGAGCAACTCCGAGTCGGCCGCGTCGGACTGGTACCCGCCCGGCCACGGCGACGTGTTCGAGTCCATGTACAACTCGGGCATCCTCGACAAGCTCATCAAGCGCGGCGTCGAGGTCATCTTCCTGTCCAACGCCGACAACCTGGGCGCCGTCGTCGACCTCAGCATCCTGCAGCACATGTACGACACAAAGGCCGAGTACATCATGGAGTTGACGGACAAGACGAAGGCCGACGTCAAGGGCGGCACCATCATCGACTACGAGGGCCAGGCGCGCCTGCTCGAGATCGCACAGGTTCCCAAGGAGCACGTCAACGAGTTCAAGTCGATCAAGAAGTTCAAAGTACTTTAACACCAACAACATCTGGATGAACCTGAAGGCCGTCAAGCGCGTCGTCGAGAACAGCGAGCTCTCGATGGAGATCATCCCCAACGAGAAGAGCATCCCGGCGACAAGAAGGGCGAGTCGGACATTTCCATCATCCAGCTCGAGACCGCCGTCGGCGCCGCGATCCGTCACTTCAACAACGCGCACGGCGTCAACGTCCCGCGCCGCCGCTTCCTGCCCCTCAAGACCTGCTCGGACCTGATGTGGTCAAGTCGGATCTGTACACCCTGCGCCACGGCCAGCTGATCATCGACCCGAACCGCTTCGGCCCGGCGCCTCTGATCAAGCTCGGCAGCGACTTTAAAAAGGTCTCGTCCTTTTTGTCGCGCATCCCCAGCATCCCCAAGATTGTCGAGCTCGACCACCTGACCATCACCGGCAAGGTCAACCTCGGCCGCGGCGTGACTCTCAAGGGCACCGTCATTATCGTCGCCAGCGAGGGACAGACCATTGACGTGCCCCCGGGCTCCATCCTCGAGAATGTCGTCGTTCAGGGCTCCCTGCGCCTGCTCGAGCACTGAGCGATTGGCTTTTTCTACCCAATCTTTATCCTTTTTGCCCTCCTTCCTGCTGTACTCTCCACCTACTTGCCGTACACTGTATCGTGTGTCTCCTCTTCGACAGGCGTCCTAGCGTTCATCTGCTCGGAGATGGCTCATCGCGTTCCCCACATGCGCGGACTGGCCGACGTCTTTGCGGGCCGCTTTTTTTTTTTTTTCGAGATCTGCAAGTCTATTTGACTCGTCTTCAGTCAGTCGCGCGCGCGCCGCGCAGGTCTAAACACCTCCTAGCGAGCATACGCACAGCCGGCGCTCGCATTCCCAACGACAGCAAAAGTCGACCAGACAATTACGCATGGGTGCGGACAACTCTTAGCCGCTGCGGGACTGCGGACGTCGGACGACAACACAGCTGAGCTGAAGAGATGCCGCCCAAGGCGGCCGGCGCGGCCAAAGCGCCGCCGTCGGCGGGACCGTCGGCGGGCACAGCGGCGACAGCGGCAACGGCGCCGACAGCAACATGACGCCGGCGGCGCGGAAGAAGCTCAACAGCGAGTCGAATGCGGCCTTGAAAGAGCTGAGCATGCGCATCCTCGAGCGCTGCCGCACTTTACGACAAGCTGCCGTCAGGACCCTACGAGCATATCTGGGAGGCAAAACACCTCAAGGAAGCGGCCGCGAGCATGCACGCGCCGCCGCAGCTGGACGACCAAAAGGTCAGCGACGTGATCAACCACCTGCGCGAGGCGGGTACATCCGGATGGTCACCTTCGGCGGGCAGCTGTGCTTCCGCGTACGGACGCCGGACATCGCCGCGACGGTACGCAGCTTCACGTCGCAGCAGGAGCTGAACGTGTACGAGATGATCGAGGCGGCTGAGCGCGCCGGCGTCTTCAATAACAGGATCCGCGACGAGCTCAAGCTGTCGGCGAAGACGGTCGACATGGTCCTGAAGAAGCTGTGCGATCCTTCCCGGCGGCTGGTCAACATGGTCCGGCTGGCAAAGTACCCGGCCAAAAGATGCTACATCCTCGCGCACCTCAAGCCGCACGACGAGCTGACGGGCGGCTTCTTCCACTCGGATGGCGCGCTCGACATTGAGCTCGTAGGGATCCTTGCCGACATGGTGGTCGTGTACGTCGAGCAGGCGAGCTGGCGCGAAGGCGCGCGCGTGCCTGTCTCTCTACGTGTCCCCGAGCGCGCGCTGAGCCGCGAGCGGGACTTCAAAACGAGCGCGCAGAGCATCACGCTCTCGGCGCACCGCAGCGGGCGCCTCTCCGCGCGCGCGCCCACGACGAATGTCCTCGCAGATATCGAGGACGACGTCGAGAGCCAGCGCTTCCTGCCGCTGACGGACTCGCGCGGGCGGAAATACATCTTGCCGCAGCTAGCCGACTACGACGAGTACCCGACCGCGTCCGGGGTGCTGATCTGGCTCGAGGCGACGGGGATGCTCAAGGGCAAGAACCTGAAGCGCGCCGACGTGGACTCGCTGCTCGAGATGCTCGTCTACGACGGCCGGCTGGAGAAAGTCGGCGAGCGCGCGGTCCGCGATGACGACGACTCGGACGCGGAGCCGCTCCTTTCAGACGACGACTCGGACGGGTCTGGCTCCGGGTCCGCGCCGCGGCAGTCCGTCGAGGGCCCCGACTCGGGCACCCGCAAGCGGCCCCGCGCGCCAGACCCCGACGACGACCCCGTGCGGCCCTTGAAGCGCGTGAGACCGGCCGACACAGCTACAGCCACAGCTACAGCGCCCCAGTTCAGGCAGGAGGCAATGTACCGCTCTGTGTTCCGGCAGGGCACCCTGTCCGCGGGCCTGAACGGCGTCAGCGAGGCGCCCTGCGGCCGCTGCCCCGTGTTTGACGACTGCTTCGACGCGTTTGCCGCGCAGCCGAGCAACGTGAACGCGGTGACGTGCCGGTACCTGCCACGGTGGCTTGGTAGCGCATCGTCCGTGTCCTCGCGCGGGCCCCTGCACCCGTCTGGTTCTGCTGGTGCCAACTGCGGCGGGTGAAGTAGCGACGGAAGACGCAGCACACGTGGACGCCGACGGCAGAGTGACGGGCGTACCGCGCGGCCCGCTGATGTATCGCGACATAGCGACAGGCTTTGGCGCAGGCGGCGCGGCGTTTTTTCGGCGCCGGCCGCTGACCCGAGCGCCCGGCGACTGGGAGGGCGTGCACACCGGTGAGCCGAATAGGGTGCTCCCGCGCGACCACTAGGAGGGCAACAAGCGCCGGGCCGCCGCGGCTGCCGTCGAGGTCGAGCCCGTCGAGTAGACCACTCGTCACCTATAGTCTTTCATTCCACGATGCAACGGAGGAGATGATTACAAATGCAGGACATGCTTCATTGACGTGACTGTAAGGGCGCCCGCGCTCAGCGGTGCCCGTAGCCGTAGCTGCTGTACCCGTACGGGCTCCCGTGCGGCTCCGGCGGGCGGCCGTCGAGCGGCGGACGCCCGTCGAGCGGCGGCCCGTGCGTCGGCTGCAGCGGCGGCAGCTGCGCGTATCCTCTGCCCTGCGCGTGCGAGTGCGGGTGCGCGTGCGGGTGCGCGTGCGGGTGCGCGTGCGAGTAGGAGCGCGCGTGGCCCGGCGGCGGGAGGTGGTGCAGCGGCGCGGCCGGCGGCGAGCGCTCGTCGGCCGGGTGCGGCGAGCCGTGCACGTGGCCGTGCGGCGCCCGCGGCGGCGACGCCCCGCGCACGTACGGCGTGTAGTACGAGCGGCTCTGCGAGTGCAGCGGCGCGGCCCAGCTCGACGGCGGCGGCGGCGGAGGGGGCGGGTGGTACGCTTCCCGCTGGTGGTACGGCTCGCGGGGCATGTACGGCTCGCGCGGGACGTACGGCTCGCGCGGGTAGTACGGCTCGCGCGGCGCGTAGGGTCGCGCGCGTACGCGTCGTGAGTCGTGCTGAGTGGCTGCGGCAGCGGCAGCGGGAGGCGCGGCTGCGGAGGTGACGGGCCGCGCCGCGCGTGGTGCGCCGGCCCGGACAGCACCGGCGGCCCGGGCAGCGCCGGCTGCGGCGGCGGCGGGTGGCGGCGGCGCGTAGCCCCACGGCAAAAGCCCCTTTGATTGAGCGGCGCGGAGGCTCGGCGTGCGGCGGCTGCGGCTGCGACGGCGGCTGCGGCTGCGGTGGCGGCGGCGGGGGTGCGACCGAGGAAGACACGGGCGCGGAGTCAACTGCTGCCGAACGCGAAGAGACCGAGGGCGGCGGACCAAGGACGCGGTCCATGACGACGCCGCCGCGGACGTGCTGCGGCAGCTGCGAGCTCGACGGGCCGCTCGAAGAGGTGGTGATGCTCGACAGCGCGCCGCCGTAGGAGCCATCGGGCTTGGCCTCGCTGCCGCGCGCCTTGCTACGGTTCATGTACCCGCGCGCGTCCACAACGAGCATACCGCCCTTTTCCGGCATCACGCCGTTGGAGCCGGCGGAGCCGTCGAGCATGCCACGCTCCTGCATCTCTTTGATCTTCTCCTCGGCCGCCTTCTTCTTGCGCGCCGCCCACCATGCCGTCATGCTTTCGGACCGCTTCTCCGACTTGACGCGGCCCTTTTTGCCGCCACTCGACGAGTCTTCTGCTGCACTGGGCGGCCCGGGCGAGCCGGCAGACTTGGCCGCAGCAGACTCGGCGGGTGCCGCTGCAATGGGCAGCACGTGAGAGGCCGGCTGGGCAGACTCTGCAGGGGCGATGTGGCTGTAGGACGGTGATTGTGCAGTCTGAAGCGGCGGCTGCGGCGGAGCGTACGACTGGTGTGGAGCCGCAGCGACAAAGGCGTATTGCGATGGCGGAGCAGCGTACGGATGCTCTTGGGCCGGTGCCGGCGGAGCATGGTGCTGGTAGTATCCGGTGTGCGCTGTGTGATACGGCGCGCAGGGACGCTGCTCGTACTCGCGCATCGGGAGTCTTGCATCGTAAGGCTCTCGTTGGTAGACTCTCGCCTGGTGCGCTGCATGCGGCGGCGCGTCTTGCTGTGCGGCTTGCCGAGGCATCGGACCTCGGCCGGAGATGGATCAGGCAGAGACGGCGCCGCGGAGACGCTCCTCGAAGGAGAGATATCCCTGGCAATCTCCTGCATGCGGCCTCTGCGCCTTCTTTTCGTGACCGGAGCTTCGATCGTCTCCACGCTGGCCTCGGCCGTGGTCAAAGTACCATTCCCTGCGGTAGAACCAGCAGCGGCGGCAGCAGCGGCGGCAGCGGCGGCGGCTGCAGCGCCACGGGTCCGCTTCTGTCCAGCGACTGGGGCCTTCTCAGGTGTGCCGTTCGCAGCCGGCTCGACAGCCCCGGCGACCTTGTCGTTGGAGCCGGCGTCGAACCGCTTGGGCGCGCGGCGGGTGCGCTTGCGTTCTCCAGCCTGGCCGCCGTCGTCCTCGCTCGCAGCGGCGGGGTTTGTCGATGATGCTGGCGTCCGCGTGGCGGCGCCTCAGCGTGCGCGGCCCATCCAGCTGCGGCTCAGCTGCTCTTATACTGCCGTTGCCGAGGGTTTGACGCTTGTTGTCGATGCTGCAGACGGTCCCCTCGATGCCGAGGATGAAGCCCCATAGTTCAATCTCCTTGTTGCGTTCGTACTGCTGCAGGTCCAGCGGGTTGCGGCCACCCAAAGCGGGCTTCTTTGGCGGATTGCTCACAGCGGCTGTCAGGGCATCCAACTTGAGATACTCGTCCTGCCAGACTTTGAGGGCCCGCTGCGTGTTGGCGGCGAGTTTCAAGAGTGTCTCGGTCGAGCGTGACGCTAGAGAATGCGAGGTCAATGCTTTTATGAAGAGGTGCGGGTCCGGTAGCGGTTGGTATCCGCTCGCCAGCAGCCAGGCAGCTTCGTCTACGTAGGCCTCGCGTTCCGGTAGATCCTCTGGCATCGGTAGGAGTGGGTCCAGAAGATCCTCATCGGTAAGCTCGTTGGGTCGCGCTCCGGCGGTGGTGTTTTGACAGTCTTCAGGATGGCGACTGGGGTAGAGATCCAGCCGGTAACGACAAAGCCGGAGACGACAATCGCGACTGAGCTGGAGTGGGCGAGGCGCGGCTCCTCACGGCCGGCTCGTCGGTGTCGTGTAGTGATGCGTTAGACGAGGCGGCCACCGGCGATCCGGTCTCCGTGGCCGGCGGAGTCCGTTCGCCGCTGGCCTCGCGTCTCAGTGAAGAGAGACGCCCCGCCAGACGCTTCCTCAGCGGCGCAGAGGACAGAAGTTCTGCGTCGTCGCCGCGGCGTAGGATCCTGCGGGCCCGCTTGGAAGTCGGGCCAGAAGACGCGGGCGACTCGGCGCCGGCGCGCTTGCGTTTCGCCGCAGCGGACGGTTCGTTAGAGATCATCCTCATTGCCAGCAGCGCCGTCATCAAAGTCACGCGACTCGGCCGGCGACAGCGATTCAGAAAGAGGTGAGACGGCGCGCGGAGGTAGCTCATCCGCGGCGTCGGCAGGAAAGTGCTGCGGCTGCAGGCCGGAGATGATCAGGTGCGGAGACGTCTGAGAGACCCAGATGGTGCCCTGCTTTTTCAGGTTGGCGCGAGTGGTCTTCAGTGGACTGAAGGGAGGCGCATTCGGAGGCTGCTTGGACTTGTCGGGGCTCCTGTTGACGCTGGCGCTGCTGGAACTGCTTGAACTGCTGACGCCGCCGCCCGTTGAAGGGAGCCGCACCGGCGAGGCGAGCTGCTTCGCGGCGGCGGCAAACGCCGAACCCGTGACCACGACATCCAGCGGCTGCCGCGCCCGGCGCTCAATCATGCTTGGCTCGTGAGAGAAGAATCCAGTAAAAGCAGAGGAGCATCATCCAGTGGCCAGCGTTGACTCGAAATCGTGCTCCCGAAGCCAGGGCAAGGGCACCCACACACACCCCCGGAGAGGAGGCTGCGCGTCGAAACTCGGCGGCCGACGCGAGTCTTTGGCCGCCACAAACAGCGCGCCAGTGTCCAAGCGCGGTACGAGGTAATGCAAGAGCGGCCGCGTCGCAGATCGAGATCAGACCTGCGCGTGAAGGGAGGAGGATGGAATCTGCGAGTCTGGTCCGCTTTGACCAGGCCCCGGTAGCGTGTAGCCTTTGCCGCTGGGCGGCTGCTCGAAGCGGGCTAGTGCGACGGCGGTCCGGCGCGGTTGCGCTTGGCCGGATCGGGCGCGGGCCCAATGACGGCCCGCCTCAGCTGATCGCTCTGTCGTCCTGGGCCTTGATACAGCAGATACTCGTACTGCAGACGGCAGGACGGCCCGAGACAGCGACGGACAAGGATGCCGTCGGCGGAGCAGAAGAAGCTCACGGACGAGGAGCTGCTCGCGCAGTTCGACACGCTCGGACCGAGGATGTAGACGATGCGGACAAGCCGGCGGCGGGCCCGGGCGCGGCGCCGGCCGCAGACGACGACGAGGACGTGTTTGCAGAGCTCAACATCCCGCTGGCCAAGGCGCGCGCGTCCGCGACGATCTCCCGTCCGGACACGCCGCAGGCCGCGGGCGCGCCCTCGTCGACCGCCCACCAGCGTCACCGGCCGCGGCAAGCCGACGCCGCCCTAGCAGCGGCCGCAACAGCTCCGACGACCGCCTCGACGACAAGCAGCGCGCGTACGACACGGAGAAGCTTGCGGCCGCGGCGTCGGCGACCGCGGCGTCCTGGTGGGGCGGCTTCAGCAGCATCGTCAGCGGCGCGCGCAAGCAGGCCGAGGCCGCCTACAAGGAGATTTCAGAAGAACGAGGATGCCCAGAAGTGGGCCGAGCAGGTCAAGGGCGGCACCATCGGACTACGCAGCCAGCCTGCGCGGACTAGGTGAGACTGTCGTTGTCTATGTAAACTCCAAGCTGACGAGAGAAGCGCCGTGGTCGGGTCGCGGGCGCTGCCGACTTTCCAGTCGCTGCTGCACACGATTGCGCCGCCCATCTCGCAGCACGAGCGGCTGGCGATCCACACGACGCACGACCTGCGCAACTATCCCTCATTGGACCCGCTCATCTACGCCACCTTCGCGCGCGTCATGGCGCAGGTCGAGGGGCGGTGACCTGATCGTGCTGCAGCGCGGCTCCGAGGCGCGCCAGGCTGGTGGCGAGGGCTACGCCGGTGGCAGTAGCGCTTCGGCCGGTTGGTCCGACGGGCCCTGTGGCGCGACTCGGACCACGAACCCACGCAGGCGCGCAGCATGGGCACCGTCGTCGGGCTCGTCGAGGGCACCAAGCTGGCGCGCGCCGGCGCCGTCTCACACGCGCACGACTTTTTCGCCCCCAGCGGCGGCGTTCGAGGCTGCTGCCAAGCAGGCGACCGAGGTTCTGAGCGAGTCCAACCCCGTCCGCAGCTCCGACATTTTCCTCGCCATTCAAGCAGTCAGCCACGGCGAGACCCCGCGACTCTTCCAAGGCGAGTCCTCCCCCTCTGAGTCAAAACCCGACGAGGGCAAGGAAGAAGAAAAGGCGGTCGTCTCGTTTGCGGTGTACCTGCACGACCCGATCCACTCGATCGACTTTGCAACGCTCTCGCAAACGGTGCCGGCAAAGTGGATTGAGTGGCTCGACGCGGCGCGCAGGAGGGCGCATCCCGAGCAGCCCGCGCTTCCCGCGCGAGATCGGGGAGATTGTCGCCGGCGGTGGCGTCGACCCGCGCGAGTGGGTTGCCGAATGGCTCGAAGAGGTCATCGCGCTCGCCGTCGGTTGTCGTCGCCCAGCGCTATGTGGCCCGCCGCATGGGCGTCGGCGAGGCCGCCATGAAGGGCAAGCGCCGCGTCCAGGAGATTGTCGCCAGCGGCGGCGGCGAGGCTGCACGCGCCGTCTGACCCTGCGTTCTGTGTCTGTCGCTCTGATATCTCTGGCTGGCTGGTGTCACGGCCGTGTTACGCCCGGTTCCCTTTCCCACTGCGCCGCTGCTCCCCTCGCGCTCCGTGTTGTAGGCAAAAAGACTGTCGAAAAGTTCGCAACCACCGAGGCTACTTGCGCCCGCCGACGCCGAGAACGGTCTTGCCCTTCTTCTGCGCGGCCGCGGCAGGCTTGCCGGACTTGGACTTGAGCTTGGCCTGCCGCGAGCCGCTGCCAACCATCTCCGTGTATCCGGCGCGCTCGGCGAGCCGCTGCTCCAGTTTGGACGTCAGGCCCGCGGCGCCACGGCGCGTCGACTTTGTGATGCGAGCCAGCTTTGCGTCCTTGGACGCGATCACTCGGTGTGCGGCTGTGCCCTTGGACCGCTGCGCTGACGAGTGCTGCGCTGTCTTGCCGGCCCGCCTTGGCCTTGGGCTTTGTCGCTCCCTGAGGCATCTCTATTGAGGTTCTGCCTTTCGCCTTTCTCGGGGGATCTCCGTCGTGACAGTGTCGCTTCGTTTTGTAGGTAGGACAGCTGCTGGTGGTGAGTCGAAGAGAGAAAAAAAGTTTCGGCTTGCGTGGGGCTGGTGCGTGTGGCGCTGTCGCCTATCGAAGTGGTGACGGGACATGCACCAGAGACGTGGAAAACGAAAGCGGATCACGATGCTTGGAGATCAACTGGCATGCTTTCTAGTTTCAGTACGTGGCATTCTCGAGGCCGAGGCAGAGTATCGGAGTCGCGTCGGCTGGTCCGGTGGCTAGATCGGCTGCTCTGTTCCTCGTCGCGTCTCGTCGAGCGGGAGGCAGTCACGGCTGGAAGTAGCGTTTGCGAGGGACTTTTCCAGACGTCAAAGACGTCTAACAGCACCGAGATCAGTCCTGCTTCCAGGACTTGAGAAACTCGTCGAGGCGGCCGAGGAGGGGAAAGGGGATAATAGGCCGCTTGACGCCGAGCTCGCTGAGCATGCGGCGGCCAAACTCCGAGGCCGGCTCGGCCGAGCGGTGTAGCTCGACCACAGGGCAGTCTGCGAGCGGGACCGCGGATGGCTTCTCCAATCGTGACGATGACCGAGCCGGCCGCGGCCGAAGGACTGTGCGCGAGATGAAGTACTTGACGATACGCGCGCAGAGCTCTTCCGCGAGAGCCTCGAGCGTCTGGTAGGCTGTCTCCTCTGCCGTCTTCAGAACGAGCTGTTCGAGCTCAAAGGCGTGGTCGAAGAGGGCCCCGGCACGGTCCAGGCGGATGCTGATGGCGAGCAATTGCTTGGCCGCGCGCTCGTGTGCGTTGACGCCGACGATGCAGGCGACCTGACAGCGGTCTAGCAGGAGCTCGTTGAGCGTGTTGGGCGCGACCACGCTCGGGGTTGGCTCAATCGAAGCTGGGCGACTGATCACCGACGGCCGGCGTACGGCCTCGCGCTGGACCAAGGCCTGCGGTCCGCCCTCGACGCTCGAGCCAGCCGTCCGACGGCTGAAGACAAGTCCCCCGGCGGCTAGGTGGGCAGCCTTGGGAAATCGCAGCTCCAGCTCCAGCGCCGATAGGCTCTCCGCAGGCGCGACGTCCAGGATCGAGTCTGTGAGTGACTCGATGAGAGCTCCCGGCGAGGCCCACGCTGCGGCTGCAGTGTCTGGCTCACCGGTCGGTGCAGATGAGGAAAGCCCAGAAACACCGTGGTTGTCGGCAGCTTGGCGTAGTAAGGCCTTGCTCAGCGTGCCGTAGTGCACCGTGCTGCCGGCGACGAGACTGTCCGAGGCGGCCGCAGGAGCCATGGCGCCCGCGCCGGCCATGTGCAGGCGCACGCTGACCTCGACCGGCTGCCCGCGCTGCCCGCGGCCGCGGCCCCACGCGTCGTAGCCGCCATTCACGACAACACGCAGCGCACGAACGCCGACAGTGTCTGCGCCGAACGGGCGCCGCACGTGCCACTCGTGGAAGCTCTGCATCTTGATGTTGCAGTGTCGCGCTGGTAGCAGCAAGGGTTCAAGTCCTTGCGTGGCAGCAACAGTGCGGGGGAGCATCTCTGATCTTCAGAGACGGGAGCACCCACGGCACCTTTACAAGAGACTCACCCGACGAGGGTGCTCTCGTCGAAAACATCGCCGACAAGGTCGTCGAGGCAGGCTTGCAGGTCTGGCCGGCGCAGGGCGTACGTCGCCTCGTAGGCTGACATGCTGAGCTGCGCAAACCACGGGCGCACCACGGCCGCGACGAACTCGTCCTTGTTCATGCCCGCGGTGCTGCCCGGCTTCAGTCGTGCCAGAAGCTGGTCGAGCTGCATCGACTTGATCGTTTGAGACTGCGAGGCGCGCTCGTTTGAGGGGCTGATGAAGGACTCGTCGGCGGCGGCGTCCAGATCATCTGCGAGCTCGTCCACCAACCCGGCAGACTCATAAAGCGGTGGCCGGTAAACGGCATCGGTCGTGTCTGTGATGAACAGCCATTGGTAGAGCTGAAAGTCGTCGGGGCTAGCAGTCAGCAGGGAGTCTAGTAGCTTGCAGGCTTGTAGGAGTGACACGTGCTGTAAGTATCGTGGTCTGCCGAGCGCTGCAGCGACGAGGCCAGCGCTCGTTGTAGCTCCATAGTGATGGTCGGCCACAACGTTGCCAGGTGGTGGGAAGAACTCTTCATGACTGCCGCCCGCAGCAGCATGAAAACATCGGCCCGCGTCAGGGAAGATGGCGAGGATGCCGGCGTGGCGTTCAAGAGCTCGGCCACCTTGGCATGCAGCGAGTCCAGGTGCGTGACCGCAAAGTCGTCCTCCATTGCGACAATCGTCAGCGTGATGCGGCGGAGGTTGAGCTGCGTCCGCTTGTCGGCTTCGAGACGCGCCGTCGTCGCGCCCACGCCGAACATGATGCCCGCGCTCGTCGGTGCCAGGATCCTCGAAAGCATCTCCGCCAGCCGTTCCTTGTCCGTGAGCGTCCACTGCCGCACGATCGACAACAGCTTCTCCACGCCTCCACTCAGCTTTAGTGAAAAGAGCTTTCCGTGGTTGAGAAAGTCTGAAAGGTCTTTGCGGAAAGTCTTGGAGGCGGTGTTCAGTCTGGCAAGGCTGTCGATAAGTTCGAGTTGGCTGGCGCGCAGGTTCGCCGGGAATGCGCGCGCGTGGATGATCGGGTTGACAACGTTGGACGAGATGTTGGAAACGGCACCGGCAACGCGGTCGGGCTCCGTCAGGATGACCTGCAGCTTGGGTGTGACCTTGTTCAGGATCTCCACCAGGTCGGCCGTCTTCTGGATCCGCTTCTCAGGCTTTGCCGTCGGCGAGGCTGTGTCAAGGCCTCGAGTATCCACAAGAGCGCTGACGGGCTCCTGCAGCGTGCCGGCAGACCGAGTCGTGAAAGTGGCGCTCAGCATGCGCATGAACAAATCGCTGAGCTCTCGTCTCATCCGCCGCTGGTCGCCAAAGTTTGTATTGTCCACCTTTTGCGCCAGGATCTGGATGAAGCCCAACAGCAGCGGTAAGACAGGGCTCTGCGGGAGGGGATTCAGGAGTACGTCGCGTAGGAACGACATGCAGTCTTGCCAGATCTCGTCCATGGCGTCGTCCTCGAGGTCGTCTGCGTACGCGATGATGAACCGACCGAGATCGACGACGGCAATGTCGGACGTCAGCGACGACGTCCGCCCGGGGTCCAGCGCCGATGGATTGGTCCGGCTGTACAGCGCGTTGAACAAAGCAGGCACGACCGCCTTTGGCCTGGAGTTACTGAGCGCATGCAGCAGCGACATGGCCGATGCCGGCTGCCCGTCGCGCTTGGCCACCCATTCTGCGACAACCGTCTCAAGGCATTCCAGCGGCTCCGCGGCAAACATGCGGTCGAGCATTCGTCTCGCCTTGTTGCGCATGCGCACCGTAATGTACGCAAATGACGCGCTCGACGAGGTGTCCTGCGTCTGAGCCTCTTGAAAGCCCCACTGCCAGATCGTAAAGCAGATGCGCACCGCGTCTTGGAAGCACAAGAGCACCGTCAGGCGTTGTGTTTGCCAGGCTCGTCCGCGCGCGGTGGCCGTCGCCGACTGAACACGCCCGAGACGACGTTTCCAAAGAAGCCCTGCGGTTGCTCGGCAGCTTTCGTCGCGGACGCGCGGCCTTCTTCCAGGGCCAGACGGTCGTGCGAGGAAGCCAGGATGTGCTCCAGTCCGTCCAGCAGGGCTACCAGCGCCGATTCTGACGCCTCCACGGCTATGGGACGGTCGCTGCGGAAGACCTGGCGTAGGCGGCTAAACGTGCCGGTGATCTCTTTGCAGAAGCATTCCACGACGGGGATGACATTCTGGAACAGTGCGTCTGCAAAGACGGGCAGCGTTGCCATCAAGAAGCGCACCCAGTGGTCGAGCATCGGCCGTGACGCAGGCGACGCGATGCCCTCCTGCAGGCACGCCAGGAACTGCGCCGACAGTGCTGACTGCGGAATCCCCTCGAGGCTTCTCTTCTCTTCTGCGGCTGGACTCTGAGGGGCCGGTACAGGACGTAGTTGCAGAGCCAAATTGAGCGCATCGAGGGATGCCGACCAGCGCGGAAACGTCTCCGCCGGGCGTCGCACCTGCGAGACGAGAGCGCAGGCTCACGAGCAGCGCCTCGTCAATCTTCATCTCCTGAAGCGCCTGCGCGCTCGGTTTCTGAAGGGTCAGCGTCAAGACGGACAACGCCCGCAATGTTAGGCGGTTTCAACGCGTCTGCGTGTTTGCGAGGTGGCAACTGAACGACGCGGATGCATAGCTGCATCAGTGTCGCGTCCAAGCGCTGCTTCTTGTTGTCGGCTGCTGGTGGGGGGGCATCCGCGGCGCCCGCGAGCGCGACCCAGACAGCGTCTGACGGTAGTGACAGGATGTTAAAGACATGCGTCAGGTACATCGCGGCGTCTGCTGTGCGATCCGCAAACGCCTCGTACCGAGTCGCCGCCGCGTCGCCCGGTGTTGCAGTAGGAGTGTCCTCTTCAGCCTTGCGAACGAGAAAGCCCAGGACATTTCTCAGTGAAGGCAAGGAAGCTAGCCACGCCTTGGCAAAGTAGTTGAGTTCCGAGTCGGCTTGGTCGAGCTCGTCCAGGAGCAAGATTAGCGGCCGATACAACATAAGCTCGTGCGCATTCTCTCGGGTCGTTCGCTTCGGGGTCGCGCCGCCGCGCTTTGATGTCGAGCCGGGCGCGATGACGGTGTGGTTCCATAGGACAGTGAAGCGGCGCACCGAATCCGCCCTTGCCGCCCCTTGTCTGCCGGAGAGGTGGCCGCACACGGACGCCTCCACGAGGCCGGCTTCTGGGATGATGTCGTTGAGTTGCCAGATGCAACGGACCGCCTCCACGTGGTGTCTTGGGTGAGCTGGATCCAGGACACCCCAGAGGTGGTCCACGGCCTGTGGGGCAACGTCCTGCAGCGGCATCAAGAGGGATTGGGAAAGTGATGGCCCCTGGTCTGGAAAGAGCCTGGCCAAAACTTCAGTCACATTTGCCGTCAGCGAGAATCGCTCGCGAGCGTCGGCACCCGCCAAGCTTCCTCGGATGGAAGTCAACGTTGTCGCCCGATCTAAGCTGTCGTCGGGCGTTTTCGCTAGCAATCCGGCAAAGATCCGACTGCGAACTTCTCTCGTCGGTTGTGCTCTGCCGTTAGCCCTCGAAGGAAGAGCTGGGCAGATTGCTGGAGCAGCAGCTCGGCTGCCCGTCGCGATGAAAAGGGCGGCGGCGACGCAGCCAGGTTGCCTCTGTGCTGCGTGTAAAACGCTCGGATCTTGGCCACGGTCGACTGTGTGACCGCTTCTGAGTGTCCATTAGCCGTCTCGCCGGAGAAGGAGTCGTTCAGTGTGGTTCGCTGCGGGATCATCGCCACCAGTGTCTCCAGGACCTGCAGCGCCGTGTCGCGTGTCTGAGTCGATGGCCTCGAGCCTTCCTCGGTTTCCTCCAGAGAGTTGAGCATGTCAGCCAGATACAGGCAGCTCAGAGGGATGTGAAAGGCGAGCATCTCCTCTTCACGGACGGTTGAAGTTGGACACGACAAACAACATCAGATCGAGACCCTGGTCTTGCTTTTCAACCGCGGCGTCTCTCTTTGGAGCTAGAGCACGCCACGCGAGCTGGAGCATCTCGGACCAGATGGTGCCGCTCTCGATGCCGTCAAAGAAGCTGCTGGCCGAGCGCAGCACCTTGGAAGCTCTCTGAGGAAGCATGACGCGGTAGAGATGGAGCTTGGCCATGGCGGGTTCAAAGATGTGGTGGATCATCAACGCGCCAATCTCCTGCCGATCCATCAGAGAGAGATGAGACGCGAAAGGGTCGGGCCTGCGCCGCGGGCGAGTCCCCGGCGCGCTCAAAGGCAAGCAAGACGCTGGAAGAGAGACCCCGGAGTCCGTACCGCTCAAAGTACGCGCTGGCCGGCGGCGAGTCTCGGGCGAGGCTGGCCTCGACGACGACTTCAGACTGTCCCTGCGGGCCCAAGAACCACGCCCACAGGCGTCGGTTGAGGCTCATGTCGCGACGTGCGACGACGGCGATCGCAGCCGTCACCAGTCTGATGAAATCTTGGTCCTGAACCTTTTCTGTCAAAACCGGCGAGTGCAGTGGCAGATGCGAGACCAGCAAGTCCAGGAAGCCGCGTTGGACGAGGGGCTGCTCGTCTTCGAGGCCGGTGGCGAAGCAGCGGACCAAGAGACCGGTTCAGGGGAAAGCAACGGCTCCGCATCGGCGGCGATCCTCATGACGTCCCTTTTGTCCAGTGCAGCCTCGGCTTTGACGTACACGCCGGCCGCGTCAAACGGGCATCAGAGTCGGCAAGCGCTTGCCCATATAAGCCAGCGCGCCCTGGCGGCGTGACCGGCTGCCGGTACTTGCCAGGAACAGACACTGCCAGAAGTGCGCCCCCTCGGCGTTGTTCTTCGGTGCTGGTTTCAGCAGGCGTCGCTTCGTTTGAGGACACATTCGAGTCTTCGCCCGGAGACGTCTCAGAAACGGCGTCTCGCAGAGAGTCGACAATCCTCAGAGAACGGTCAAACTCGTCGCTCGATTCCTCCTCGAGACCGGGCAGGAGACACAGGAGCAGCAGCGCGCGCAATGCAGGCCGCAGCGACGCCGCAGGCAGCCGTGTGATCCATTCCTCAACCAGCGCAAAGTATATCGGCCGCACAGTGAGCGAGGCAAACGTCAACACCGGCGACAGGCCTGGCAGGAAGACAGCCAGGTTCCCGCGCGATCGAGGCGAGACCGACGAGCGCAAAGATGACGCCGTACATGTTCCAGCGCCTTCTGGTGCACGCCCGACGGCAGCGACGGGCTTAGACATTGCGCCAGACGCTGCGCGACGAGCGCCTTGTGCGGGAGGTCGTCCACGACAGGCGGATGCGCCTGGATTGTCTTTAGCAGCCGGCCGAGGAAGGAGATGTAGTCGGGCCACTCGAGCGTCGCGTCGAACGTCGACAGCGTCTTTTCGATGTTGGCCGCATAGCGCCGGTAGCTCTTGTCCTGCTTTCCCGCGTCCTCTTTTTCTCTTGTCAGTCTTCTGTCTGCTTCGAGGCAGATTCAGAGTGACTGACCGTCGACGGAGCGGTGGTTGGCTCGGCGAGCTGGCGCCGGCGACGCGCGCCCCGAGCTCAGCGACGGAGAGTGCACATGCCGCACATTCTCGACCGACATTTCAGCGATGCCTCATCTTGTTCTGCCTCTGATCGTTCCAGGTTTCTTGAGACGATGGCGAGACGTGTTCAGTTGGAGTTGGAGCTCGAGCGACAGGGCGACCGCTTGCCGCGAGCTTCTGAACATGCGCTGTGGGGGAGGCTTCCACGGCTTCTCGACGGACGGTGCTGCGTCGCCTCTTCACCTTTTGCAAACGACCAGGTGTAATGCCCGGGGAAGACGGTAGACCACGAGTTTGGAGAGATCTGGACACTGCTGGAGCCGAGGAGTCACAGGATGTCCGTACCACTGCAGAACAGGACCTGCAGGATGGACGGACGACACCAGAGCCGCAACTGGCGGCGCCGGCCAAGTCGCCACGGCCTATGATGCCCAGCAAGGCAACCACAGCTTTGTCCATCACCGACGTGCAGCCTCAGGAGGCGATTCCAGTCAGTCCAAGGGGACCCTCGCGCAAGGCCACACTATCGGACATGGCCGGGGATCTCTGAGACGGCCGGCCGCGAACCTGGACGAGACGACACGGCTAGCCTACGCAGCGGGACGGCCTCCATGTTCCACGGCCCAGCGGCCGACATCGAAAGCCTGCTCGGCGATCTCCTCGACCGTGGCAGTCCCTCCAAGCGTGGCTCGTCTGCCAATCGTTTGTCTGAGAGCCACGGCCCTGCGCCGCTCCAGTACGAGCGGGACGCGTGGGACGAGGCCTTTGAGCAGGAGTTTGATCCGCTCCCGAGTCGACCGTAGACGGCGCCAACGAGGGTATCTTTCTCTTATCTCCCTCTGACAGACGTCGACAGCTGACGATGTGGCGACGAGGAAGAACAACTAAACGTGGCGTGGCGAGCCAAGTTGAAGCACTTCTTGATCCTCTCATCGGCCGGCAAGCCGATTACAGCCGCCACGGAGACGATCAGGTCATCAGCAACTCGGTGGGCGTGATCCAGACGATCGTCTCGACGTTCCAGGGCGACGATGATGTACTGCGCTCGTTTCGCGCGGGCGAGTCCAGGTTTGTCGTGCTGTCAAAGGGGCATTTGCACCTTGTGGCCATTCTCGAGGCTGGCGGAAAGCGATACGCAGCTGTGGACCCAGCTGGATGCTCTCTACATGCAGGTGCTGTCGACGCTGACACTGCCAAACATGGAGAAGATGTTCCTGCATCGTCCGTCGACAGACTTGCGGCGGCGCGCTGCAGGGCACCGAGGCCTTGCTGTCTGCCTTGGCCGACGGATTTACCCGTGCCTCTCCATCCACGCTGCTCTCCGCCCTGGAGTGCTTGGAAGCTGAGAAAGTCCCACCGCCAGCTCATCAACACGCGATGATCAAGGTCAAGACGGCGAACCTGCTCTACGGGCTCATCGTCGCCGGTGGCCGCTTGGTAAGCGTGCTGCGTCCGAAGAAGCACTCGCTCCCACCCCGGCGATCTGCAGCTCGTGTTCAACATGCTCTTCGAGGCCGAGGGGGTACGTGCAGCCGGCGGCGAGAACTGGATCCCGCTGTGTCTGCCGGGCTTCAACAATCGCGGCTTTTTGTACATGTACGTCAAGTTCAGGAACGCGCTCCAGCCGTTTGACGAGCTGGATGAGCGCTCCGGACGGTCCGGACGAGATCGCGACGGTCCTGATCAGTGCCAACCGGGAGAGCTTCTTCGAGCTGCAGCAGATGGGCGACGCACTCGTCAAGGAGCTCGACGGCAACGGCAGCCTAGCGACCATCTGCGCGGCCATCGGGCGCGGCCCACAGCAGTGCGTCGACATTGCCCCGGGCGCGCCGCTGTCGCACTTTCTCTACAAGTCCAAGGCGAACGTGCAGTTCGCGATGCCCTCGCCGGCGCCGCACTTTGCCAACCGCCTGCCGTGGCGCCGGCTGATGACGCTCTACTGCGCCATGCACGAGCACGTGCACGGCAAGCTGTCGCACCTCAAGGTGCACTACTCGGCTGGTGAGCACGCCGCCACGCTGACCTGGACTTCGCCCGCGTGGGAGTTGTACTGCGTCGCGCCGCCCGCGACGCCGACCCGCCTCCTGGTCAAGGCCGCCTCGCAAGTGCTGCAGTGGGCGCGCAAGGAGGAGGAGCGCCTTTTCATCATCGGCGGCGCCGTCTTTTAAAGGTCTTGCCACTTTGAGTGTACAGCAGCGAGCGCGCGGCCTCTTGCACGTGCTCTTTCTCTGAGTAAGAGTCCTTGAAAGGAGTATGTAGAGGATACCGCAACACGCGCTGTCCTGCGCTTTTCGAGCGGGCGACTTTCGCGTCGTAGCGTGTCAACGGCTGCGAAAAGCATGCATCCCCGGCAAAGTCTCCAAAAGAAAAGCTCCCTTCCTCAAACCCAACGGAACCTAGGAAATGACCGTCACCAAGGATGAGCACGGGATGTTCGCTGGATCTTCAAGGACGGCGCTGCGCGCGGACTCTCAATCAATAACCGGGAGCAAAAAGCGAAAACGCAGCGAGGGACCCAAAGAGCCAGCTGCCGATCTGGGAGCACCGCGACGCCATCCGCTCTGGACGAAAGACCGCGACGTGCTCATCCCTGATTGGCGAGACCGGCAGCGGTAAAAGCACACAGGTGCCGCAATTTTTGCTGGACGAACGCTGGAATGGCAAGGGAGTCATTGCGGTCACGCAGCCGCGGCGTGTCGCCCGCCATCTCGCTGGCGCAGCGCGTGGCCGACGAGCTCGGCTCCGCTGTCGGCGAGCAGGTCGGGTACTCGGTGCGATTTTGAAACGGTCACCTCCAGCTCAGCCCGGATCAAGTTCTTGACCGAGGGTATGCTCCTGCAGGAGATGCTGCGCGATCCGTGGCTGCGGCAGTACAGCGCCGTTATCGTCGACGAAGTGCACGAACGGGAGCGTCAATGTCGACCTGATCCTCGGTTTCCTGCTACGCATCATCACCGGCGATCAGCAGACTCAAAGACCAAAAGGCCGGCTGAAGACGGTCGTCATGAGTGCCACCGCTGACGTGGACGCACTGTATACCTTCTTCCAGCGTGGCTTTGGCGAGTCTGAGCTTACGAGCCCTTCCGTCGCTCTAGGGCTCATCCCGGAGCCCATCAAAGCTGTCTTTGGCGATATCAAGCCAGTCTCGGATGCTGAGTCAGTCTCTGATGCCGTCGCCAACGGAGGGTCGAAAGGAGGCAAGAAAAAGAAGAAGCCAAGACTACCTACGAGGCCCTGCTGCAGTCTGCACGCGACAATGCCAGGGGCCAGATGCCGCAAAAGCTCTCCCGATCAGTCTCAGCACATGCGGCTCTGGAACTCTCGATCAAAAAGGAGACGCTCTCCAAGAGGATCTCTTTTGTACGCGTCGGCGGCCGACAGCACCCTGTCGAAGTCACGTACCTCTCGAGTGCTGCGCAGGATTTTACAGAGGCAACTGTGCAAGCTATCTTTCACATCCACAAGCAGCTGCCGTGTCCGGGCGACATCCTGGTCTTCCTTACCGGACAGGAAACCATCGAGATGGTGCAGCGTATGGTCAAAGAGCTGGCTGACCGGATGGGATCCGTCGCTGCCTCAACTACTAATCTTGCCATTGTACGCCTCCCTGCCACGCCAGGCGCAGGACAAGATCTTCAGACCAACACCGGCCGGGACACGCAAGGTCGTCCTCTCGACGAACATCGCCGAGACGTCGGTCACCATCCCCGGTGTGCGCTTCGTGGTCGACTGCGGCCTGCACAAGGTGCGCGAGTACCGCAGTAGCCTCAACCTCAGCTCGCTGCTGGTGAAGCCCATCTCCAAGTCATCCGCAGTGCAACGCAGCGGTCGCGCGGGCCGCGAAGCTCCAGGCCGGTGCTTCCGCCTCTATACCTCGTCCGATTACGCAAAGCTGGCCGGACGAGCGCTACCGGAGATTCTGCGCTGCGACCTGGCAAGCGCTTTGCTGACCCTGAGAGCACGTCTGCAGGTGGAAAGCATGCAAAACGTTCTTGCGTTCCCCTGGCTGGACTACCCTGCGAAAGAAGCGCTCAAGCAACCGCTAGAGCTCTTGCTTCGACTCCAAGCGATGGATGCACGCGGATCCCTGACGAAAGACGGCCGGATGATGGCTCGCATGCCGTTGCCGCCGACGCAGGCGCGCGTGCTGCTGGCCGCGGCGAGTCGTCGGCCGACTGTCTCCCCCGAAGCGATCGACGTGATCGCGGCTTTGAACGTGCAAGGCCTATTGCTCCCGATCCGCACCGAGAATGGAAACCCGACCGAGGCTGGCGACCACGCCGAGGCTCGTCTCAAGCTGGCGCACCGCGACGGCGACCATCTGACGCTGCTGGCCGCGGTCCAAGGCTTTCAAGCAGCTGGCGATTCGGCAACGGAGCGAAGGCAGTGGGCAGACGCCAACGCTATCAACAAGCAAGCAATGCACACTGTGCTCAACATTCGCAAACAACTGCGCGGGCTTTGCGTCAGTCTCAAGCTGCTTTCCAAGCAAGATGCGGATGCGGATGAGCCACCACGCAGCCTGACGGCAGAGCGCAGCGAAGCTCTATTGCGCTGCGTGCTGCAGGGGTTCGCACACAACACGGCCCGGCTGATGCCGGACGGAAAATACCGCACGCTGAACGGCAACCACGACATTGCAGTGCATCCCAGCAGCGTGCTGTTCGGGCGGCGCAAAGGCCGAGGCCATCGTCTACGACGAGTTTGTTGTCACCAGCAACCAGTTTGCACGCGGTGTCAGCGCCATCCGCCTTGACTGGTGCGACCAGCACGCCCGCCAGCTGCTCGACAACATGCGCGGGTTGAAAGCCTGAAAGCGCAGGTCACTCTGGGGTTGTGTTGCTGTCTTGTTCAACAAAATGTCAGCTACGTCTGGGAGACCGCTATACACTAATGTGCTGTACGGACAACGCCGATGGGAAAGAGGCACAATGACGACAACAAGGAGACGACGAGATGCAAGAGCTGAAACTGAAACCCGCCGATCAACGGACGGCCCCAATACGTTTCCCCGGCCCGCCTCAGGACCGGACGACTGGGACGGCGCGGCGGCGTGCTGCTCGCCTCTCGCGCACACGCACGCGCGATGGAATGTTCTCGACCACGCGCGCGGCACAGCGCGAGCGAGGAGCGACGCGGATGACAAGGCGGCGCTCGCGGTCGGACACGCAGACAACGGGCGGCCGGCGAGCGATTGGCCGGCGCGCGGCCGCGCTACTGGCCTACTGGCCTAATGGCCGCGCGGGCGGCACGCGCGCGGGAGGAGGGACGTGGCTACGGCATTGGAGGAGCAGCGCCGCGGCGGCTGGTCAGCGCGCACGCGAGCCGGGATCCCAACGCTCCGCCGGGCTCCACCGCTGCGGCGCGCGCCCTCGCGCCCGGCGGCATCACTTTCCGCTTCGGGCGCAGTGCTGGCCAGCTGCGTGCTTGCGCCGGCTTCTTTGCTGGGGTGCATCTCGGACGCCTGCCTCTGCGTCGGTGTGAAGGTGGCCTCACTCCCCGCTCTGCGCGGCTCCTCGCCGCGTCACGTCCGGTGTGGAGTGACGCGCTCGGTGTGTCGCCGACGGAGGGGTGAGGCGTCGTGCGGCGCGCACGTGGCGGCGAGCGAGTCGTGCTGCCCGCGGCGCGCGCACGATGATGCCCGCGGCGCGCGCACGGTGATGCCATGCCGCGGCAGCAGTGGAAAGTCCCGCTGGCCCGTTGTCGTGCTGCGGACACGCGCGACGTTGCGTCCGCACTCGTCTTGCGCAATCCTTGACAAGACGTTCGCGACGTCCGCCGGCCAGCCGTAGTACGATGCTTTCTTGTGCGCGGCGCGGTGTCGCATTCGCGGATCGGCTGTCGCCGGCGTGCGCTTGCGGACAAGCTCAGCCGCTTCACTACATGTCACTCGTACACGGACAGTAAACGGCGCCGCAGGCGATCGTTGCTCAGTGCACGCTCGGGCAGCATCTCTGGGATCCATCACCGCCCACCACTAGCCCCGTGCCCGACGTCTTCGCCAACCAGCTCAACAGCTGACAGACTCACAGCCTGAGCGCTGCCATGGCTGCCCAGCGTTGGACTGAGCGCTGGAGCTGGACTGAACGCTGCCCAGCGCGATGGTCGGGCGGGAGAACACCGGCAGTCTGTGCACGCGAGAGCCAATTTCTTGGCCGCCCCGTTGGCGGTGACGATCCCTGCTTCTGGATCTTTTGGACGTGCGACGTCGTGGCGTCGGTGGCGCCGCCCTGCGCCGCCGTCCCGCCGTGGTCGTACCTGGTGCCAGCGGCGCGCGCGCTCAATGGACGCCCCGGCAGCAGGGACGTGCCGCGGTGTGCGCACGGTGCGCACGGTGCGGCGCTGGCGGAGAGGGGACGTGCAAGAATGCCGAACGCAGCGTCCACGCGGGAGCTATTTCGCGAGCGAACAAGGGGCGCGGCGGGGCCTTGACTCGCTGCCGCACACGCCGGTCTGGCCACCGCCGGTGCCGTGGATCGCCGCGCAGACACAGGCGAATGTCGCTCGTGCGCTGCATCTGCCAGGGCGCGCGAGCGCATCTTGTCCCGTTGCGGCAGCACGCCCGGCGCGCCCGTTGCAGGACGCGCGACACGCGCGCCCCGTGGGCCGCGCCGAGGTTGCATGCGGCGCTGCGCCCGCCGCCGCGGCGCCGGTCAGGCCACGTGGAAGCCCGCGCGTCCTGGCGCGCTTTCTTTGTTTCTTCTCCGCGGCCGCTGCATACGCATGCGTTTGATCGACACGGTGCTGCTGCCGCCGTCCCTGCCGCGCCGATCGAGCCTTCGCCCGCACGACTCGAGGTTGTGCAGACGCTGTGCAGGCAGCACGTGGTCACGGGCGAGGATGGCCGATGTGGACTGAGAATCTCGTCTGCGGCGCCGCCGTCGGCTGCGGCACCCGTGCTTCTAGACGCCTTCCGCGTGCGGGCAGGCGCAGTATGCAGCCGGTCCCTGCACGCGCGACCCCGAACCGCATCTGCCCGGTCCGCGCCGCAAGGCCGTGACGCCAGCCTCAGGGGCGGTGCACGAGGCAAACAGGGCTCGAGAGCGTACAGCATGTTGCACGCACTGTGGATCGGGTGCGTCCGTTTATCCATGACTGCTGCATTCAGTGCCGCGTCCAGCGCCAAGATGTCGCGTCCTGCAATGAAGCATTGCCTAAAGATGGTGCCAAGCTCGTCCCGCGATGCATCCATTCGCCGCCGTATCGTCAATCGTACTGCAGCCAAGCACCGCAGATCGCGGCTGGATCAAGCTCGCGATCGTCCCTCGGCCGCGGCCAAGGCGGGCCAATCTCGCGCGGCCACCGATCAGCGACTGACCAGCGACTGATCAGCGAGGAGCAACAGCAATTAGCAGGCCAGGAGTGAGGCTTGCTAGTCTTGCGCTGGACTGAGACAGGAGGCGAGAGAACCGTTTGCCAGTCACGCCAAGCTCCCCGCATAGTAGCAGACCGGCGGTATGGCGGACCCGCGGCGGTGGTGCAACAGTCGGCAGGTGTTTGATCTGGTGGGACGGGCACCGCGGCGCGGCTGCAGGACCGCCCGCGCGGGCGCCGCACTTGGCAGGCGCCAGGTTCAGGGCGATCCGACAATAGACTGACAACATGCGACGATGCAACGTCGTCGGCGCACGCAAGGCTCCTGCCACCGCCGACGATCAGCCGCGACCGAAATCGGCATCCGTTGCGAGATTGCAGTCGTCCAGCTCGTTGGAGACGTGCACCAAATTGTGCTCGGGTGCACGGACTGTCGTGGTCGAAAAGGAAGAGTCTATGAAAAGACACGCGTGACGCGGCCAACGCAGACGTCTAGCGACATTGGTCTGTCCACAGCGCCGTCGCCGGTTGCGGAAGAGATGCCGCCGCCGCGGCCGCCGCCATTGGGTTTGGTGACGAGGATCTTGGTACCGACCGCAAACAAACTCGCGGTGCGTGAGCAGCTGAAACGACACGCTGATAGACTCGGCGGCCGCGCGCGGGCCGGCGCGACGGTAGCGTCCTCGTCGAACTGGAACCCAAAGGGATCGTCGTCACCATCGTCGTCGTCGTCGTCAACGACGTCGTCGTCACTGCCGATCCGCCGGTCGAGACCGCGGGCAGCCTCACGCGGCGACTGCAGCGACACCGTCACGACCTTGGCAGAAGCGCGGACGCTGTCGAAATAGGCAACCACTACATTGCCGACGACGACCGCGCCAGCGTCGGCCAGGTCAAAGCTGGCCGTCAGGGAGTGCGCCGACTGCGGCACGCCCGCCGTCACGACGAGGCCCTTGCGCGCGGCAAAGGCGCCGTCCAGCGGAAGCAGCCCGATCGTCCCCCCCTGCGAGCGGTGCAGCATGTGCACCGGCAGCCGTAGGTTGCGCAGGCTGAGCACCCGCACGCGCCGCCATTCGTCCGCAGCCGGCGCCGCGCGAAGCCGCGTCGCGGCCGTCAGCTTGGCGAGCGCGTCTGGAAAGGACCGCGGCGTCAGGAAGCCGTCCTCTGCTTGCTCTCTATCCTCAGCCGCCGCTGAGGTGTTGACAGCTGAAAAGGGCCCGATCAGGAGCTCGTCGCCGACGCGCAGGCTACCGCGCGCGAGGTGGCCACTGACGACTATCCCGCCGCATCCGAGTCGGCACTGGACAGGCGGAAGGTGTCGTCGACGTGAAACAGCGCCTGCTCGGCTTCCCGGTTTTCGAGCGGCTGTGAGGGAGGGAGCGGCAGCGCTAGACAACGCAGCAGCGCGTGTACCTGGCCGATGCCAACGCCAGAGAGCGCAGAGGTGAAGAGGATGGGCACAGTCATTGGCTGCGCTGCCAATAGCGCGGACAGCTGTGCCGCCTCTGCCTTGTCTGCCGCCTGCAGCTGCTGCGGCAGCGTCGCGGATGATGCCCCGGGCGGCGCCCCAAGCGACGGCGACGAGGAAGTCTGCACGGACGGCACAGTAGAATGCGTGCTCAGCGCGCGGTGCGCCATCAGGTGAGGCGTCCGCCCGGCAGCCTTCAAGGCGGTCAGCACGCCGGCCAACACGAGCCGCACGCCGGCCTTTGTGGCGGCGTCGAATTTGGTCAGCAGAATGACCAGTGGAGTGCCCAGGCGCAGACACAGCTCCAGGTGGGCCAAGGAGAGATCCGCACCAGCGGCTGAAAATGAGGCGGCCTCTGTCTCGGCGCCGTCAGAGGTCGGCGGCGCGGCGGCGGCGGAGACGCACAGAAAGACCCAGTGCGGGTGCCAGCTGAGCAGACCGCGCACGGTGGTGCGGCGGTACCTGGGATGGCCTGCCGAGTCGGTGAGCAGCGCCAGGCGGCCGGGGCTCGCGGCGTTGTGCACATCTATCCAAGTGGAGACACTGTCGCTGGCGTAGTTGACCACTTGCGTTGCATCAGGAGCGGTCGCGTCGCGGTAGCCGAGCAGCTCCTGCACGACGGAGCTGGTCAGCCCGCTGGCGATCTCGTGCCGGTGGCGGAGCTGGGTCAGCCTGCTCTTGCCGCGGCCGTTGTCCAGCGTCGAGGTCGACAGCGTGCCCAGCAGTGATGACTTTCCCGAGTTGGTCGCCCCGGTCAGCGACACGCGTAGCTGCTCCGTGTCGACGGCCGTTGTAGTGTGGCGGTGTGCGAGCCCGACCGCGGCCGGCTGCAACGCGCCGAGCTCAGGCTTGACGTACGCTTCCGCCACGTACAGCCGACCTTGGTGTTGTTGCCTTTTGCCATCGTCATCCTCCCAGCGGCACTCGCCGACTTGGACCATGCGCAGGATGGCGACGCTGCAGCCCAGACAGGCAGCCATGGCGCGGAGGTTGCTCAAAGACTCGGCCATCTCGTCTTTCGTTAGGCCTATGAACGTCCGTCGTCGGTGACGCCGAATCTCGTACAGTGCACCGCGGCTCTCCTCTAGTCCGGGCAGGAGCCTCGCCACCGGCTGCGGTTGCAACTGAGCCGACGCATCGGGCAGCTGCGGCAGGATGACGTTCCCGGCCGAGGACGAATGATGCGGCGAGGACTGCTGCAGCCTCCACAGCAGTGGGTCGTCAGCTGCTCCAAGCGGTGCTGCTTGGAGCTTGTCGAAGAAGTCGTCGTCGTCGGCACACTCGATGCGGTGGCCGCCGAAGAAGACAGCGAGGTGGTCAGAGAGCCATCCAAAGATGCGGCAGCCTTTGGGTAATGCTGAGAGCCGGCCATGCGCCGGGAAGTGGCTGGCATAGGCGTAGCTCCGCCGCGGCCTCCAGCAGCAGGTGCAGCTTGTACTCGGTCGGGCCCTCCTGTGGCTCCGCATCCAGTCGGTCACGTCGGCATGTTCCTGCAGCAGCTCGGACAGGCACAGGCCCTCAAAGTCCTCGACCAGGTCGACCGCCGAAACAGGGCGGGTGGGCCCGATGCCTGGGCTCTGCTTGGCCGACGTGATCCATGGCGATGCAACTCGCGGCGGATCCTGATTGAACGTGAAGATGCTGGCCAGGGGCGTTTCAAGTCCTTTGCTCACAAGAGGGGAGAGAGGTGTGCGGCGTGCGCGGTCCCTGAAACGTGTCCAGGCAGCAGTGCTGGCGCGAATGACACACAAAGACACACTCTACCTACGAGTGTGTCCAGCACTGCGCAGTACAGTAGACCCTACCGGTAGCCGTGGAGCATCCTCAGCGCCTCACAGCACGGGCAGTTGCAGCGGACTTTGCCAGAGCATCAGCCTCTGCTGTTGGTGCCGGACGGCAAACATGCCGGGCAAAAGCCCAGCTCGTATCTGCAGCCTCTCGACGGTCGGAGGATTGCCATTCTGCCGCGAGAGCACGAGGGCACGATGGCATGAGAGAGGAACCAAGACGACTCGGTAGGCTACTCGTAGCTGGACCTAGCAGCTGCTAGCTTTACCGATGTTGGTGCGCGTGGAATGAGGCTTGCAACAACACGGCGCACGGCAGGACGGCCACCTAGCACGCTGGTGCGAGTCCTGAGCGCGCGCGCGCAAGCGATTCATGCGCAGACGACGACGGATCCTTGGCGTCTAAAGTCGTAGTTGTTCCAGACCGAGACCGTCCATGGCACTGTAGCTTTCACGGTCCGCTCAAAGGGCAGCAAGGGAAGGACATTTTCCGTCCCCCCTCCGTAGCGGACTCGACGGCAGAGTGATCGGCGCGCGGCCGGTGCGACAAGCGACGGCGCGCGAGTGGCCATGACCAACGCGGCAGGATCATGGCAGCAAAAGGAGAGCGCAAGGCGAGGGATCCTTCGCCCAGCTTAGGGCCCCCACCGCTGCCGCTTTGCGCTGCTCTTGGGCAGAATGCGGCAAGAGCTGTTGCGCGTGCAGAAGTCGTACCATGCCACCGAACCGATCAGCGTCGAACCCTGAAACGCCGTTTGCTCTTGTCTTTCCTACTGTAGCTGCCTGTCGCCCGGTGTGCAAGGGTGGACAGGTATCAGCAGGCAAGGGCATGCGCGTCAGAGCAAGTCGGCTAGGGAGACGACCAGAGGGAGATGGTTGAAGCGGGACGACTAGACAAGGGAGGGAGTATGACGCGGACAGGTCAGCAGCATGGGACGGAAAATTACGGTAGAAGAGGACCAAGACTTACGAGCCACGAGCGACGAGCCACGAGCGACGAGCCACGAGCCACGAGAGCCAAGATTGCCGCCGCGATCGCCTCAAAGCACGGGTTAGAAGCCGGGAGGAGCTCTTGTTTCAGCGATTCATGGCTGGCAGCCCCCAAATGAGAGAGCGCGAAAGCAAAACCAGGGACGAGACAAAGCGCGCCACGGCCGCCGTTCCGCCTGTGTGTCGTCTGCTCCTCCGCGCTCGCCCGTCACGGCGGTGGCGATCGCAGCCGGCGTCTGCGGAAGAGGCACGGGCTGCTGGCAGCGTCTCCAGAGCGCGCGTGCGATCTGCATGCACCCCAGGACCGGTCGAAGCGCGCGAGGATGCAGGACGGATCGCCGCGTGCTGACGTCGGCAGCAGGAGTAGACAGCACAAAGAGGTGCAGGGAAATGCCACCAGCGGGCGGGTTTGCCGTTCGACGGCCCCAACAATGAGCGAGAGACCAGTCCGTGCGCCCGTGATTCGCTCCGTGGCTAGAGAGAGGGCAGACGCGAACCGTTGACAGTCGAGACGCGCCTCCGCCGCCGTCGTCGCCGTCATTGTCATCGTCCGCCGGCGGCGCAAGCAACGACAGAACGCCGACGCCGACCCGTGGCAGCAGCCCACCGGCCTTGCACGTGCCGAGACTGTCCATTTGCCCAGGACACGCCCACGACGCCCTATGTGGTGGACCGGATGGGCTGCGGGAAGCCGTGCCGTCACGCGCGCGCGTGCCAGCAGCCGCCCACGCCCGTCACGACCGTCTTGGGTGATGTCGCGTCCTGTCGGGCAAGTGTAGGTAGGCATCACACTGGGCACCAAGCAGCGGCTGGTGCATCATCAGCTCCCCTTGCATTGTCATGGGTCGTCCTGGGTCGTCCTGGGTTGTCGATTCGCTGCGCCTTCTATCCTCTCCAACTCGGCGCCTCTGTCAGCCCCCAAATGCCAGCACGCCAACCCGTATCGCGGGACACGGCAGCGGGTGGGACCGCGCGAGGGCTGCAGAAGAAGGCGACGAAGAAAGGAAGCGGTCGAGTGCGCAATCGCCTTTTCCCCCTCTTCCTACAGCACTGTACCTGCTGGTGTCTGTTCCTTTCGGCACTTGCGAGATACGCTTGCGGCAAAGGAAAAAGAGTAGCCGAAGGATCACCAGACCGACGGCACCGCGTGGTCCAGGAACGTTTTCCTCACTTGCGCCACGCCCTCTCTCGCCTCTTACTACGTACGATCTTTCCATCCCTTCTTCGGTCTTCTCGAGTCCACTAGGTGCACGAGCCTCGCGGCGCACGATGCCCGACTTGAGGCTCAGCTCGCGCGACACATGCGGCGCCTCACGCTCATCAAAGAGGACTCGGTAGACGACAAAAAAAAGTGTCCGCCAGGCTGGCGTGCCTCTCGCTTGCTCCTCGTCTGGCCCACGTCGACCAGCAGCTAAATCCAAGGCCGACTCCTCCAGATTCGACGCCTTGCCTCTTCCTTCCCCGTGCGGCCGTCGCTAGTGGGAGACCAGCACGGCCGAAGCCGTGGATCGGAACATGCGGGCGAGCAGGTACTGTCACCGCGGCGGCATCGAAACGCCGACTCGCTTTGCGTGCCACGCGTCATCGCGCCTCGACCGTCACTCTCTCCCCACTGACCCGTCCATGCCGTCCGAGGAAGCAGAGGGCAGCCGAAAAGCTACGCACACACCGCGAACCGGGTGGGTGCTGCCTTGCTGCTCTCTGTTACTGCCCGTCGCGGTCCAACGCGCGGGCCGCGGCTGGCCTCCTTGTTCGTTCCCGGACGCGACCCCCCTTTCTTTCTCGTCCCCTCTCACGCAAGGAGCGGGCTGCAGTCGACGGTGACGCCGACGGTTGCGCCCGTCGCTAGCCGCAGGACCAGCCTTGTCCTCTCTTTCTCGCCAGCCGCCAACGGCCGCCCCGTTCCTGCTTTTGCGCGCGCGCGCGCGCGGCCACTGTCAGGATGCCACGCGCCGTTGGCCCCTTTTCTCGCTAGGTGCCAGCTGCTCCCGTCTCTTTGTCTATCCGGGCAGCACTTGGCCTCTTTTCCCGAAAGCTCTCGATAAGCGCGCGGTACCTCTTGTCTTGGGTTTCCCCCCTCTGCCAACACGTCCGATCTCGTTGGCGGCGACGGCGGCACCTGCGGCAGCAGCGGCTCGGGTTTCCCACCACCATGTCGGCCAATCCGTCGTGGGTTTTGTGTCCTCCCGCTCGCTTTCAAATCGCGCACACCGTCCGGCGGGCCGGGCGTGTACACGACTCATGAAAGTCGGACTCGCGGATGGCCCGGCTGCCGTCCACAGGACTGTACCGTACACAGGGCGAGGATGGCTGTCTCCCTCTCACCACTGGGCGTCGCGCCGACTTGTGACGCAGTGCGTCCCTAGTCTGGCTCGCTCCCACCCCCTACTCAGCACGCTGCTGCTGCTGCGCCGCTCCGCCTTGTCGCACACACACATGCGCGGGAAGATGCATGCGCCTTGCTTCCACACGCCCCGTCCGTCTTCCTCAGTCTTCCCGACCGAGCGCTGTCCGCCGCCACGGCCGCCTTTTTCCTGTCTCGACCCGCCTTCGGGTCGCCCAGGCCCTTCCAAGCCGTCACAGGCCGGCACAGGCCGTCCCAAGCTGCCATGAGAGGGCTCTCCACCGGACTCGATCCGCCTTTGGCCGGACGGACCGTCTTCCCGCCCTTGCGGTGCGACCTCTGCTAGAATGATCCGTAGCCGCGCGCTTGTCCCTTTCGCCTGCTCCCATTGCACGGCGTACTACAGCTTGGTGCTGCCCCGATCTGCGTGCCCTCGGCGAGACCTTCACTCGAGAAACGCTCTCAGACGGCAATACGATGGCGTTCCTCTGATAGCACGCTGTGTGAGAGCGCCGATCGTCGACCCGCGTCTCTCCCTTGCCGCCTTGCGCGCGCGCTTTCTCTTCGACAGGTGGAATCGGGCAAGTGACCGAGTCTTGCTTGTCCTTTGGCCCCCCTTTACCGGACACCTCGAGCCAGGAGGACGTGAGTGTGCGCGTGCGGCTACCCACCCACCACAACGGCTGGGCACGCTGCGTGTCCGCATCGACGAATATCCTTCTGCTCATTCGAACGATGGGGCAAACATGGCCACGAGCACTGCTTCTCCCGCCCCCGCCGCCGCCGCCGCCGCCCGCCCCTCTTCCAAGCCGCCCGTTTTCCCGCTGCCGGCACTGGACCTGGTCCGCAGGGACACCTTTGGGGCACCAGTCTTCATCCACTCCCTCGTCTTGTTCCTCCGCCCAGTCGATGCTACACCGTTGCCGTGTGGCCTTCCTTCTGCCTTTTCCTTTCGGCTGTCTGTGGGCTGCGCGCAGCCCTAGGTTTGCCTGCCGTCTTTGCCTCTTTCAGCTGTGGCTCGACGCCGTGCGTGTCCGTCGTGGTCTGCGTCCCGCGCAGGCACCGCAGCCCTGGAGTCCGGGATACAAGACGCTGACGTCTCTCCGTCTTCTTTTCTTTCTCTGATCAGGCCCGCCACATTGCAGCCATCTCCAGCTGGTCCTCTCTTTCTCTCCTTTCGCTCTGCCACCAGGATCCGCCGGATTCTCTCCCGTCCGAGCAGGGCCTCCTCTGGCCTCGCGCGACAAAGGACCTCTAGGATCTCTCCCCACAGGCACTCTCTGCTGAGCGGCGCTCTGAAACATCTCCCACCCTTCCACCGGTTGTTCAACCGGCTCCGTTCGACGCTGCTCCTGAAAGCTCACCAGACCGGACCAATCAGTCAAGGCCGCATTTCGAGCGGCAAGACAGCGCATACGCTGGATATCCACGTCCAGCGCACCGCTGCCGGCGTGGTTGCATTTCGGTGCCTTCCGCTGGCGAGGCCCTTCTTACAACTACCGCCCCGCTATCATGTCTCCGGAGCAGGGACAGCCGTTGGAGCGGTCCGGTACTGCCTCCCCTGACGGATGGCTCGCGAGCTCAGCATCGGCCGAGACGGCCTTCACCGCCTGGGCAGCCGCCACATTACAGTCACGCCATTCTACGTCACCCTACCACCGGCGCCGGCATGCCGCTCTCATCTTCGCTGCAGGCCGCAGCCGTCACTGCCGCCACTGCAGACGCCGGGCACTCTAGAACCGGATATCAACACCGCGCCCTCGGCCCAGCATTTCTCTTCCCTCGGTCCATGACCCGCTCTGCCGACCGCTTCCTCGCTCAGCAC
>JAMXBC010000169.1:0-27500 GCA_024138005.1 Lumnitzera racemosa | reverse complement strand
GGGCCCCGGGGCACTCCTGGGCGCCCCGGGGCACCCCACGATCAAAATTTTCCGACAAAATGCTTTTTTTTTTCGTTCCTTCCCCCCAAAAAAATTAGGATTTTTAGAATTCCAGAAGTTGCTGGCTTAAATTTTCCACATTTTCTTGAATTTTCGTGAATTTTCTATTTTTGGCCATTCAAAAATAATAAAAAAATTCCCCCGTCCTGGGAAAAAATTTTTTGGCCCTTTTTTTTTAAAATTATTTTGGAAGTGTTCTCAACTCTGCAAAAAATTCCATCGAAATTCATTTTCTACAATTTTTTGGGTATGGTGCCCCCTCCCCAAAAATAAATGTCTCCCCCTGCGGGGCCCCAAAAAATGCTTGTAAGCTCTTTGGGGGGGTTGTGTCCCCTGCAAGAGTGCAAGAAAGGGCATGGTGCATGTCAAGGCCATCGCGACCATGTTCCCATGTCGCGACGGGCTTGCCGTGATGTGTGGCATCGTCGGGGGGTTTGAGGCGGTCGGTGCATGGGGCACCTGTGCGGCGTCCCCCCCCTCGGGGGCAAAAGTACGGCCCGCGCACGCACACGATAGCCAGGGCGCACCATGGGCGTCTTACCGGCGGCCCCCCCCCCCCCTTTTCGGGGCGCTCGACGTGTCCCGGCCTCCGGCGGTCGCCCCGGCGAAGCTCCGGGCGGCCTGGGGCGACCTTTCGGCGCTCTCTCTGGCCATGCCTCGTGGGTATTCGATGTAAAATGACCCTCGTGCTTCATGGCCGATGTTTTGGCCCCGGGCACTATTGGGGCCCCTTTCGGCGCTCTTTTCTCGTGTTGTCCCCGCGGTACGGATGTGCTATGCACCCAGGGGCGCTACAAAGAGCGACCAGGGCCCGTTGGGCGACGCGCGGGCGCCCCCATGGGCGTTGAGGGGGCTCCCCTCGGGCTCCCTTTCCCGTCGGCACTCGACGACCTCGGGCGCCCTCGTGGCTCGAGCGCGCTCGCCGGGCGACCCTTAGCGCCTAGGGGGCGCCGGGGGCGTTCCCTGGCCGACCGTTGGGCACTCCCTGGTCGATCGTTAGCGCCTTGGGCCCGCCCCCCGTCCCCGGGTGGGGGGGTGGGGGGGTCTATTATCCCCACGTCGTTGATGTTGCGGTCCTCGTTAGGTATGCTATGCGCCAATCCGATTTGAATCTTTCTTTTCGCTCGGTGGGCTGCAAGCCTTGCGGGGGCGCCCAAGCTCAGTAGGCGTGTGAGTGGTGTAGCGTGGCATGCGCTGGTAGGTCCGTCTCGCGCAGGGAACTCCCCCCGCATGCTATTTCATCGGTCCGCGCGTGCACCCGAGCCCGTGGACGGATTCGAGGTTCTGTGTTGGTCCCCGCTGGGGGAAATTTGTTTTGTCTGGTCATGTTCCCCCCGGCCCCCCCGGGGGGTTGTTGGGTTGACGAACGGTAGACCCCGTGTTCCACGAAGGCGGCTTTGGACGTCCCCGGGGGGCACAGGGGTTGTCCCCGTTCTCTCGGATTCAGAGCTTTTGCCCGGGAGAGCGGCTCTTCTGCCCTTTCGATGTTCTTCGGTGCGAACGGAGACCCTGGCCCCCCGTGAACTCGTTCCCCCGCGGCGACGCACGGACCGGGCGGTCGGAGCCCACAAAGGGAAATGCTCCCTGGTTGATCCTCCCGTAGTCATATGTTTCTCAAAGATTAAGCCATGTGGTAAGTATGAACAAAATTTCAGAGGGTGAAATGCAAATGGCTCATTAAACAGTTATTTTTGTTTGATGGATTTTCTGGTAACAGTAATTTAAAATAATACGTGCAAAAAACCCCCCGATTCCCGGAAGGGATGCATTTTTTAGATAAAAGGTCGACGGGGGCTTCGCCCGTTGCTCTGACGATTCATGAAAAACTCGACGGATCCCCAGGCCTCGTCCCCGGCGACGCATCATTCCAAATTTTGCCATCAATTTCGATGGTAGGATAGTGGCCACCAGGGGGTGCGGGTGACGGGGGAAATTAGGGTTCGATTCCGGGAGGGACCTGAGAAACGGCTACCACATCCAAGGAAGGCGCAGGCGCAAAAAACCCCAATCCTGCCGGGGGGTAGTGACAAAAAAACTCCCGGGCTTTTGAGTCGGGTAATTGGAATGGTACATCTAAACCCCTTAAACGAGGATCCTTTGGAGGGCAATTTTGGGTCCCAGCACCCGCGGAAATTTCCCAGCCCCAATAGGTATTTTAAGTTGTTGCATTTAAAAAAGCTGTATTTGGGGACTTTGGGTTGGGTCGCCCGGCCCCGCCTTACGGTGTGCCCCGATCGGTCGTCCCTTCTACGGCGATGCGCTCCGGGCCCTTAAGGGCCCGGGTCTTTGCCTCGGTGTGTTACTTTGAAGAAATTAGAGTGCTCAAAGCAAGCCTACGTTGGTCATTAGCATGGGATAAATCAAGGACCCGGGCCCTTTTGTTTTGGCCCTTTGGGGATGGGATAATGATTAACAGGGACAGGGGGGTTCGTATTTCTAGTAGAGGTGAAATTCTTGGATTTAGAAAGACAAACAACTGCAAAAAGCATTTGCCAAGGATGTTTTCTTTTAATCAGAAAAAATTTGGGGGGGCTCAAAGCAAGTCCCGTCCTAGTCTAACCATAAACGATCCCGACCAGGGAAGGGATGTTGCTTATAGGCTCCGCTGGCACCTTATAGAAATCAGGTTTTTGGGTTCCGGGGGAGTATGGTCGCAAGGTGAAATTTAAAAGGTTTGCGGAAGGGCCCACCGGAGTGGGCCTGCGGTTTAAATTTTTACTAAAACCCCGGGGGAAACTTACCAGGTCCAGACATAGAAAGGGTTTGACAGGATGATAGCTCTTTTTGTTTATGGGTGGTGGTGCAGGGCCCGTTCTTATTGGTGGAGCGATTTTTTGGGTTTAAATTCCAAACGAACGAGACCCACCCTGCAATGCTATGGGAGGGAACCCTCCACGGCAGCTTCTTAAGGGACTAGGGCCCTTAGGCCAAGAAGTTTGAGGAAAAAAACAGGTCTGTATGCCCTTAGATGTTCTGGGCCGCACGCCGCTAAATGTGTATCAAGAGTCTATTGCGGGCCCGACAGGCCCGGGAAAATCTTTGAAATTTCATCGTGTGGGGATAGTCTTGCAATTGTTGGTTTCAACGGGGAATTCCCTAGTAAGGCGAGTCATCGCTCGCGTTGATACTCTCCCCTTTGTACACACCCCCCGTCGCTCCTACCGATTGAATGGTCGGTAAAGGTTGGGGATCGCGGCGCGTGGGGGTTCGCCGCCGACGACGTCGCGAGAAGTCCATAAAACCTTTACTTTTAGAGGAAGGAGAAGTCGAAACAAGGTTTCCGTGGGTTTTTGAACCGGGGAAGGATCATTGTCGAAAACCTGCAAGCAGAACGCCCCGCGAACCGTATTTCGAAGCGAGGGGGCAGGGGGGGGTCTAGCTGCCCGGTCCCCCAAAACGCTCCGGACGCCGAGGGTCGACGGTACCACCGGCCGAGGGGAGATCGAACAAACCCCGGCGCGCGAAGGCCAAGGTCCCGCAACAAGCGGGGGGCGCGCCCGGGCCCCCCGGATCCGGGGTGCCGGGTCGCCTTTCCTGTTAAAATCCTAAACGACTCTGGGAAACGGTATCTCGGCTCTGCATCGATGAAGAACGTAGCAAAAGCGATATTTGGGGTGTAAATTGCAGAACCCCGGAACCATCGAGTTTTGAACGCAAGTTGCGCCCGAAGCTTGGGCCCGGGGTAGTCGCCTGGGTGTCACGCATCGCTTTTCCCCCTAACCCCCAGCCCCACAAAGGGTTTTTGCGGCGAGGTTTGGGTGCGGAAGCTGGCCCCCCTGACCCGAGCCGCGGATGGCCCAAACGTGGGGAAAAGCGAAGCGCCACGGTTTTCGGTGGTCGGTAAGGCCCCCCCTGAACAGTGCCCGGGGGTCCGCTGGCCCCCCCGGTTCTAGCCCTCGCGTCAAACCACGCGACCTAGGTCAGGCGGGGTCCCGGGGTTTTAAGCATATCAAAAAGCGGGGGAAAAAGAAACTAACAAGGTTTCCCCCTTGTAACGGCGAGGAAACCCGGGAAACGCCCCCATAGAAAGGGGCGATTGCGCTCGAATTGTAGTCTGGAAAGGGGTCCTCAGGGGGGGGACCGGGCCCAAGTTCCCTGGAAGGGGGCCCGGAGAGGGTGAGACCCCCCGTCGTGCCCGGACCCTGTCGCACACGAGGGGGCTGTCGACGAGTCGGGTTGTTGGGGGAAATGCAGCCCTAATCGGGGGGTAAATTCCGCCCAAGGAAAAAATGGGCAAAGGGGACCGATAGCAAACAAGTACGCGAGGGAAGATAAAAAGGATTTTAAAAAAGAGAGTCAAAGAGTGTTTTAAATTGTCGGGAGGGAAGGGAGGGGGGCCCGGCGATGCCCCCCGGTCGGATGGGAAGGGCCCAAAAGCCGGCCGCTGACGGTCGGGGCTTTGGCCCGACGCGGATTGCGGTGGCGGCCCAACCCCAGGCCCTCGTACGCCTGCGGAAAGCCGTGTCGCGATCGTGGAAGGCAGCGCGCGCCCCGGGCGTGCTTCGGCCCTGGCGCTCCGGGCGTCGGCCTGTGGGCCCCCCTTTTGGGGCCCGTTTTGAAACAGGACCAGGGTTGACATGTGTGGGGTTTCAAGGGTGGCAAACCCCGAAAGGGAAAGGGGAAGTGTTTGGTGGGATCCCCCGTGGGTGCCCGCCGCCCGACCTTGATTTTGAGAAGGGTTCGATGGGGGCATGCCTGTCGGGCCCCGAAAGAGGGGAAAACTATGCCTGAGGGGGGGTTGAAGCCGAGGAAACTCGGTGGGGGCCCCGCGCGATATGCGTGAAAAATCGTTCGTTGACTTGGGTATAGGGGCGAAAGACTAATCGAACCGTTGTAGCTGGTTCCCTCGAATTTTCCCCTGGTAGTGGAGCTCGAGGGCGAGTTCTATGGGAAAAAGCCAAATGATTAGGCATCGGGGGCGCAACCCCCGACCTATTCTAAAACTTTAAATAGGTAGGACGGTCGGCTGCTTTTTGGCCGCCCAGGAAAATCGAGAGCTCAAGGGGCCATTTTGGTAAGCAGAACTGGCGTGGGGGGAAAAACCGGAACCCGGTTTTTCGGTGCCCAACTGCGCGCTAACCTAGATCCCCAAAGGGTTTTGGTGATTAAGAAGAGGCGGTGGTCATGGAAGTCAAATCCGCTAAGGAGTGTGAAAACCCCCCCCCCCCTCCCCCCCCGCCGAATCAACAGCCCCGAAAATGGATGGCGTGAAGCGCGCGACCTTACCCCCCGTGGGGGCAAGCGCAGGCCTCGTGAGTAGGAGGGCGCGGCGGTCGCGCAAAACCTGGGGCGGGGGAGCCCGGGCGGGCGGCCGTCGGTGCAGTTTTGGTGGTAGTAGAAAATTTTCAAATGAGAACTTTAAAGGGCCAAAAAAAGAGGGGAAAGGTTCCATGTGAACGGCATTGCACATGGGTTAGTCGATCCAAAGAGACGGGGGAAGCCGCCGCAGCGCGCGTCCCGAGCTTCGAAAGGGTATCGGGTTTAAAATTCCTGAACCGGGACGTGGGGGCGACGGCAACGTTAGGGAGTCCGGGACGTCGGGGGCCCCTGGGGGAAAGTTTTTTTTTTTTTTTATTTTTTTTTCTTTTAACACCCTGCCCACCTGGAACGGCCCCCGGGAGGTAGGGTCCAGCGGGGGAAAAGAGCACCGCCGTCGGTGGTGCCCGGGTGGGGCCCTCGGGGGCCCCTTTGAAAATCCGGAGGCCGGTGCCCCCCACGCCCGGTCGTATATAACCCGCATCAGGTCTCCAAGGTAAACAGCCTCTGGTCGATGGAACAATGTAGGAAAGGGGAAAGTCGCAAAAGGATCCGTAACCTCGGAAAAGGATTGGCTCTGAGGGCTGGGCAGGGGGCCCCAGTCCCGAACCCGGGGCGCCGGTGGATGCTCGGCTGTTTCCCGCGGCCCCCCCCGGGGGGCGGGTCGCCGCGTCCCGGCCGGGGGACGGACTGGGAACGGCTCCTTCGGGGGCCTTCCCCGGGCTCGAACGCCGACTCAGAATGGTACGGACAAGGGAACCCGACTGTTTAATTAAAACAAAGCATTGCGAGGCCCTGCGGATGCCACGCAATGTGATTTTGCCCAGTGCTCTGAATGTCAAAGTGAAAAAATTAAAACCAAGCGCGGGTAAAGGGGGATAACATGATCTCTTAGGTACCCAAATGCCTCGTCATCTAATTGTGCGCGCATGAATGGATTAAGAGATTCCACTGTCCCGTTATATCCAGCGAAACCCAGCCAAGGGAAGGGTTTGGCAGATCAGGGGGGGGAAAAAAGCCCCTGTTGAGTTTGACTCTAGTCCGCTTTGTGAAATGACTTGAGGGTTTTAGGTAAGTGGGAGCCCTCGGGGAAGGAAAAAATACCACTCTTTTAACGTTATTTTACTTTTGTGAATCGGAGGCGGGGCTCGGCCCTTTTTTGGGGCCCTAAGGTCCGCTCGGCGGGCCGATCGGGGGGAAAAAGAATTGTCGGGGGGGGAGTTTGGTGGGGCGGCACATTGTTAAAATAACCGGTGTCCTAAGATGAGTAAAACGAGAACAGAAATTCGTGTGGAAAAAAAAAGGGTAAAAAGCTCGTTTGATTTGATTTCCAGTGAAACAAACCCTTTGAAAGCGTGGCCTATCGACCTTTAGACCTTCGGAATTTGAAGCTGAGGTGTCAGAAAGTTCCCACGGGGGATAATGGCTTGGGGCACCCAAGCGTTATAGCGACTTGCTTTTTGTCCTTCGATGCGGCTCTTCCTATCTTGGAAGCAGAATTCACCAAGTGTTGGTTGTTACCCCCAATAGGGAACGGAGTGGGTTTAGCCCGTCGTGAGACAGGTTAGTTTTACCCTACTGTGGCAGTATCGCAATAAATTAACCTATACGAGGGGAAACCGTTGATTCGCAAATTGGTCATCGCGCTTGGTTGAAAAGCCAGTGGCGCGAAGCTACGTGCGTGGTTATGGAACCTCTAAGTAGAATCCGGGCTAGAAGGATGGCGCGCCCGCCCCCCGTTGCGCCCCGCAGTAGGGGCTTGGGCCCCCCAAGGGCCGTCCCGTTGGCCAAGCCCCGCGGCGGAGGACCCGCGGGGGGCCCCCTTGAAAGTAATTGAACCAGCGGCGGGTAAACCTTTGCAGCGACTTAAAAAGCGCTGGGTATTGTAATGGCAGAGGGGCCCTTTGCTGCCACGATCCATGGATTCAGCCCTTCGCGTTATTCGCCCCTCCCCCATCACGAATCCACGTCGGGCCCCGAGGCGGGGCTACGATCCCCCAAAACACGGCCGCTAAGTTTCGGGCATCCCCCGCCCGAGCTTCGCTCCGAGTGCCCCCTGGGGACCAGCCACACCGAAAGCGACGGGCGCGCTCGCATTTTAAATTGCGGCCGAGAACCCCGCAGACCAGGACGTGAAGGAGCGTAAGGGTCGCCCAAAAATAGCGTCGAAGGCATCCCCCATCGGACACCCGGGCGCCCGAAAACATCTCGAGAACGCCCGATGATGTCCTGGGCGCCCAAAGCCCGATTATCGCCTGGGAAATAAAATAAAAAGGGGAAAAAATAAAACGTGGTAGCTTTCCCCCCTACAATGGCCTTTATATGTGATGAGTGCCGTGTTACTTTCCTTTCCTCCTAATCGAATTACAAATTTATTGGCGTTGCAAAACCCTGGAAATATCACAAAATTAATGCCCGGGTTACCGATGTCGCCCATCGGGCCGGAGATCCCCCCTGGTCCCCCAGGCGGTTCGGAAGTTCCCCGTGGGAGCCGAGGCATTGCCCGGGTGTCGCCCCCGGGGGGGCCCAGGCATCCCCCGAGGTGCCCACGTCCCCCGTGTCCCGCCCACCATCCCCCTAGGGGCGTCGAAGCGTCGCCGCGTGTACCTCGAGCGCCCGGGCATCCCCCGCGGGGGCCCCGTGCCCATGAGCGCCCAACCCTCGCCCAACAGCCCCCATGTGTCGCCCAAGGGTCATCCACGGGACCCCCCCTAGCTATGGGGAGAAGGCGTCGCCCAAAGGGCGCCTTCGTCGCCGCGGGCGGAAATTTCACGCCATGGACCCCTGGGCTTCGCCCAAGGTCGCCCAATCGCGCCCCGGGGCAACCCAGGGGGGGCCCGGGGTCATGCCATGTTGGGGATTTCCGTCAAAAAGTTTTTTTTCCCCCAAAAACCTTTCCCGCCCGGTTTCCTATTGCGTTCCCCAAGGGTATGCTCCATGTTATCATGGAGCACCGGGGCGTCGTCGCCCATGTGTCGCGAGGCGTGCCGCTGATCAAGCTACGGGCGCCGCTAAAAAGCCATGATCGATAATCTTCCGACGGAATGCGTTCGTTTTCAAAAGCGTTCCCCAAAAGTCTTTCTATCGTGTCCCCCAAAGGGTTTCGCTCCATTCCTGACGGAGCCCCCGGGGGACGTCACGGCCATGCGTCGCTCGTGGGGCGCCCCGGGGGCACGCCACGGGCGCCCGGGCCAATCGATGACCGAAAATCTTCCGCGAAATGCTTTTTTCTTGAAACCCATCTCCCCCAAAGCGTTTCCCTTGTGTTTTCCGTCGCTTTGCTCCGTTTTTTCATGGAGGCCTCGGCGTCGACGCTGTGTGTCGCCCATGGGGGCCCCGGGGCATCCTCGGGCGCCCCGGGGCACGCCCGATCCAAAATTTTCCCGACAAAATCGTTTTTTTTCGTTTCCCCTTCCGCCCAAATAAATCTAGGATTTTTAGAATCATCAAAAGTTGTGGACTTAAATTCCACATTTTTTTGAATTTTCGTGAATTTTTTTTTTTGGCCATTCAAAAATCAATAAAAATTCACCGTCCTCGGAAAATTTTTGGCCTATTTTTTAAAAATTATTTTGGGAATTGTTCTTCAACTCTGCAAAAAATCTCATCGAAATTCATTTTCTAAAATTTTTTGGAGGTAGGGCCCCCTCGCCAAAATCAAGTCTCCTCCTGCGGGGCCCCAAAAATGCTTGAAAAGCTCTTTAGGGGGGTTTGCTGCCTCCCATAGAGTGCAAGCAAGGCATGGTTTACATGTAAAGGCCCCGTCGCCCCATGTTCCCTGTCGTGACGGGCTTGCCGGCACTGTAGTGGATCGTCGGGGGGTTTTTGGGCGGTGCGTGCATCGGCCCCGTGGCCGGCGTCACCCCCTGGGCGGCAAAAAGTACGGCCGCGCACGCACACGATAGCCCCCGGGCGCACCAGGGCGTTTTTTTACTGGGGCGTGTCCGTCTGGGCGCTCGCGTGTGCCGGCCCCCGGCGGTCGTCCGGGGGCCCGGGAGCCTGGGCGCCTTTCGGCGCTCTCTCGGGCCCATGTCCTCGTCGGTTTTCGATGTACAATGACCCTCGAGCTTCATGGCGACTGTTTGGCCCCCCCGGGCACTCTTGGGCGACCTTTGGCGCTCTTTCTCGTGCTTGTCCCCGTCGGTACTGGATGTGTATGACCCACGGGGCTACAACGAGCGACCATGGGCGCCGTTGGGCGACGGGGGGGGCCCCATGGGCGTTTGCATGGGCTGCCCTGGGGGCCCCGTTCCCTCGGCACTCGAGCACCCGGGGGATCCTGTGCGTCGAGCGCGTCCCCGGCGCCCCTTAGACGCTCTTGGGCGCCCGAGGGGCGTGCTGGCCGCCCTTTTGGGCACTCCCGGTCGATCTTTACGCGCTCTTGGGCCGCCCCCCGTACGCCGGGGGGGGGGTGGGGGGGGCTTATTCATCCCCACGCCCGATGATGTTGCGCCGCCTCGTTAGGCTATGCTATGCGCCAGATCGAGTTGAATCTTTTTTTCCCGCGTGTGCTAGAAGCCTTGCTTGGGCGCCCAACGCTCAGTAGGGGTTGTGAGTGGGTATGCGTGGCAGCGCTGGTAGGTCCGTGCTCGCGCAGGGAAATGCCCACATGCTACCTTCATCGTTGTCCGCCGGCCCCCGAGCCCGGGCCCGGATTCGACGGTTCCTTTTTGGATCCCCGCTGGGGAATTGTTTTGTCTCGGTCGATCGTTCCCCCCGGCCCCCCCCTCGGGGGGTTGTTGGGTAGACGCAACGGTGCCCCCCCCCGTTTTCCCCGCAAGCGCGGTTTTTGGGACGTCGCGGGGGGCACCGGGGTGTCACCCCGTTCTCTCGGATTCAAGCTTTTTGTCGGGGCCGAGCATGGCTCTATCTGCCTTTCGATGTTTTCGGTGCGAGGGGGACGCCCCTGGCCCCCGTGAACTCGTTCTCCGCGAGCGACGCCGGACCGGGCGGTCGGGTCCGAAGGAATGCTCCCTGGTGATCCTGCCGTAGTCATATGTTGTCTCAAAGATTAAGCCTGCATGTGTAAGTAGGGAATATTCAGACGGGAAACTGCGAATGGTATTAAATCATTTATAGTTTGTTGATGGTATCTACTATCGGTAACCGTATAATTCTAGAGCTAAACGTGCAAAAACCCGATTTCCCGGGAAAGGGGATGCTTTTATTAGTAAAAGGTCGACGGGGGCTTCCCCCGTTGCTCTGCTTCATGATAACTCGCGGATCGCGGCCATCGTGCCGGGACGCATCATTCAAATTCTGCCCTATAACTTTCGTGGTAGGATAGTGGCCTACCTTGGTGGTGACGGGTGACGGGAATTGGGGTTCGATTCCGGAGAGGGACCCGGGAAAACGGCTCCACATCCAAGGAAGGCGCGGCGCGCAAATTACCCAATCCTGAAGGGGAGGTAGTGACAATAAATAAAAATCCCGGGCTTTTTGAGTCTGGTAATTGGAATGAGTACAATCTAAATCCTTAACAACTCGAAACTTTTGCCAAGGATGTTTTTTAAAATCAAGAACAAAATTTGGGGGGCCCTCGAAGAGATAGAACCGTCCTATCTAAACCATAACAGGGCCGACCAGGGATCAGGGATTTTTTCTTTTTGGGATTTCCGTGGACCTTATGAAAATCAATTTTTTTGGGTTTCCCCCGGGGGGAGTATGGTCGCAAGGCTAAATTTTTAAAAAGGAAAAATTGGGGGGGAAAAGGGGCACCCCCAGGGTGGAGCCTGCGGCTTAATTTGATAACACGGGGAAACCCCCGGCCCAGACATAGTAAGGTTTGAAAATGATAGTTTTTCTTGATTTTTGGGGGGGTGGTGCTTTCCCTTTCTTAGTTGGTGGAGCGATTTGTCGGTTTAAATTTTCCGTTAACAAACGAACCTAGCCCTAATAGCTATGTGGGGGAACCCTCCCCGGCCAGCTTCTTAGGGGGACTATGGCCGCTTGGGCCCCAAGGGAAAAGTTTGAGGAAATAACGGGTTGTGATGCCCTTGGGTTTTTTCTGGGGCACGCGCGTACACGATGTTTTCCCGAGTCTATACCGGGGCCCGCGGCCCCGGGAAATCTTTGAAATTTCACGTGAGGGGGTGATCATTGAAAATTGTTGGTTTTAACGAGGAATTCCTAGAAAAGCGCGAGTCATAGTCTTTTTTGATCCCCCCCCTCCCTTTTTGAACACACCCCCCTTCCCCCCCTCCCTTTTTGGGAAAGGCCCGGTGAAGTTTCGGACCCGCGGCGACGTGGGGGGTTTCGGCCGACGAGTCCAGAAGTAACTGAACCTTATCATTTGGGGAAGGAAAATTCGAAACCCAATTTTCCCCGTGGGAAAAACCCCGGGGGAAAGGAAATCATTGTCGAAATCAAAGCAGAACGACCCCCAAACCGACTTCGAAGCGGGGGCCCCCGGGGGGGCGTCTAGCTCCCCGGGGTCGCCCAAACGCTCCGGACCCCGGGGTGCGAGGGTACCCCCGGCCGGGGAGCAAAAAAAACCCCCCCGGCCCCGCGAACCCCAAAAGGTACCGCAAAAAGGGGGGGCGGGGCCCCCGGGGGCCCCCCCGGATCGCGGGGTGGGGTTTTTCCCCATTTTTAAAATCCAAACGCGGGGGGGCCAAGGATATCTCGGTCTCGATCGATAAAGAACGAGCAAAAATGCGATACTTGGGGAATTGCGGGAACCCCGTGAACCATCATCTTTGAACGCAAGTTGCCCCCGAAGCGGGGGCCCCGGGGGGGTGTTCCCTGGGGTCACGCATCGCTTCCCCAAAAAGGGCCCCAGCCCCACGAAGGGTGCGGCGAGGGTTTGGGGGTGCGGAAGCGGGCCCCCCCCCGTGCCCGGGGCCCCGGGATGGCCCAAAACGTGCGGGGGAAGCGAAGCCCCACGGCATTGGGTGGCGGTCACCCCCCCCAAAAGCTGCCCGGGGCGTCCGCGGGGCCCCCCCCCGGTTCTAGACCCTAGGGAAAAACCCCAAACGCGACCAGGGTGGGCGGGGCTACCCGTTTGATTTAAGCTTAAAAAGGGGGGGAAAAAAGAAACTAACAAGGATTCCCCCTTAAAGGGCGAAAAAACCCGGGGGAAAAGCCCCCCTGAAAATCGGGGCGATTGCGCTCGAATTGAAAGTGGGGGAAAAAGGCCCTTTTCCAACGGCGGGGGGGGCCCCCAAGGGTTTCCCTGGAAGGGGGCCCCGGAGAGGGGGGGGCCCCCCTCGCCCCCGGGGCCCCGTCCCCCCAAACGAGGCGTTTTTCGAGAGCCCGGGTTTTTTTGGGAATGCACCCCAAAGGGGGGGAAAAAATTTCCCCCAAAAGGCTAAATACGGGCGAGGCCCCATACAAACAATCCCGCGAGGGAAAATAAAAGGGGATTTTGAAAAGAGAGCAAAGGGGGCTTAAAATTGTGGGGGGGAAGGGAGGGGGGCCCGGCGTGCCCCCCGGTGGGAAATGGGAAGGGCCACAACCCGGGTCCGCTGATCGGCTGGGGCGGGGCCGAGCGGTTTGGGGTGGGGCCCAAACCCCACCCCTGTCCCCCCTGGGAAAACCCCCGTCTCGCGATCGGGAAAGGGCGCGCGCCCCCCCGGGGGTCTTCGGCCCCGCGCGCCCCGGGGCGTGGGCCCGTGGGCCCCCTTTGGCCCCCCGTCTTGAAACAGGGGCCCAAAAGGAGCTGACATGTGTGCGGCCCAAGGGGGGGCAAACCCAAAGGGCCAAAGGGAAAAGCGGGTTGGTGGGTCCCCCGGGGTGCACCCCCCACCGCCCTTTCCCCTGAAAAGGGTTCGAGTGAGAGCATCCCTTGGGAAAACCCAAAAGATGGTGAATATCCCTTTAGGGGGGTAAACCCAGGGGAAACTCTGTGGGGGCCCGCAGCGATAGGGACGTGAAAATCGTTCGTTGACGGGGGGTTTATAGGGGCGAAAGACAAAAAAAAACCGTTGTAGGGGTTTCCCCCCAAAAAATTTTCCCCCTCGGGATGCGGAGTGAGGGCGAGTTCTATGGGGAAACCCCCAAAATGAAAAGAGGCATGGGGGGGCCCCAAGGGCCCCGCCTTTTCCCCTTTTTAAAAATGGGTTTGGGAAAACGGTGCGGTGTTCTTGAGCCGCGCCAGGAATCGAGAGCCCCAAGGGGGGGTTTTTTTTTGGTAAGCAAAACGGCGTGGGGATAAACCCGGGAAAGGGGGGGTTTTTGGGGGCCCCCCAAAACTGCGCGTAACCTAGATCCCAAAAGGGTTTTGGTCGTTTAAAGACACGGGCCCGGTGGTGGGGGAAAAGTCAAAAACCGCTAAGGAGTGGTAACAACTCCCCTGCCGAATAACTACCCCCGAAAAGGTTGGTTTTTGAAGCGGCGACCTCCCCCGGGGCCGCGGGGAAAGCGCCAGGCCCGATGAAAGGGGGGGCGGCGGTCGCTGCAAAACCGGGGGCGCGACCCCGGGCGGGGGCGGCCGTGGGTGCAGTTTTGGTGGTGTAAAATTTTTCAAAGAGAACTTTAAAGGGCCCAAAAGGGGGGAAATTTTCCATGTGAACGGCATTGCACAGGGGTTTAGTCGACCCTAAGAGGGGGGGGAACCCCCCCCGACCGCCGCGTGCGCGTTTTTCAAAAGGGGGAAATGGGGTTTAAAAATTTCCCAAAAACCCGGGGAGGGGGGCTGAGGCAATTGGGGAGCCGGAGCGTCGGGGGGGGGCCTTTGGGAAGAGTTATTTTTTGTTTAACACCCTGCCCCCCCGGGAAAAACGGCTCCCGGGGGTAGGGTAGGGGCTGGAAGAGCCCCGCACTCGCGTGGTGCCCGGGCGCCCTCGGGGGCCCCTTTGAAAACCCCGGAGGCCCGAGTGCCCCCCCCCCTTTCTTTTTTTAAAAACCGCATGGGTTTCCCCCAAGGGGGAACCCCCCTTTGGGGCGATGGAACAATGTAAAAAAGGGGAAAAGTGGGAAAATGGTCCGTCCTGGGGAAAAGGATTGGCTTGGGGGGGGGGGGGGGGGGCCCCCCCCCAAAAACCCCCGGGGCGGCTGCCGGTGGACTGCTCGAGTGTTTCCCGGGGCGAGAGGGGGTCCCCGCCCCCCCGGCCGGGGGACGGACGGGGAACGGCCCCTTTGGGGGGGTTTCCCCCCGGGCGCGAACAGCCGACTAAAAATGGTACGGACAAGGGGAACCCGGGATTTTTAATTAAAAAAAAGCTTTGCGAGGGCCCCTGCGGATGCCCCCCGCAATGTGTTTTTGCCCATGCTTGAAGTCAAAGTAAGAAATTAAACCCAAAAGGGGGGGGTAAACGGGGGGATAACTATGACTCTTTAAAAGGTCCCAAATGCCCGTCATCTAATTAGTGACGCGCTGAAAGGTTTTAAAGAGATTCCCCTGCCCCTTTTTTCTATCCAGCAAACCACAGCCAAGGGAACGGGCTTTGGGAAAATAGCGGGGAAAGAAACCCTGTTGATTGACTCTAGCCGACTTTTTGAAATATTTTTGGGGGGGTGGTAAGTGGGAGCCCTCGGGGGAAATGAAACCCCTATTTTTAAAGTTTTTTACTTTTTCCGTGAACGGAGGCGGGGCTGGGGCCCCCTTTTTTTTGGGCCTAAGGTTCCCCCTCCCGGGGGGGCCCACCCGGGGGGAAACTTGTCCAAAGGGGGGAGTTTTTTGGGGGGGGGGGCACATCTGTTAAAAATAAGCAGGGTCCTAAAAATGGCTCAACGAGAACGAAACTCGTGTGGAAAAAAGGGGAAAAGCTCGTTTGATTCTGTTTTTCCCAAAAAATAGAACCCTGAAAGGGCCTTCGATCCTTTGCCCTTGGGGAAAAATTTAAGCAGAGGGTCAGAAAAGTTTCCCCCCAAAGGGGAACTGGCTTGTGGCAGCCAAGGTTCATAGCGACGTTGCTTTTTTTACCCTTTTGATGGGCGGCCTTTCCCCTTTTGTAAGCAAAATTCAAAAAAGTGTTGGATTTTTACCCCCCCAATGGGAAAAGTGAGCGGGGGTTTGAAAAGTCGTGAGACGGGGTTTGTTTTCCCCCACTGATTTGGCAGTATCGCAAAAGTAAATTTAACCTAGTTTGAGAGGGGAAACCCTTGATTCGCACAAATTTGGGCATCGGCTTGGTTGAAAAGCCAAAGTGGCGCGAAGCTAAAACCCTGCGCTGGTTTTACTGAACGCCTCTAAGTCAAATCCGGGCTAGAAGCGATGCGCGCGCCCGCCGCCCGATTGCCGACCCGCAGTAGGGGGTTCGGGGCCCCCCAAGGGGACGTCCGTTGGCCAACCCCCGCGGGGGAAAGGGGCCGCGGGGCCGCCTTTAAACGTAATTCAAAACCCAGCCGGGGGGTTTGAATCCTTTTTCAACGACTTAAATAAACCCACTGGGGATTGTAAAATGGCAGAGTGGCCCTTTCTCCACATCCACTGAGATTAGCCCCTTTGTTTGCTTCGATTCGTTTCCCCCCCCCATCATCGAATCCATCGTCGGGCGCCCAGGTCCCGGGGGTCACGATGCCCAAAAAAAAACGGCCGCTAAATTTTGGGCACTCCCCCCCCCCGAGCTTCGCTCCGAGTGCAAAACCCCCGGGCCCAGCCACACCGCAAGCACGGGCGGCTCGCATGTTAATTGCGGCCGAGAAACCCCCCCAGCACCAGGACGTTCAAGGAGCGCCTAAAGGGGCGCCCAATAGCGTGAAGGCACGGCCCATCGGAAAATCCCCAGCGACGCCCATCAACATCTCGATGAACGCCCGATGATTCCATGGCGCCCAAACACCGATTATCGCCTGAAATGAAATAAAAGAAAAATCACTGGAAACATCACCCCACTAAAATGGCCGTTATATGTGATATGCCATGTACTCTTCCTTTCTCCAAATCGATTTACAAAATTATTGGGGTTCAGAAGCCTGAAATTCACAAATTAATCCCAGGGTTACCGACTGTCGCCCATCGAGCACAGATCGCCCCATGGTGCCCAGGGGGTCGGACACACTCCGCCCGGGGGAACCAAAGGGGCATGCCCCGGGTGTCGCCCACCGGGGCCAGGCATCCCCGATGCTGCCCACTACTCGCGCCGGTGTCCCCCACCTCGCCCTAGGCTCGAAGCTCCCCGCAGTGTAGCCCTCGAGCGCCCCGGGAGCATCGCCCCGGCGCCCACCCTCGCCCATACGCCCAAACCCTCCCCCCAAAAACACTCCCATGTGCCCCAAAGGTCATCCAGGGGCACCCACAAAAAGCCAAAGCGAGAAGGCGTCGACCAAGGGCGCCCATTCTGTCGCCGACGTCCGGTAAAAATTTTTTCACCCCCATGCGCCTGGCTTCGCCCAATTGTCCCCAATCGACGCCACGGGCAAGCCACGGGCCCCTTCAGGGCCATGTTCGGGATTTTACCCGAAAAGTTTTTTCCCCCTCCGAAACCTTTCCCGCCCAAAGGTTTCCAAATTGCGCCCAAGGGGTATGCTCCATGTTATCATAAGCCCGGGCTCGTCGCCCATGTGTCGCCACGCTGCCCTGATAAAGCTACGGCGCCCGCTAAAACCCATGACCCGATAATCTTCCGAGGGAATGCGTTCGTTTAAAAAGCGTTCCCGCCTAAAGCTTTCTAATCTGCCTCCCAAGTTCGCTCCTTTCCCACGACGCCCCGACGTCGAGGGCCATGGCTCGCTCGTGGGGCGCCCCGGGGCAACGCCACGGCGCCCGGGCCAATCGATGACCGAAAATCTTAACCGACGAAATGCTTTTTATCTTGAAATCCATCTCGCCCAAAGCGTTTGCCTGTGTCTTCGTCTGCGCATGCTCCGTTTTTTTCATGAGCGCCTCGCGTCGACGCTGTTGTCCGCCCATGGGAGCCCCGGGGCACTCCTCGGGCGCCCCGGGCACGCCACGATCCACAATCTTCCGACAAAATGCGTTTTTTTTCGATCCCATCCGCCCAAAATAAATCTAGGAAAATTTTTTAGAACTCATCAGAAGTTGCTGGACTTCAATTCCACATTTTCTTGAATTTTCGTGAATTTTCTATTTTGGCCATTCAAAAATCAATAAAAAATATTCAACCGTCCCTCGGAAAAATTTTGGCCTATTTTTTAAAATTATTTGGAAATGTTTCTTCAACTCTCAAAAAATCTCATCGAAATTCAGTTCTTACAATTTTTGGAGGTATGGTGCCCACCTCGCCATATCAATGTCTCCTCCTGCTGGCCCAAAAATCTTGTAAAGCTCTTTAGGGGGGTTGTGCTGCCTGCATAAGTGCAAGCAAGGCATGTGTACATCTCAAGGCCCATCGTCTACCATGTTCCCATGTCGTCGACGCCTTGCCCGTTCACGTGTATGGCATCGTCGGTGGGTTTGAGCGGTCGCGTCATCGGCACCGTGTGCCGCGCGTCACCCCCCCTCGAGCGGCACAAGTACGGCCCGCGCACGCACACGATAGCCACCGGGCGCACCATGGCGCTCTTACTCGCGTGTCCGTCGTCGGCGCTCGACGTTGCCGGCCTCCCGTCGCGAAGCTCCGGCGAGCCTCGGGCGACCTTTCGCCCCGGGGCCATCTCTGCTCTCTTGCAATGTCCTCGTCGGTATTTCGATGTAACAATGACCCTCGATGTTCATGGCCGACTGCTTGGCCACCCGGGGACTACTTGGGCGAACCTTTCGGCGCTCTTTCTCGTGCTTTTTCCCCTCGGTACTGGATGTGCTATGCACCCACGGCCTACAAACGAGCGACCACTGGTGCCCGCTTGGCGACGCCGCGGGCGTCCAAGGGCGTTGCATGGGCTGCCCTCAGGGTGCCGTTCCCGTTCGGGACTCGACGCACCTCGGCATCCCGTGGCCTCGACGCGCTGCTCCCCCGCGACCCTTAGACCTCTATGGGGGCCCGAGGGGCGTTGCCTGGCCGACCGTTGGCACTACCTGGCGATCGTTACGCGCTCTTTTCGGCCCCACCCCCGTAAAGCACGGTGGGGCGGGTGGGGGGGGGTCTATTCATACCCACGTCCCATTGATGTTGCCCGTCCCCGTTAGGCATGCTATGCCCAATTTTTAGTTTTAATCTTTCTTTTTTTTCGCATCCGCGTGTTGCTAGCAAGCCTTGCTTTGGGCGCCCAACGCTCAGTAGGTTGTGAGTGGTGTTATGCGTGGCATGCGCTGGTAGGGTCCGTGCTCGCGCACGAACGCCCAAGCTGGCACCTTTCACCCCCGTTTTCCCAGCGCGAGCACCCGAGCCCGTGGACGGATTCGACGGTTCCTGTGTTGGGTACCCGCGGGGAATTTTTTTGTCTCGGCATCGTTCCGCCCCCCCCTCGGGTTTTGGGGTAACGCAACTAACCCCTTTCCACGCAACCGCTTTGGACGCGCCGGTTGGGCACACGGGGTGCCCGTTTTTTCCCCCTTTCGAGCATTGTCCCACGACTTTGCTCTATCTCCCTTCGATCTTTTTTTTTGGGGCGAGGGGACACCCGGGCCACCCGTGAACCTTCTCCCGGCGACCGACGCACGGAAAACGGGCTGGGAGTCCACGAAGGGAATCTACCTGGTTATCCTGCCAATCAAGCTTGCCAAAGATTAAGCCTGCATGTGAATTATAACTAATTCGAGGGGAAACTCGAATGGTTTCAAAAAATCTTAATTTTTTTTTGGGGATTTACCACACTTGGATAACCGAGTAATTCAAGCTATAGGGCAAAAACCCCCCACTTCCAAGGGACTTTTAAATAATAAAAGGTCACCCTTTCGCCCGTTGTTTGACATTCATATAACTCGACGGATCGCACCCATCTGCCCACGATCATTAAAATTTTCTGCCTATCAACTTCGAGTGGGATGTGCCTCCCATGGTTAGGGTTTACAAATTTGGGGTTTTCGATCCGGAGGGGCCTAAAAACCTACCACACCCAAAGGCAGCACCCAAATACCCAACCTGACACGGAGGTAGGGACAATAAATAACAATCCGGGGCTCTTTGATCGGAAATTTGGGAAATACAATCTAAACCCTTAACAGATCCTTTGGGGGGCAATCTGGTCCACAGCGGGTAACCAGCCCAATGCTATTTTAATTTTTGCAGTTAAAAAGCTCGTGATATTTTGGGTTGGTCGCCGGGTCCGCCTTACTGTCACCGTCGCCGCCCCTTCTCCCCGGCGATGGCCCTCCTTTTAACTGGGGGGTTCTTCTCCGGTGCGTACTTGAAGAAATTAAGTCTAAAAGCAAGCCAGCTCTGGGTACTTACATGGATAACTTTAAAATTCCGTCCATTTGTTGGCCCGTGAGGATTATATTAACAGACATCGGGGGATTTAATTTTATACAATAATTTTTATTTAGAAAACGCAACGCAAACATTTGCAAGGATGTTTTTTTTTATCAAAACGAAATTGGGGGCTCGAAGAAAATCAATCCCCTACCCAACCATAAACATCCACCAGGGGTCAGGGGGGCTTTAACCCCTGGGCCCTTTTTAAAAACAATTTTTTTGGGGTTTCCGGGGGGGTATTCGCAAAAGGGTGAAACTAAAGGAATTGACGAAGGCAACCAAGGGACCTCGGGTTAATTTGACCAAACGGGAAACCCCCAGGGCCACTAGAAATTGACAACAAGCCTTTTTTTATCTATTTGTGCTGCCGTTTTTAGTTTTGAGCTTTGCTGTTAACCGAAAAACAGACCGCACCTCTAACTAGCTATGAAGGACACCCCCCCCCTCTTTTTATGGACTATGGGGGCCCCCTTTTTCCAAAAATTTTTAGGAATAACAGTCTGTATGCCCTTAGATGCTGGCCGCACGGCGCTACCCCTTGTCAACAGTCTATAGCCTTGGGCCCACCCTAAAAAACTTTTAAATTTCTCATGGGTAATCATTCAATTGGTTTTTCAACCCCAAATTTCCCAGAATCGCGATCACACCGCGTTACCCACTCCCTGCCCTTTACACACCGGGGCCCTCCTCCTACCGATTGAATGGCCGGTTTTTTGTGTTCGGGTCGCCGACGTGGGCGGCCCGCCCCACGCGCGAAACCAAATGAAACCTTATCATTTAAGGGAAAAAATCCCTAACAAGGTTTCCCTTAACCTTTTGAAGGGTCATTGTCGAAACCTGCAAACAAAACGACCCCGAAAACCCTCTTTTTAACAGGGGCAACCGGGGGGGTCACTGCCCGGCCCCCAACCTCCCGGACCCGAGGGGGGGAACTTCCACGGCCGATGAGCATCGAACAAAAAAACCCCCCCCGCGCGCGAAGCGCCAAGGGACCGCAACAAGGGGGCGCGCGCCCCGTGGCCCCCGAGATCGCGGTGCTCGGTGTCGCCGTTCCATGTTACAATCCTAAACGACCTCTCGGCAACGGATATCTCGCTCTCGCATCGATGAAGAACGTAGCAAATGCGATACTTGGTGTGCAAATTGCAGAATCCCGTTACCATCGAGTCCTTTGAACGCAAGTTGGCGCACCAAGCTTCGGCGATGGGGGGGTACGTCTGCATGGGTGTCCGCATCGCGTTGCCCTAAGCCCAGCCCCACGAACGGTGCGGCACGGCTTGGGTGCGGAAGCTGGCCACTCCGTTACCCGCGAGCCGCGATGCCCAAACATCGTGCTTGGGAAGCGAAGCGCCACGGCATCGTGGGTCGTTACTAGCCCCCCCTGAGCAGTGCCCGTGGCTTCCAGCTGCTCCTCCCGGTTCTAAGTACCTAACGCGACAACAACGCGACCTTCAGGTCAGGCGGGGCTACCCGCTGAGATTTAAGCATATCAATAAGCTGATGAAAAGAAAACTAACAAGGATTCCTAGTAACTGGCGAGCGAAACCGGGAACGCCCACCAAGAGAATCGGCGATTTGCGCTCGAATAGTAGTCTTGGAGAAGCGTCCCTCAGCGGCGTACACGGGCCCAAGTTTCCTGGAAGGGGGCGCCCGGAGAGGTGAGAGCCCCGTCGTGTCCGACCCTGTCCGCCCCACGATGCGCTGTCACGATTCGGGTTGGTTTTGGAATGCAGTCTCCCCCGTGGGGGGGGGGGGGGGAGCCCTAATCGGGCGGTAAATTCCCCGTCCAAGGCTAAATACGGGCGAGAGACCGATAGCAAACAAGTAACCGCGAGGGAAAGATGAAAAGGCTTTGAAAAGAGAGTCAAAGAGCTGCTTGTAATTGTCGGGAGGGAAGCGGATGGGGGCCGGCGATGGCGCCCCGGTCGATGTGGGAACAGGCCACAAGCCGGTCCGCTGAATCGGCTTCTGGCGTGGACCGACGCGGATTGTCGGTGGCGGCCCCAAGCCCATGCCCTCGATACGAACGCCTGCCGAACGCGTCGTCCGCGATCGTGGAAGGCAGCGCGCGCCCTCGGGCTTGCTTCGGCCCTGCGCGCTCACGGGCGTTCGGCCTGTGGCTCCCCATTCCGGCCCGTCTTGAAACAAAGACCAAGAGTCTGACATGTGTGCGAGTCAACGGGTGGCAAACCCGTAAGGCGCACGAAGCTGATTGTGGGATCCCCCGTGGGTGCACCCCGACCTACCTTGAAAAACAATCTCCTGAAAGGGTTCGAGTGATAGCATGTCTGTCGGGAATCCCGAAAGATGGTGAACTATGCCCTGAGCGGGGAGAAGCCAGAGGAAACTCTGGTGGAGGCCCGCAAGCGATACTTGACGTGCAAATCGTTCGTCTGACTTGGAGTAAGGGGGCGAAAACTAATCGAACCTGTCTAGTAGCTGTTCCCTCCGAAGTTTCCCTCAGGATAGCTGGAGCTCGAGGCGAGTTCTATCGGGTAAAGCCTAATGATTAGAGGCATTCGGGGCGCAAACGCCCTCGACCCTATCTCAAACATTAAATAGGTTAGGATGACGGTGCGGCTGCTTCGTTGAGCCGCGCCACGGATCCGAGATCTCCAAGTGGGCCATTTTTGGTAAGCAGAACTGGCGATGCGGATGAACCGAAGCCGGTTTACGGTGCCCTACGCGCGCTAACCTAGAACCCACAAAGGTTGTATGGTCGATTAAGACACAGACGGTAGACATGGAAGTCGAAATCCGCTAAGGAGTGTGTAACAACTCACCTGCCGAATCAACTAGCCCCAAAATGGAGGCGCTGAAGCGCGCGATCCTATACCCCGGCGTCCGGGGCAAGCGCCCCAGCCCGATGAGTAGGAGGGCGCTGCGGTCGCTGCAAAACCCTGGGGCGCGAGCCCTGGGCGGAGCGGCCGTCGGAGCAGATCTTGGTGGTAGTAGCAAATATTCAAATGATAACTTTGAAGGCCGAAGAGGGAAAGGTTCCATGTGAACGGCACGTGCCACATGGGTTAGTCGAGTCCTAAGAGACGGGGAAGCCCGACCGACTGCGCCGCGTGCGCGAGCGTTCGAAAGGGTATCGGGTTAAAATTCCTGAACCGGGACCGTTGCGGCTGACTGCAACGCGTTTAGGGAGTCCGGAGACGTCGGCGGGGGCCTCGGGAAGAGTTATCTTTTTCTGTTTAACAGCCTGCCCACCCTGGAAACGTCTCAGCACGGAGGTAGGGTCCAGCGGCTGGAAGAGCAACCGCACGTCCGTGTGTCCGGTGCTCCTCGCGGCCTTGAAATCCGGATGACCGGAGTGCCTTCCCACGCCCGGTCGTACATACTCATAACCGCATCAGGTCTCCAGTGAACAGCCTCTGGTCGATGGAACAATGTAGGACAAGGGAAGTAGCAAAATGGATCCGTAACCTCGGGAAAAGGATTGGCCCTGAGGGCTGGCCACGGGGGTCCCAGTCCCGAACCCGTCGGCTGCCGTGGACTGCTCGAGCTGCTTCCGCGCGAGAGCGGTCGCGCGCGTGCGCCGGGGGACGGACGGAACGGCTCCTTCGGGGGCCTTCCCCGGCGTCGAACAGCCGACTCAAACTGGTAACGGACAAGGGGAATCCGACTGTTTAAATTAAAACAAGCATTGCGATGGTCTCCAGCGGATTCTCACGCAATGTGATTTCTCCAGTGCACTGAATGTCAAAGTGAAGAAATTCAACCAGCGCGGTGTAAACGGCGGGAGTAACTATGAGCTCTCTAAGTAGCCAAATGCCTTCGTCATCTAATTAGTGACGCGCAATGAATGGATTAACGAGATTCCCACTGTCCCTTTTCAACTATCCAGCGAAGATACCACAGCCAAGGGAACGGGCTTGCAGAATCCAGCGGGGAAAGAAGGTCCCTGTTGACTTGACTTCTAGTCCGACTTTGTGAAATGACTTTAGAGGTGTAGATAATGGGGAGCCCTCGGGAGAAAGTGAAATACCACTTACTTTTAATCGTTATTTACTTATTCGCTTGAATCGGATGCGGGCTCGCCCCTACTTTGGAACTAGGTTCGCTCCGGCGGGCCGTATCCGGGCCGGAAGACAGCGGTCAGGTGGGGATTTGGCTGGGGCGCACACCTTGTAAAGATAACGCAGTGTCCTAAGATGAGCTCAACGAGAACATAAAATCCGTGTGGAACAAAAAGGGTAGAAAGCTCGTTTGATTGCTGATTTCCATACGAATACGAACGTGAAAGCGTTGCCTATCGATCCTGTTAGACCTTCGGACTTTGAAGCCTAGAGGTGTCAGAAAAGTTACCACAGGGATAACTGGCTTGTGGCAGCCAAGCTCTCATAGCGACGTTGCTTTTTGATCCTTCGATGTCGGCTCTTCCTATCTTGTAAGCAGAATTCACCAAGTGTTTGATTGTTCACCCACCATAGGGGAACGTGAGCTGGTTTAGACCGTCGTGAAGACAGGTTAGTTTTACCTCCAACTGATGGCAGTATCGCAATAGTAATTCAACCTAGTACGAGAGGAACCGTGATTCGCACAATTGGTCATCGCGCTTGGTTGAAAAGCAAGCCAGTGGCGCGAAGCTCTAAACCGTCGCATGGATTATACTGAACGCCTCCTAATGTCCAGAATCCGGGCTAGAAGCGATGGCGCAGCGCCCGCCGCCCGATTGGCCGACCCGCAGTAGGGGCTTTTCGGCCCCCAGGGCAACGTGCCGATGGCCAAGCCCCCGCGGCGGAGGAGCCGCGTGGAGCCGCTTGAAACGTAATTCGAACCGGAGCGCGGGTAGAATCCTTGGCTACGACCTTAAATACGCGACTGGTATTGTAAGTGGCAGAGTGGCCCTGCTGCACGATCCACTGAGATTCAGAGTCCCTTCGTCCGCTGTTCGATTCGTCCTCCCCCATCATCGAAATCCATCGACGGCGCCGAGGTTCCGGGGCTTCACAATTCGCCTACCAAAACTCGGCCGCTAAGTTTCGGCACATCCCCCCCGCCCGAGCTTTTCGCATCCGAGTGCACCCTCTGACCCAGCCACAACCAGCAAGCGACGGCGCGCTCGCATGTTAATTGCGGCCGAGAACCCCGCAGCAAAACCAGACGTGCAAGGAGCGCCTAAGGGACGCCCAATAGCGTCGAAGCATCGCCCATCGACATCCGAGCGACGCCCGAACAACATCTCGATGTCGCCCAAGATGTCCATGGGCGCCCAAAGCAAGCACCGATTATCGCCTGGAAATGCAATCAAAAGAGAAAAATACAACGTGGTAGCATCATCCCCTACAATGTTCGTTATATTGGATGAGTGCCCGATGTTACTCTTCCTTTTCCTCCCTAATCGGTTTACGAATTATTTGCTTTGCAGAAGCCATGAAATATACACCAAATTAATGCCCAGGGTTACCACTGTCGCCCATACGGAGCACGAGATCGCCCCATGGTGCCGCATGCTGTCGGTACACGTGTCGCTCCGTGGGAGCCATGAGGCATTGCCCCTGTCGCCCACACGGGGGCCCAGGCATCGCCCGAGGCCTGCCCACACGTCGCCCGTGTGCCGCCCACACATCGCCCTAGGGCGTCGAAGCGACGCCCCGCGGTGTAGCACTCGGTGCGCCCGGAGCATCGCCCGCCGGCGTCCCACCCGTCCGCCCATGAGCGCCTCAAACCCCTTCCCCCCCCCCCCCCCAACAGTCGTCCCATGTGTGCGCCCAAAGGGTCATCCACTTGGGTAAAACACCCACACCTAGCCTATGGGCGAGAAGGCGTCGACCAAGGGCGCACATTACGACGCCGACGTGCCGGTAATTTCACGCCCATGCACGCCTGGGCTTCGGCCCAAGTGCGCCCAAACGACTCCCCGGGGCAAGCCACGTGGGCCCCGGGTCATGCCAGTTCGGGATCTTCCTCGAAAATTGTTTTCCCTCCGAAACCATTCCGCCCAAAGGTTTCCTATGCGTTGGCCCTAAGGTATGCTCCATGTTATCATGGAGCACCGGGGCGTACGATCGCCCATGTGTCGCCGACGGCGTGGCCGCTGGATCAAGCTACGGCGCCTCCCGTACAAGCCATGATCGATAATGCTTCCGACGGAATGCGTTCGATTTCAAAAGCGTTCCGCCTAAAGTCTTTCTATCGTGGCCCAAGGTTTCGCTCCATTCCTGCAACGGAGCGCCCGGACGTCGACGGCCATTGCGTCGCTCGTGGGGCGCCCCGAGGGCAACGCCACGGGCGCCTCGGATGCCAATCGATTACCGACAATCTTCCGACGAATGCTTTTTCTTGAAATCCATCTCGCCCAAAGCGTTTGCCTTGTGTCTTCCGTGCGCATGCTCCGTTTTTTCATGAAGCGCCTCGGCGTCGTCGCTGTTGTCCGCCCATGGGGAGCACCCCGGGGGCACTCCTCGGGCGCCCCGGGGCCACCCAGACTATCCAAAATCTTCCGACAAAATGCTTTTTTTTTTCGATTTCCCTTCCGCCCAAAATAAATCTTAGGAATTTTTAGAACTCAATCAGAAGTTTGCTGGACTTTCAATTCCACATTTCCTTGAATTTTCGTGAATTTTCTAATTTTTGGCCAATCAAAATCATAAAAAAAATTCACCGTCCTCGAAAATTTTTGGCCTATTTTTTTAAAATTATTTGTAATGTTTCTTCAACTCTGGGCAAAAAATCTCATCGAAATTCAGTTTCTACAATTTTTTGGAGGTATTGTGACCACCCATCGCCAAAATCAATGTCTCCTCCTGCTGGGCCCAAAAATGGCCTTGAAACGCTCTTAGGGGGGTGCGCTGCCTGCATAGATGCAAGCAAGGCATGGAGTACATGCTCAAGGCCCATCGTCGACCAAGGGGGGGGGGTGTTCCCATGTCCGTCGACGGGCCTGCCGTGCACGTGTAGTGCATCGCGGTGGGGTTTTTTTTTTTTTGAGGCGGTCGCGGATGCATCGCAACCGTGTGCCGCGCGTCTACCACCCCCCTCGGCGGCACAAGTAACGTGCCCGCGCACAGCACACCGATAGCCACCGGCGCACCATGGGCGCTCTACCTACCTCGCGTGTCCGTCCTCGGCGCCGACGTGTGCCGGCCTCCCGGCGGTCGCTCCGCGAGCCCGGCGAGCCTGCGTGCGACCTTTCGCGGCGCTCTCCCGGCGACCATTCCAAGGAAGCAGCAGGCGCGCAAATTACCCAATCCTGACACGGGAGGTAGTGAAAATAAATAACAAACCGGGGCTCTTGATCTGGGTAATTGGAAGAGTACAATCAAATCCCAACGGATCCATTGGAGGGCAATCTGGTGCCAGCAGCCGCGTATTCCAGCTCCAATGCGTATATTTAAGTTGTTGCAGTTAAAAAGCTCGTAGTTGGACTTGGGTTGGGTCGACCGGTCCCCCTTTAGGGTGTGCACCGATCGGCTCGTCCCTTCTACCGGCGATGCGCTCCTGGCCTTAACGGGCCGGGGTCGTGCCTCCGGTGCTGTTACTTTGAAGAAATTAGAGTGCTCAAAGCAAGCCTACGCTCTGGATACATTAGCATGGGATAACATCATAGGATTCCGGTCCATTGTGTTGGCCTTCGGGATCGGAGTAATGATTAAACAGGGACAGTCGGGGCATTCGTATTTCATAGTCAAGGTGAAATTCTTGGATTTATGAAAGACGAACAACTGCGAAAGCATTTCCCAAAGGGATGTTTTATTAATCAAGAACAAAAGTTGGGGCTCAAAACAAAAACCGGGGGGGGGGGGGGGGGGGGGGGGGGGGGGGGGGGGGGGGGGGGGGGGGGGGGGGGGGGGGGGGGGGGGGGGGGGGGGGGGGGGGGCGCGCTACACGATGTATTCAACAGTCTATACCCTTTGGGCCGACAGGCCCCGGGAAATCTTTGAAATTTCATCGTGATGGGGAAGATCATTGCAATTTTTGGGTCTTAAACGGGGAAATTCCTAGTAAGCGCGAGTCATCACTCGCGTTGACTACGTCCCT
>JAMXBC010000168.1:0-38100 GCA_024138005.1 Lumnitzera racemosa | reverse complement strand
TTTCACATGCTAGCAACCCTCCTTCACTTAATTGCTTAAACACTTGGGCTATTGGAATCTTAAACTATGTAAGTTTCCTCCTCTTGCTATCAATAGGCTTGTCCTAATTATGGAATTTCCAAATTAACACACTTATTCCTAACTTCTTTTTCGTTGAATCATCCTCATGCTTAGGCTATGATGTCTTATCTATACTAAGATCTAATTTTTCGAGCTACTTGAATACATAATCCATTGCCATTTTTATGCCTATGAATCTTTCTTCTAACATCACCAACTTTTCTTCTAAGGCTACAATCCTGTTTTTTAGATCCTAGTAGTGATATGCCCCTTAAGCTTGACCATTGAAATCTGTCTCTAGCAATCTTTCCAAACTTTGTATCATATTAATAGTGGGCTCATGAACTTGCAACTCTTTAAACTCGTTTACCTAAGATGATGTGTGAATGGGCCCTTTGGCTTGGGTATAGGCATGGTGTCAACTTGCTTTACATGCTTACTCAAAACCGCTTCTACTGTGGCCATTCTTTATTCAAGAGCTTTAGACATCTTGTTTTTGAAAATAAGCAATTATAGGCTTCAGGTTAGGCCAAACCACCTTAAAAGACAATATTTCAAATTCTGTAAGAATCCCTTCTTATTAGCACAACTGTATTCCCTCTCTTTTTTAAAAAAAATTAAGTTTTTAATTTTGAAAACCTTTTTTTATAAAAACTTTTATTGAAAAATCAGTGCTTATTTTATGTTACAGACAGCCTTATATTGATATTGACAAATCTAAACTTACTATAAAAACAAAAGGTTAAAATAAAAAAAAAATAGGACTAACAACTGAAGACACATGATGGCAATTATATTAGAAGGATGATATAGAGAAGCATAAATCATATTACAATGAGAAGCTTATTTAAACAGATGACACAAGGGTGACGACTTATGAACAGAACTCTATTGGGACCGTGATAACTTAATGGATAAACAAGAAAAACAAGAACTTGGATATTTACAGAATTGATGACCTTAAGGTGGAAAATAACTTATGATGGAAATCTGATGGTTAAATCTTTTTTTTTTTTGTATTTTGTTAGTTCTTAACAATATGATACATGTGGGGCTTTACAATAGAAATCGACCAAATAAAAAATTATTATGAAATTGTTTTTTTTTTAATCATAAAATATCTTTTTGAAAAAAAATATATAATTTGTTGGAAAGCCTTAAAAATGACAGTTCCATAATAATTTCTACCGTATTTAATATTCGTAATTACATGCCTTAAAAAATAAAGAAAATTTACAAGTTGATACTGAAGTTTTCCTTTTATTTTTTAAACGTTGGTACATCATGGTACAAGGGGAATATTAATGATTTTATACCTTCTATGTTAAATCTTATGTTATATAACCTATTACTCATGAAACATAATATATATATTATAAGACAACACGAACAACACAATTAAAAATAAAAAATAAAAAATAACATATAAAAATTAAGATAAAAGTAAAAATTGATGCAATATGCTATACATGTATGCAATGCAATAAAGATCGGTAGTTAATCAACTATAGGAATATAATTATTATAAACCCACGATCAATATTCATGTAAACTTACATATATAAGTGTGTGAATTTCTAAAATTATTATTTTTTAAATAAAGCCCATGTACACTTATATATATAAGTATATTAAAATTTAAAAATAAGGCCCAATTCGTTGCAGGTTATAACAACATTTTTTTTTTGCTCTTACAATTTAAAAATTACTAACCCCTTTTGTTTTTTTTTTTAAAAAAAATGATGCAAGAGACTGGGATTTACGGGTTTTAGACTTTGTAACCTCAAATATTCTTAGGAAAATGCCTAATGGGCTACATCAAAGCTTAAGTAGGCCTACCTATCACTACTAAATGAAGACCTTAAAGACTCAAAGGTTACATAATGGCGGCTCATTCTAGGTTCTTAAGGTGGCCTAAGTCAAATTACATCTAAGCATACACAAGATTTTTAAAAGAAATAAACCCCATATATCCTAAGATAAGGCCCATTGGGCTAAGATTTTTATAGTAGGCTTGCATCACAAAAAACCTAGCAGAGTTGCCAATTCTGTCAAGTCTTATTATGGTTTTTTCTTTAATTTAATCTATATTAAACACAACCTATTTAATATAAGTTACTTAATATAAAATTAAGGGAAAACATTTTTACAAAAAAAAATTTCAAAAATAACTTGAAGTTGTCAATCAATTAAATTGCTATAGAGTCAAATTAAGATTTTTGAGTGGAAAAACCCTACTTCAAACATTAGTCCATGGATTTTCTAAAAAAAATTGTTTTTTTACAAAATTTAACGAAAAAATTAAGATTTGGGGAGTAACTTATTAAGACCAAATCACTATGTAAAAAATAAAAAAAATAACTAATGAGTTTTTATTTTTTATAATTTTTCTAAAGATGCCAAAATATGTAATGATATACAAAAATGCAATTAAAATGAATTTTTAAATAATTTTTATTACGAACTTTTAGAAAAAAAAAAATTTATACGGTTGCTCCGAAGGTAATTATATACTTGCCAATTAGGATCAAACTAACATAGTTCTGTATCTTTATAAAAAATTTAGAGGGTTGATTTTTTTAATTTGAAAATTAAGCTAGATTTACGTTATTGAACAATTTATTATTTAAAAAAAAAACCTAAAATATTTAACCTCATGAATTTATTTAAAAGAAATTAACTAACTAAATCTTTTGAAAAGACTCCAATTAAGATTTTCTTTTTTTTTTTTGGGTAAAAAAACTACTACATGTCAAAAAAATTATTTTTTGAAAACCCTAAATGCAAGATTTATGCCAATCTACTAAGATATTTAATTTAGATACTCATCTTTACCAAAGATATAAATCTAAAAAAAAATATGTATCTATATCTAAAAATGGAATTTTAATGAAAAGGATATAAGTTAATCTAAAAGATGCGATTTAATCTAAAAAAAATATGATTTTAATAAATGTACGACATGATTGTGATTTATGTAAGAGCTACTTCATTAAAGAAAACTAAATTAAAAGTCTATACTAAAAGACTAAATCGAATTATTAAAATAACACCATTAACTACTATTTGTCAAAGTATTGTCATTCATCATAGTACTGCTATTTATCGAGGTGTTGTTAGGTCATAGGGTAGTTACGTGGAATTTAGGTGTGGAATGTGTACTTACTGTTACTATTGTGATCATGTAGACATGCTAATGATGTGCTATAGAGTATGGACGTAATAGTGATGTGTTGTAGAGTATGGACTTGATAGTGGTGGATTAGACATGTAAGTGTGGGACTGGATGTATGAGTGGAGTAGGGACTGTAGTCTGTATTGTACGCTAGAGTAAAAAAAATTTTGTTTGTAGAATTGTGATGTTTTACACCTAAAGTCCACTTTAAAAATGAGTAATTTTGAATCTTTTGGATCTTTTTAATGAGGATTCAATCTTGATAAATCTAATATTCATAAAATATGATAATATCTAGTTTAAATTTGTTAGTTTCTCAAATAATTCTTTCAAAATTTAATCCAATTCACTCTCAAGTTCTAAAAGCTCTACATTTTATTTGAGCTTTCTATCTTAGGCCTGACTCAGTCTAACTTCTTTTAAATTAGCTACGGCCTTTTAATATAGTCCAAAATACGTACGCTAATTATTTAATAAATCCCGAGTCTATTTTTAATTAATCCAATTAAAATAGTTTTAAATTAGAAAAAACAAATCTACTTTATACTTTACCAGACTGTTAAAAATATTTTTCTAATGAAACTCAATTATTTAAAGACTCAAATTTTCTAAATTGTACGTATATGTCTAGCCATATATTTCCAACCATAACTGATCTTACCCTAAACGATTAACTAACTTGACTCGGACATTTTTTACACTTTGTATTTTTTTTTATCTTTCAATTTTTATTTTATTTTTCAATTTCTTAATTAATAATTTTTTTTCCATTTTTACATTTTTTTTCTCTATTCAATCTTTTTTAACTTTTTTGTAAACTTAGCCTAAAATAGATTAACAAATAAGTGGGCAAAAATAAGATGTCTATAACGATAAGTTTAGGAACACCTATATATTTGAGAAAGGTGGTGGGGAAATTACTTTGAACCCTATGACACCGAGTCAAGTTAACAAGTTGTAAGTTAAACTTACTTAAGGATCCAAGAAGGCTTTGGTATTGAGCAAAGCTAAACTCCTGAAAGCTATTAAGGGCGACATGCCAACCTTCCTATTAGTCAGACAACTATTAGAATTAAAGTAATAGATTAAGCTACCGTTAGAAGTCAAGAAGCTATTAGATGATTATGCCAACCTATTTCTAAAACAGCTACTATAAGGATTACCCTTATTTCGAGGCATAAAGTATTGCATTGACTTGATACCCAATGCTGCACTACTTAATAAACTAACTTACAAAATGAATCTCGAGCAAGTCTAGAAGTAAGTCAACAAGCTATTAGAAAAGGGGTATGTAAGAGAAAGTCTTAGTCCTTATACTCTACCTGCATTGCTAATATCGAAGAAGGACAAAACCTGGTGTATGTATATGGATAAAAAGGTTGTTAATAAGATTACGATCAAGTATAGGTATCTAATTCCGAGACTAGACAATATATTAGATGAAATGAGCAGTGCAAGATTGTTTAGTAAGATTAATTTGAAGTAAGGGTACCACTAGATTTGAATAAGGCAAGGGGATGAATAGAAAATTGCTTTTAGGACTCTATATGGCTCGTACGAGTGGATGGTCATTCCTTTTAAACTATTAAATGCCCCAATACTTTTATGAGATTGATGAGTCATGTTTTAAGAGATTTGATTGGAAAATTTTTCGTCGTCTACTTTGGTAACATCCTTGTCTATAGTACTAACCTGACAATGCATACTTACCATCTCTGAGTTGTTTTCAATGTTCTCCAAACAGAGAGATTGTTTAGAAACCTAAAGAAATGCTATTTTTGTCAAGAAGAAGTGATCTTCCTAAGTTATGTGGTTAATGGAAAAGGCTTGAGAGTTGATGATGAAAAGGTATGAGCCATTATTAAGTGGTCGACCCTAACCTCACGTGCCAAGGTAAGGAGCTTCTACGGATTGGCATCATTCTACGGATGCTTTATCCAAAGATTCAGTACTATAGTAGAATCTCTAACTAATCTAACAAAGAAGAATGTAGAGTTCAAGTAGAGAGAGAAAGAAGAGGGTAGCTATACTAAGGTAAAAGCAAAGTTGACCTTTACCCAAATCTTGGCTCAACCTAACTTTGATAAAGTGTTTGAGCTTAAATGAGACACTTTAGGTGTCAGTATCGGAGCTATGTTAATACAAGAAGGTCGACCTATCGCTTATCATAGTGATAAGCTTAAAGGAGCCCAAATAAACTATTCTGTGTATGTTAAAGAACTTTTAGCCTTGATCTGAGCTCTTTACATATGGCAACATTATCTTCTATCAAAGGAAATTGTCATCTACATAAATTATGAGTCCTTGAGATATGTTCTTTTCACTAAGTTGTTGACACTTTGTCTAAAAGACATGTTCTTCTCACTAAGTTGTAGACTAAATTATTAGGGTTTGTAAGCATTAAGGATCAGTATTGGCATGATTTTCGTTTTAGCCTTATATTTAGATGATATGAGAAGGAAGAATGGTGGATGAGTACCATATGAGGGATGGCTACCTATTTTAAGGAGGCATGTCGAGCCTAATTTTTCACCTCCTAGTTTTTTTTTAATAAAATATTTCTTCTTTAAATTGAGCAGTATTAAACTCTTCCTATTTAATATTGACCATTAACTAGGGTTTAAAGAAAATCGGTTCTTTCATATTTTGAAAACACTTTGGACTTACTACCTAATCGAAGGTAGAAAAAAGAGTTAAGTTACATCCATTTGGGTGGATTGGTTATAACTTAACTATTGGTCTATCAATTAAATTATTTTATAAAAACGGTTTTTGAAACCAGAGATCTAAATTTAAGGGTTAGGAATTTTAAACCCTTACAAATACCATTAACTTTCTAAATTTAATGTTAACCATAAAAATCACCTTTCAATTCTATAAAATAGAGCTCAATTATCAATTACTTTGATTGGATAATTTAAGTAATCTAAACTAAACTAAAAAAAAAAGGAAAATTAGGTTTTTCATTTTTACCATTGCTATGTAAGTGCTTATGTACCTACTATTCGAGATCAGATGTATGTAATTTTTTGTAAAACTTTAGTAGGTTGGTGTTGTTTTAATTTGAAAATGATCGATTTTACATTTTACTCAATTTGATTTATTTAAGGAAATTCTAAAAAAAGAAGGTCCTAAATTGGATATTTTTATTTTTTTGGAAAATTCTTAAAAGTCCTAACTTTAAAAGGAATCCAAATTATATATTTTTTTTTGGAAAAACTATTTTTTCTAAGTGTTTAAAAGCAATCTTTATTCCTTAATTTTTTTACTTATTTATTTTTTTATTTCTATTTATTTTTATTTTTATTAAACTAGAAAAATAAATAACTAAATAAACCACTTTTTCTTTTTCTTTCTTCTCTCTTTTTTATCATTATTACATTTACATTCATGATAAATAAATAAATAAAAAAACACCAACAACAACTAAATAATCAATAAATTAAAAAAAAAGAAACAAGTCTTCGAACGAGTTAGGCTTGTAGGTTGGACTTAGAGGGTTAGTCGGGTTCGTTGCAGTTTGGAGCTTGGATCCAAGTCAGGTAATCTCTAACTCTACTTCAACAATAAGGCGATTTGGGCCAAATTTCTCATGGGTGAGGACGGATTTGTATGTTTTGGATTGGAGCTGGGGGGGAAGCTCAATACTATAGCTTGGTGTGGTCGTTTAGGGGGTGTTTGTGAGTGGTGGCTGGCGATGGTTGGTATGGTTGTTGGGTTCGAATTAGTAGCCGGGGTAGGTGTTTTGAACTACCACGAAGCTATTTGTGGTAGTATTTTTCATCAAAGAAGCTTAGAGAGAGAGAGATCTAGAGAGAAAGTGGTGACCAAAGAGAGAAAGCAATCATAAGAGAAAGTGTGTGTGTTTATGAGTGATTGTACTGCTCATGCCTGGTTGTGGTCATTGTTTGGCCTCCAATGAACCCCTTTTGTACACAAAAACAACCTAGAAAATAAGGAAAGCTCAAATTTGGATTAATTGAGATTTTTGAAATTTTAGGTTTTTGTTTTTTCGAATTTTGGAGCTTGATTTGAATGCATAAATGTATGAATTTGGATGCGTTATTAGGTTCAATTCAAAGCAGGCTATGTGGTAAATAAGATCGGTATAAGAAATCACGTATGTGTGTGTATGTAGAATTTGTGAAAAAATTAGAGCTAAATTGAAGGGGTCAAGTCTATTTCGGTTGCGAAAGTACTGAAGTCTTGGAGAAAACAAGGGAAATAGAGAGAAAGAGAAGGAAAGTTAGCTGACGTGGCACTGATGTGGCACTACATCAGCCGATTCGACCAACCACAGTATACCACGTGTCAAAAGTGACATATAGCAACTGACGTGGCACGCTACATAACACCATGTCAACATTAGTCATCCAACCCGATGTTGCTACATATCAGGACACATGGCGCAATGAGATCTTGACACGTGGCGCAATGATACGTATCAAGAAATGACACGTGGCATTTCTTGATGTGATAAAAATAAAATAAAATAAAAAACTTTATATGCCTTCACCAAGATTCGAACCCCTAACCTCATGCCCAAACCTAATGCTAAGTCTAAATGTTTAACCATTAGGCCATTGGTCTGTGCTTTGTTCATATGTGTAATTAAGACTAAGTTAACTTGAGCTAAATTTAAATATAAACCTAGGCCCAACGGCCCAACTTTTAAAATTATTTAAAAATTAAAAAATCTACCCTATTAAAATGTTATTCCCTAAAATCTTCTATTTTTTTTCAATTTTTCAATTTTTTTGTAACTTTTCAATCTCCTAATTTTTTTTTTTCAATTTTTTATTTTCTAAATTTCTTATTTTTAGGGGTTCCTTTCTAGATTTCTTATTTTTATATATTTTTCAAAGTTTCTTATTTTTTTATGTTTTTTCCTTATTTTTGAAATTCTTTTTTTTTCTTAATTCCTTCATTTTTTGGGTTTTTTTAATTTTTTATTGTTTTTCCTAATTTATGACCTATTGAGGAAATAAAATAAAAATAAATGAGGTAAAAATTAGGTATCTACAAGGAAAATTATGTGTATTGGCCTGTTCAATAAGAGAACTACGAGCAAGAGAAGCCCATAGTGGAGGACTTTTTAGGCATTTGAAGAGCAAAGGACATATGGGTTGCTGAATGACTGGTTCTAGCTCAGGATGAAACATAATGTGCATCGTATGATTGAGGGATATAGCATTTGCAAGAAAGCAAAAAGTTAAGCAAAACAAGAGAGGGCAATGCCTCCACCTACTTCAAGCAAACCATAGGCCAATCTAAGTATTGATTTTGTCCTAAAACTATCTTAAACTACTCGAGGAAAAGATTCTATAATGGTTATTATAGATAGGTTCAGCAAAATGGCACATTTTATGCCTTATACCAAAATTAGTGATGCTTTAGCTATTGCTTCTTTGTTTTAACAGGAAATAGCTAACTTGCACAGAGTGCTAATGAGTAAGGTGTTGAATAGAGACCCAAAATTCTTGAACTATTTTTAAGGAACTCTTAAGCATCGAATGGGAACCAAGTTATTGTTCAATACTTCTTACTATCCTCAAACTGATGACTAGATAGAGGTTATTAATTGCACCTTGAGATTACTACTCCAAACTACAGTAGGAAAGAATTTAGCTGATTGGGACATCTGCCTACTTATAATTATATTTGCTTACAATAAGATAATACATACCACCACTAGGTATACCCCATTCAAGGTCATCTATTGTTTTAACCTTGAATTACCCCTTGACTACACCGTAATGCCACTAATTGACTAAGAGGATCCAAAGGAAAGGATTAGAACCTAGTCCCTCTAGTAGACTTACCAACAAGTCGCTTAGCATATTGATCAAGCCACAAGAAGACTGAAAGAAAAAAGGCAAAGGAAGGAAGACCAAGTAATTTCAACTTCGAAAACCAAGTGTGGTTGCACTTATGTAAGGAAAGGTTTCCTAATAAGAGAAAGAACAAACTGTTGACTAGAGATGAAGGACCATTTAAGATGCTCTAGAAGATAAATAACAATGCACTCCAACTAGAGCTACCATAACACTTCGGAGTATCAGACATGTTTAATGTTGCCGACCTTAGCCTTTATCAACTTGAGGAGAACTTAGAAGAGGACTAGTCAAATTTGATCCCAAATCCCAATTAACGCAACATGGGTGATAGGAAGCAAACCATTGGACCATTGACCCGAACCTAAGCCCCGATGATTGGAAAGCATGGCTAGATGAGTTCTTTCTTCACACACCACATTTAAGGAATCTGAACTACTATAGTCTACCAACCTAATGCCCTAGCCGAGCCAAACCCTCTTGTACTTTTTGATAGTCTCTAGTTACTAATTAGAGATACTTTTAGACGATAGCTCGGCCCATCCAACCAGCTGCTCAATTGACCAAAATCTAAGCTATACCCAATACATCTAAGTTAAATTCACCTCGAAAAGGTCACTTGATTAGCTTAGCATTGTTGAACTATCACCTCAGCTCAATATCTTCATTCACTAGTACCTAAGCTAATCAAACGACTATTCATCTTTTTGCTAAGTATACAACTACTAGCTAGCTGCCACATATCCAAGGACCCCTATGATAGAACCTTCCTTACAGGATACCCTTTTTGTTGTATTTTCAGTTATACTCTTTATTACTCCTTGTACATTACTTATTTTGGGTGTTACCCATTCTGTCTTTTCAATTTTAGGTAGGTTGCCCTAGTATTTTTGGTATAAAATACCTTGTAATATATAGCTGCAAGGATCATCATCTTACATCTAATCTTGATATACTCCTTTTTGTGAACATTACTCTTAACCTATTTACTTACTTCACTCTTATCCTAACTCTTAAGTAAGGTTAGGTAGTAAGTACCCTCATTGGATCAGCTTATGTATCACATTGAGTTGAGCTGTGAGTTTTCAGAAATTCCCTAGTATGTCATATCCTTAGAGCTATTAAAAGGTTTTTTTGTTTACTTTCCTATTTCCATACATTTCTACCTTCATTTTCAAGCTTTTAGTAAGCTTAGACTCACTCCTGTGCAATTGGCCTTATTAGTCCTTGGTTTCAGTTCGTATCAGTGAGGGCATTCATTGAGATAGTATTCCTAAGATCCTTTGAAGTGGGGAATCTAATCTTAAAAAAACTATTCTCAAATGTCTAGAATCTGAGAGGAAAGTCCACAGCAAGTTATGAAGGGCCTTATATTGTCAAGAAAGTATACTCTAGAAGATTATCAATAGTAACAAGAATGGACGAGACCAACTCAAGGGATTTAAGAAATTTAGATGCTACAAAAATGTAATACCCTTGAAAATTAATGGAGATTTTTCTTAATTTAAAATACTGTTGAATCTCTTAGAAATTCCTATGGGTATTTTCTCGTTTTTTGCAAGATATTCTAGTAATCCATTAGCATCATATTAGTCATTGACTAGATCTTGATAAGTTCATCCATATACTCTTACCTTTTCATATAAAATCCATACCATAAATATTCCATTATAATTCAATGTTTACTTAAGAAGAGAGTTCTCCTTGCAATTGAGCTTGTCATTGAGGTACCATTACGTAGAGAATCGTTAAGATGAAAAAGTAGTATCGAAAGGAAAATATGAGAAAGTTGTGTTTAACATTAGGAAGTTAAACAAACATGGGTTGATAAATGAGTGATTATTGGACAATGGGAAAGAACAATTTGTAATCTAACTCAAAAGTAAACTCGTATGACTGACCTTAGTTGGCTTTTCTTTCTTTTTCTAATTATTGTTCTTTGTTTTTTTAAGAAAATTAAAAAACCATTTTTATGACTTTTTAAAATTTTTTTAGGAATTTTTTTAAAAACGAATATCTAGTTTCTTTAGAAAAATTTATTTGATCCCTTTTTTGAATTCTTAATAAAATAAAAGGTTTCTTAATTGGATAAAAATCATTTATTTTGATTCCAAAGTTTTTACAAAAAAGTAAATATAAAAATATTTGAAAACCTTTTCTAAGCTTCCATTTTTATTAGAAATTTTCTCAAAACCTCCCTATTTTGTGTGGTTTTTAGGAAAAAATGAAAAAGATTAAAAAAATTGAAAATTCTATGTGGAAACTTTATAGGAAAATAAAAATGGTCAACAAAGTCATTTTTAAAAAAAAATAAAATAAGAGGAAAAAGAAGTTCATTTGGCTTAATCTTGCATAATAAGTGCATATGCACTTTACAATAGCCATAACCTAAAAATTTTCAATTTTTCATTTTTTCTTTATTTTCCTTTTCTTTTCTTTAGACTTAGTTTTTCTTTTAATAATTAAAAATAAAATTATTAAAAGAATAAAAATAAATAAAATAATAACATAGGGGTTCTTCTTTTCACTTCACTTCTTGCAATGCTTAGCTATAATTTGCCTTCATTTTTTTATAAAAATTTTATTTGATAGTCTGTATTTGGCTTTAAACAACAAAACTTGATCATAACTATAAATCTTATGAATTTCAACCTACTTGATTTGATGTTCTAAACAAAGAAACATGAATTATTAAGAATAGAATCTAATTGAAATCCCAAACTTGAGGAAATCTAGAATCAATAGTTAATATCTAAAACCCTAATACTTAGATTATAATGCCCCTAAGCTCAGGAGAGACAAAAATCACTACGTATCCCTAGAAATCTATTGACATGTTAAGCTAAATGAGCAACTAATATCTCTAAAAATCTTAGTAAAAGTTTCTAAATATTCTCACACAAATTATCTTGCTAATTTAATTCATCATAAAATCTATATAAATTTCTTAATATGCTTGAATAATAAAGACTAATCATAAATAATAATCATCTCTATTCTAACTCAAGAGTGAACATCGTATTCATAATCCTAATTGCCACTCCTCATCTTGGTGGTCTTGGTAACAATCTTCTAACTTAATGATTTTTGTAATCTCATAATAAATACCTACACTTGAAAGATAATGTAGAATGAGCTGAAATCTTATACGGAACCTATAACTACATACGCATGCCATGCATTACACATAATTTACATACATTAATGCAATATAATACAAATATCAAATAGCTCATTTATTACCATTCTTTAATATTTACCAGACAACATAGACTGAGATTATTTACAACTAACCCTAAACTTGAAGTAACCTACGACTCTACTTTACAGTTCCTAGGTTGGATACTGGCACTACAACCCCATCTAAATAGGCATTAGGGAGACTAGCACTACGGCCCCTAGATGCCACCTAACCTACTTGGTTGTAGTATACCGGTATTACAACTCCTAAATACCAACCTAAATCCACTTTATATCATATTTAAGGGGGACTCCACTCGGGACAATATTGCTCAAGGATCAACAAGGTACCATCTCAGGGACAATGGTACTATGACTCCCTAAGCTTAACCAAACACAAGCAACAAGCACAATTTATATTCTAGATAATTATTAGCCCAATTTATATACTAACTTACATGAGCACATACAACAAGTAACGGTAACGCGTATTTGAGTCCTGAGAGCGATTGGAAATATCTAACTAGAAAATCCTTTCAAAATTATAACCTAAAGTGCACACATAAGAATAACTTATTTTAGTTTCTATTTTCTTATTGTCTTTCTCTAACTAAGTTTACTTAATTATCTTGCTATGCTCTTGAATCCAAATTTTAACTTAATTAATGATTTTAGGATCAATTTAGATATTTGGATGCTTTTAGGTTTGGTTCAATTAAGGTTTAGGAATTTTAGAAATAAGGAACAAAAGGAAAAAGGGAAGGTATAACGTCATGCTTGAGGGACATGGCTGTGATCTTGAACTATGCCCTTTCATTACGCTTAATTTGTCTAGTCACACCCATGATCCTATAGTATTGTATGACCATGGCCATGGTCTTAAGGTATGGTCCTTTTAGCCAAAATTTTATTTTCCTTACTTCATTTGAAATTCTCGATGAGAGATATAGGGATAAGACCATAAGTGTGATCTTTACTTGCATTCCTCTAGTTCGTCAATTTTGTTCTCTTTTTCAACTCCAACCTTGCCCAATTTATCCTACAATGATTCTAATGTATAAATCACTCCAAAGTCACCTTATGTTTAGACTCTCTATACCATATCAATAATAAGGAACACTCAAATCCTTAATCAAAAAATCAAAACCAATCACAAGAACATTACATACTTTGCACTATGGATTGCGAAACAATTGAAATCCGCACCATAAGATGCTTAAGCAACATGCTTAGGATCACAAACGATTGCCACTATTAATCAAATTATCAACAGAAACTTAATTTCATCAATTTATTAACCGATTGCTTATCTAATTTAAGGTTCTACTCTTTCCCTATTCTGCCATGTTTCCCAACTTCACTTTCTATTATATCTACAATATTGACATCTTCTACAATATCACAATGTCTTCTATAATCAATGTAGAAACAAATCCAGTGATTAAGAATAAGGATCTTAACTTATAGACTATTACCTAGGTCTCCATCTCACTCCTTCAGGTTCTTTAGAGTGCCTTCTGCAAATACAATAGTATAGAATGAGGCTTAGGGGAAAAATAGGGCTTTTTATACTTAAGGGTGGAAAAAACCATCTTATCCCTCTTAAAATTCAATATTACTTTCCTTACCTTGTCTAATATTTTATTATTTTCTTCTCCTTATTCCTTTTATTTATTGAATTTTCTAAGGTGTTACATAGATATATTTGAATTGTAAAATCAAATTATAAGATTAAGATCTTAGAGATTAAATATAAAATTAGAAATTTTAGAAAACCATAAATTCTAAGCTGAATAGAAAAATAAAAAAAAAATTAAAATTATATAACTTAATCTTATGAAACTTGATTTATAGCTAAAATTAATAGGAAAACCGAACCTTGACTTTATTATATATAAGATGAGGAACTTCCAAATTTTAAGCAAGATGAATTAGTTAACAAAATTCTAATTAAAAAGATAGGTTTTATTTGTAGAAGGTATTTCACGAAGAAATTTGTATTGAATATAAAACCCTAAGTGATAATCAGAATTTAAGAAGCATCACAATAATATAGATAATCTTAGTTAATCAATTGATAAGAATACCCTATAAGGTTATAAATTAAACCTTGGAACTAGAATTAAGAAAAACAATACATAAAGAATTAAAGGAAAAGAGGAAATATTTTAGCCAACAATAAGTCAAGTGAATTGAGAACCAATGAAGCTAATCAAAACTATGTTGGCTCCATTATAAACATGATTGATTAAATCGGTTGGGATGTCACCCGAACAATCACTTTACTTAGGTTGACCAAATCTTTTTAATTGCGTCAAATAATTTTTTTCTAAATAATTTTTCTAAAGTTAATTAGGAGAATACTTAAACCTTAAGATAAATGAAAGAGCAAGTCCAAATGATTCCATGTTTGAAATATTAATATTAATATACAATTACTAATAAATTTAGGATACCTTACAAGAATTAAAGGATGATTTATTAAAGACTATGGAGGAGTAGTATCAGTAGCTATTTTGTTTGTTTATCATTTATCTATACTAGGCTTTGTAATGAATCTAAAACATATCCCATTATTAATAATAATATTCATATGCTAATTGAACTTGCATTGAAGCTAATAACCATTTTGGATAATAAGTGGGTCACGTACAAAGTGTTTATTGCTTGTTGAGGGTTACACATTCGTGATCAAATGGCTCATTATTCTAAGCACTAAACCATCATAGTGTATGATCAAGTCATCTAGATAAGGGATATATACAAGTCATGTTAGTGGAATAGGATTCTACTATGGATGTTTACAATGTAATTGTTTGATGGCTAATATGAATAGTGAAACTATTATGAGATAAATTGACTATTGCATTCTAAGGATCTATAGATCCATATTTATGACTTCTAGCCTTAGGAAGTCATATTTGTGTTTCTTGCAACTGCTCTAACTTAATAAATAGCTTAATTACTATTATTTATGCTAATGAATTGATTGTTGTACATTTAGTTATTAAGTCATGTATGGTTTGAAATGTTTGTTTATGTAGGATGTTAGTTTACTCTTGTAATGATTGGAACTCCGCACACCAAGGTTTGGCATGATATAACTCATCGTCTTATCCTTAATGTTAATATTTTTTTAGGAGGTTACTCATCTTAAGATTGGTTCTTATTGAGCATGCTTAATTTTAGAGTTTTGATGAATTTAGGCCATTATACTAAAATGTACTCTGATAATTAAAGTATCATCATCTCATACTCAAGGAATATCATAATCTCTCTCACCTACAAAACTAACGTCCTCGTGAATTTTGTTATACAAGTTGTGGACCACTTCAAACATGAAAGACTTGAAAGGTGCTTCCTTACAAGCTCAAGGGGTGCCCCCATATTGTGGCACTTTAACCCATGTACTACTTAGCTCCGCCAATTCTAGTTGGTGAACTACATTAATACCACCTATAATGACTAAAACTTTGTATACCGAGGTATTGTCCACTTTAGCTAGATACGATTTATGGTTTTGTCCTTAATGCCAACTATTTCTCAAAAGGTTAACCATCTTAGAGGTGCTTTTCACTAAATACCTTTCACTTCGGAGTACCAATAAACTCCATGCAATTACAAAGAAAAAAAAAGTGCTTTCATGATTAGAGTTCCACCATCTTAGACTTAAGGGATATCACAACTTCCTGAGAGAATTCATTCATCTTTTCTAGGGTCTTTTTCCAAACTAATAAATAGATTATCGATAAGAAAATGTGATAGTACGGGATTCAAGTCATGTATACCCTTATTAGGCGAGAAGGACGCACATATGGCAAATAGACCATGGTAGTCAATTTCAACACATAACGCATGCATTCGCAAGAATTCATTTAGTCTTGTTGAGATAATCTTTTTTGTCCTCTCTTAGTATTTCCCATTGCCTCATGATGAAAATCACATACAGTCATACAAAGGGGAGCAATTCAAGATGCAATGCCATGTCACATATTTAGATGAATGACATGTAAGCATAGTTGTTAAAATTACAATTATACTATTCATTTTAATACATAAAATTAGTAAAATTATAAACTTATAAAATCATATATTAAGATTCATAATTTTATAAAAAAGACTAAATAAACGATAATATTCATTTTAAGTAAGAAAAACATTATAAAATTATAAATTCATAAAATCGTATTATTGATTTGATTTAACAACTATATATGCAAGTACTAATGATAATACATATTTTTAAAAAATCATCATTTATATTTTTTTCATATTAGAATTTTATCGATATTTGTATGCTATTACCCTATCTACATAGAGAATAGTACATTAAAACTCTTTTCTAAGTAAAGATGTATTCAAGATTTCTAACCAAACCTCCTTCCATTATTTGCTTGCTTGGATACACGATCCCTTTCGCTTTTAAATAAATGGAGAGGAGCAACAATATTTTAATTTCTATAGCTTCTTAATCTTTAAAGTAAAAGATCTTCAATCTCTATCAGCAGTGATGTGTGTAGGTAATATAAAAAGTTTAAAAAGAGGAGGATGGTGAAAAAAAAAAAAGAAAAGAAAGAAATGGATAAAGTGTGGCCAATGCTTAATCGAAGTATGCTTCCCATACGATACTCGGTGCATGAAAAGCATATTTCATTTAAGAAAAATGGAAATCAATCGCAACCAATGGAGGATGTGCTAGTTTACTTTTTAACTTTGCGCAGTGGAGTTGGCCAACTACTGCAGCAACGCGGACCGTTAATATGATAAATCGAAAAGGACTTTTGCACCCTTGAATGAAAGAGAGTAATTCTTATACACCAATTTTACATTGTTTTAAGCGGATTAAGTGATGGAGTAACAAATCTTGATGAGCTTCCTTGAGTGAAAGAGAGTAATTATTATGCACTGATTTTGCATTATTTTAAGCGGATAAATTGATAGAGTAACAAATCTTGTTATATCGATTATATAATTTTGTGATATACGAATGGACTCTGCTACCATAAGTTTATATACAAGCATAATATAAACCTAGGGTATGACACATAAAGCGGAAATAAAAAGAAAAATAAAATGAACTGTCCAATCCTTTTTGACCTTACAGATGCAACCAAGGCAAGTTCAAAATAAGTCTCATAAAAACCGAAGTTACACCCTAAAACAACTTATCTCTTAACATTTCCAAAACCTTTGAAAAACTTATAGCGTTTTTCCTCCAATTATCAAAACCTATCTCCATAAGATCATTATGAACTTAATAACCAACTTGCCTTACTCCAATTACATAAAATATTCCACTTTTGATTTTTTATGTTGGAAGCATATTTGAAAAAAAACTTCTATAAATAAATACTTAATATACTTGTTAATTTCTTACTAAAATTATGTAAGATAAAGTCAATGAAGTAATGATATTGTTATCCATAAACATATGCTCGATACACTTGTGATAAGAGTTTATGTTAGTTAAGAGTATTATTAATTTATTACTTTATGTTGACATTGGTTTTCAATCAAGTTTTTTTATAATTTTAAAATCTGACTCTAAATTTTACAAGGTCTCAAACTATATCTCAAATCCCGATAAAAATACCTCATAAGGTATTACTTTATAGGATTTTTATTGAGTTTGGATGAGTCAAATACCTCTATAACGATAACACAACCGTTCGCCATCCCTAATGCCAGGACTCACTTTTAACCATCGAGTGTGAGCTCATTTCCTATTCGACTAACCTCCTATTAGTTGAACGGTTGGCCTCTAGACACACTATAGACGACTAGCCTCTGACCTTAACTTAATCAACTCTCATAACACGGAATTCTAACTTCATAATTTTATGTACAGACATCAACCTTTCTAGATTGAAAATACGTGCCGCACTCAAAGACATATCATTTCAACTCTTGCAAGTCTAGATTCTATTGAGGATATGACAATTTATACGAGAATCATGCTAAAGAAAAATTTGCTAGTATTATTCATGACAATTATGATCATTACTTTATAAAAGAAAAAGGCAGACCTAGTGCGGAGTCAAACTTGGCTCAAACCTGTCGGGTCAAGGACTTGGTTACCCTTAAACTTGGACTAGCTTGGTTTTAGGTTGATTCACTTGGCTCAATTATTCAACGAGCTGGTTCTCAACTAGCAAATCAGCCAATTTTTTAAAAAAATTTTATTCTTTTGGAAAAAAATATATTTTTTATTTTTATCTTAAATTTGAAAAAAAACAAGAATAAGTGGTAAGAATTTAAAAATTTAACTATTTTACCCTATTAATTGTTAAATACTAAGATTAATAATTTGTATTTTTTACGGCGTACAATTATTTTTTAATGCCTACAATTGGTGAATTAAGTGAGGAAATTTCTTGTTATAGATAACATTTCAAAGAAAATTTGCCAATATAATCAATATGAGACAAACTTATGATAAAAAATATTCATTATGATTTTTTATTATTTCAAAGAAAACTTTAAAAAATAATATAATCTATGTAGGAGTGAACCAAGTATATTAAAGAGAACATTATTTATCTAAAATCTATAATACACTTGTCATTTTATATATAGGGTAAATATATTTCTTATGACTTTTAATTGCATTAAATTATAAATATGTTAGTATTTATGTAAATCATAAAATATATTAATTTATAAAAATGATTGCTTTGCCAAAAGTTAGGCAAGATTATATGAAACTTTTAATATTTTATGCTCTAAACTCCTTTAGTTATTAAAGTAATATAGTTTATACCATAACTATCTACTTTCATCAACATTAAAATATATAGTTTTAATAATTTTTTTTCTTATAAACTCACATATATTTTTCGATCTTCATATCAACTTATAGATATAAGTAATAATATATATTTAATTTTATTTTATATTTTAATTAGAAGGAGTACTTGCATTTAATTTATCTAAAATTACACTTCTTTTTTTTTAATTTTTAAGTCGAAACCAGCAAGTTGAACAGCCGATCCTTCAATCCGAGCTTGGACAAGCCAATTTAGCTAATCAAGTACACTGAATTGTATCGACCCACCAAGCTTGACAGGTCAGGCATCGGTTCATACTTATGACTCATGGGTCTAAGCCAATTTAGTGAATTGGTAGGCAGGTTCCGATCTAGTTTACAGTCCTCACCTGACCCTTCCCTAGGTTTAGAAAAAGGCATACGAAAAAAAGAATAAAAGCAATCAAAGCTTGGCTCTAGCTGATAGGCTAGCAATAAGCTTAGCTACAGCAAAGCGCTTACTAAGCAAAAGTGATAGTGAAATAGAAATGATTTAGGAATAACTGCAGCATGGAAAACTACAGATGAATTCAGAGGGAAGACTATGAGGGTAGAGGAACAAATTTCACTATATTGAATATATGTAATAGTTGTAGTATATACCGTCAATTTATGTATGAACATCGCATAAATAAAAAACATAATATAAAACAAATGGACTATATGATTAGCTATCTAGTAAACCTTCATAAGGCAAGTGGTCAACCACTCAATATCCCTATTCAATAAGAAAAACTTTAATAATACTAATATTAATATACTATGTGGTAGATAATATATAAGTATTGATAAAAATTTTACACATAAAAATTTAATTGACACTTTTTCAAAAAATATATTCATTTATTAATATTTATTAAAATTTTATTACTTTTTATATAATACTTATCGATTCACAGAATATATTAATATTATTAAAACATTTTTCCTATTTAAGATTAAGACCAACTCTCAACCGTCAACCTAGCTCATTTGACCAACCTCTTACCAGTTGAACGCTTGGCTTATAAGACACACTAATTGATCAACCTCCGCGCTTAGAATAACCACCACAAATTTTAAATTCTTTCATAACACTGAATTCTAACTCTATAATTTTAAGTCGATATGAGGTTTATAGATTCAAAGTACAAGCCAGATTCAGATATACCATTTCAACTCTTGAAGCAGCGTTCTATTGGGGATAGGACAATTCATGCACGCATGTCATCGTGCTACGAAAAATATTGCGAGTACTTTTCTTGACAATGACGTTCACTACTTTGGAATAATTGCAGTGTTCCTTACTCCTCATGAAGATACATGTATTTCTTCTGCTTGTATAATAAAAGTCCATCTACCACCAACGTGGGAGGAAGAGAAGTTGGTCACGAGCTTATCTAACCGATTAAAAGTCAATGAATTATTGTTTTCTCTCTGGTCCACAAAATAAATACATACACACACACATATATATATATATTATATTATTCTTTCTCTCTCAATTTCTCTGAATCCTTATGTAAAGAAGCAATATGCTTGTTGTCTTGCTGATTATTGGGAAACTAATGTCCAAAACAACTGGTTTTACTAAGGAGGTGTAGTACGTACTATCTAAGCTTATCGTGCTGGTAAATATTTTGTAGTACATCCAGAAACTTATGAGTGAATCTGAAATAGAAGCACAACTTGGTAGTTTTTTGTAAGTAATGTTCAAATTAATTTTTTCAACATTAGTTACTCACGTTATAAGAAAAAAGACTGAAAAAAAAAATGCATGAAAACGTAAAAAGTTTTTTATTTGATTTTTTAACAAAATATCCTCAGAGTATACCTATTAACACCTTCCTAATTGTATAACAAATGTACAGTTAGACTCGTATAAGTCATTTTATAATAATACATACATGTAAATGCCTTTTTTTTTTTTAACTTATAAGCATATTTCATCTCACACCTTAAAAATATAGAGATAGTAATCTTAGAAATATTCAAAGTATAGCGTCCCACCCTATCCATCATTTGCCCCCTTACTCACACAAGATATCCGTATGGAGAAATGGTAATAACTTTAAATGTAAGATCCATATTTGAACTTATAAATAGCAAATTTTGACATGATGGTTGATCGTCGAAGAATACTTCCAAGTTAAATCCAGATGATATTGAAATTTTGTACCATGCAATTGGCAATAATTACATCACGGAAAATATAGGTGAGACAACTGTAGATAATCCACATGCGGCCACTATTTATTTATATGAGGGTCCCCCTATATTATATATATATATTAGAAAATTAAAGAAGGTGCCTCTAAATATAAGAATAGACGTATACATTTATTATGTATTCCTTCTCAACCATTTTTTTTTCCAACTATTAAATAACTTTAAAATGAAAGAATCAAACCTGATCTATTATGCTAAAAAATTAGTATTCATACCACTAGGTTAGAAAACAGGAAAAAAAATACTAAGACATTCTTCCAAAATTAACGATTTGTTCCTTCCTTAGAGGTGCTTCAAAATTATTTACAAATTAATGGTTTAGACTTTTGATTATTTAAATTTTTGAAATATTATATGATGTCTTCAAGATATCGGCATACTTTTTTATAATCTTAACAATTGATTACATGTGGTAACATCTGAAGGATGGAAAGAGAGGAAAATTGAGAAAAGTAAGGAAAATTGAGGAAAGTAAGGAAAATTGAGGAAAGTAAATGGAAAAGATTCATTTCTCTAAAATTGTCGAGTTTTATATGAATACGGGCGCTTTTTTGTATTATTTTTTAGAAAAGAGCTCCATATTTATATAAAACTCAATAATTTTAAATAGTGTAAAAAATTAATCAATTGTGGCCAAAAGAAGGTGCATGTATTACATATGCCTTCATTACATAACCAAATGTATTGAAGACGCATCTTATACATGGGCCTTTAATACATTCCATATGCATTGGAGGCACATAAAATGTATGCACTTTCAATACATTTAGACATGTATTGAAAGCGCATGCATGTTTCTACTTACAAATTTTAAACAAAATGACTAAGTTAATCTAAGATACATTATTTCATACATTTGCAAACACAAGATACAAAACATCAAACTATCCAATCCAATTTACCATCTCTAACATTAATTCCCGATGTTGAAAGGCATAAGAACAAAACTCAGTGTATAGAACGGACATCCACTTCACATATGAGATGACTAGAGTTAAAAATAATTTAAATGTAATGTATTGACACAAAAAGTCTGGCACACATTGTGATGTTTGACAAAAGCTAAACTTAGATTTGAATAATAATTATATGTACAAAATATGTGCTTTGTTTATGTCAATATAATCATGTATGATTAATACAATGTCTATCTATTCTCTCATATGCTGGGTAAAGGTTCTGACAACATATGATAGAAAAGAACACCACTAATTGTCTGGTGACTCTATAGGCTAAAGTGGTGTCTTCTTAAAATCACAGGAAATCACCAGGTTGGTAGGAGGAGCTAATTGTAATTGAGTGATGCCTTCACTCATGGAAGACTATGAGTAGCTTGAATACCACTTTTGAGGGGTTAGAGGTGTCATGAGCTCTAATTGATGTTGGAACTCAAAAGTCATGTAAGAGCTAGATTTGGCCCCCGAATTAAAAGCAACTCCATATCCAAAGTGTGTATCTTATTTAGAGTTGATGTGTTCAAGGTCTACATAATGCCATCCCTATGACAGTATATCCTTATCATAGTCACCTCGGTTATGCCTCAATTGAATCTTACCTCATTGAACTTAAGCTCCAACTTTAAGCAGTGCGTGAGGAGCTAACATATCCTAAACTACAAGTGCTCCTTGCTCCTTGTCATGGTTGCCAAGGTGTGACTACTATTACCCTTCATACTGTGGGTGGAGGAATTTGCTATGCTACTTAAGGAACAGTAGAACTCCATTTGCAATATCGAGTGTAATTGAATAGTCTGATGCCAACAACACATCCTTAAGCGAGTCCATAAAAAATAAATAGACATGAAGTTGTTAGTATAGATAATAAAAGGTAGGTATAAGTCTAGAAACCATGAGACAATTATACATGCACTTACTAAACGACCAATAACAACTCCCTAGTATATGATGTAATGGTTGGTGATTTGTTAGTACTACGGCCAGTAGCTAAGGTTGACTATATTGAGACTTTAGATATATACTAAGAAACCATGCCTCTATCCTTAAGCTTGGATATATGCGTTATGGGTGTTGATTTACTCTGAGTTAGTCCTATTATGGAGGTACAATTGCTTGGAGGTATCTACATGCTATGGCCAGTACTAGTAACCACCGAACTGCCAAACAATACGTTTGAAGAAACACCACTCAATGATGTGGAACTATATGAGGAGCACCTGACCCTTCCAAATGTACCGCCCTGCCTTATAAAAATCCGATAGCCATTACAACAACTCCTTTAAGTACGACTCCTAAATCACTTTAAAAAAAAATAGTTAATGAGTGTTGATAATTAGGTGTAAAAGTATAAGCAAATAGAACAAAAGTTACCATATCGTACTTGCTATACTGTTTGTAGGTTGAACGTTGTGCAGTATGCATCCATAACATGCATAAGATATTGAGTCATATCTCGCACAACCCTCCATCAGGCCGCTAATGGCTTCTCTCCATCAATTTAGAAACCACATCAACTAAGCAAGACCTATCCAAGTCTACATTCTCAAACCTTTGAATTTCCTAAATCATCCTAACTGCTCCATGATGCTTTTGAATTCCCTTTCATATGCTTGAATACCTGTAAGCCACACAAATTTCCTATACAATTAGTTTTTGTAAGCTATATTGAAGTTTCTTGCAATGTGTTGTAAGCAATATCTTCAAACTGCAAATGGAAACTGCCACCTATTTGATGGTTCTTTGTATGTAAAATCAATGCTAGATGCTCAATTGGAGATAAGACAAAGGGTTTCCCCTTCTAGCTAACCACGTAGCTCTTAGGTTTCCAAATGAACTACCCTCATGTTTCTTTTGATTCTATATCAACTAACGCAAATGGTAATGGAACTATAGAATTGTTCTCATTCATGCTACATGCAACCAGTAACTTATGAGCATACTTGCCATATAAGAAAGTGCCATCAACATAGACTAGAGGTAGGCAATATTTGAAAACTTTTATACATGGGTTGAATGTCCAGAAAACTCACTTAAACTGAGGCTCACCTGGCTTTAGCGAGTTGCTCCACCCCTAATCCACCTGTATCCCTATATTACTTATTTTCATTACATTCAATAGTCTCAGCAACTCATTGTACTACTTCTTGTAGTTACTGTATCCACATGTTTTGTACATTTGCTGTAAAATCAGGTATCTATACATCAAGGCTATTCCATACACTATTGATAAAGATCTTTGCTATTATGTTGCTGTCAATCTAAGGGTGATCTTAGTTCATCATCAGATTCACATAAGTATGTCGTCCTTCTAAAATGGTGATTTTGAAAAGTCCCTTCTTCAAACATGTCCATAACCTCTACTTACAACCCTTTTCCTTCTTCCTATAATAGACCACATAAACCTTTGATTTTAATACCTTGATGTAGAAATCACAGTAGTTACTTATGTGGAACAACTTTACCGCGTTTATGAGATCATTTTTGTTGCTGAATCATATGCCTACACTCAAGTCATCAGATATGCTGATGTTGTTGCAAATTTCATTAATATTGCACTCAAACGACACATATCCACTACTGTCATACTCGCTGTTGTAGAGTGGAACAAGACTTTAACAACCTTATCCGTTGTCTCATTTACTTATGGAAGCTTCTCATACTGACTGTTGCACATTAGTACATGTGTAAGACGATGGGGCTTGCTTAGGATGGCCTTACAAAGAGGCTTAGCTAGCACATTGTTGGCAAAAAGATTTGGTCTCACCTAAGGTTTTCCTAATTCCTCTTCATCCTCATCATTGTCATCCTTGAGTCTAACATCATCCTTATCATCATCACTGGTAAATTCCTCCTATCCATCATCATCGGCATTTATGTCCATGTGTATTCTTTCAACATATGGATCATAAGACTCTTCGTGTTCAATAATTGAATATAATACTTCGTAAAGTTGCTTCTCCATGATATTGACATGTCCATAGTCAATGAAATCTATGTACATTTCATTTGACACATTCAAATTTGATGGTACCTTGCCAGTCATTGTAGACTACAAATGGGGTGTCAGAAAATTCAGATTCATGTTGTATGTTATGCTTAGCTCGAACACTCAATTCCCCACGGTGGTAAATGTATACTTCTTAGATACTTCACTCTCTGAAAAACTCGGCATCTTAATGAAATTTTTAACATCTTCATAGTTTCTAATGGCCATCAACTTATAAACAACTCCCGCATCATGGAAGAAAGGATGCTTGTGCATAATTTCAACCCCATTCGAGTCAATTTCAATGGTTTCACAAATTCTCCGAAAAAAGTAAGAAATGTTCGCATCTTTTTTTATCTTCAATTTCTTAATAGGCTTCCTATCATACTCCAGTCTCGAGTTGCCCATCATCATATTTATATTCGCACACACAATAACTTTTACATAATCAATCGTTTCCACCCTAGTAATGTCAATATCAATCTAAAATTTAAATCAGATAAAACACTTAAACAACACATTTTGAGTGACAATTTGGCAAATTGCATAACGTCATCTCGCTATATTACATTGTATACTATTTAACTTTTCCCATGAATTTTACCGAACATATTGTGGGCAAGCAAATTACAATATAATTTCAAAATGCATACTAACATTTTCCATAACAATATTCACACAACTTATCTTCCTAACTACATAATCGTCTTAATCTACACATAATATATCAAATTCACATCAAATATAAACAAATTGGGAAACCTAGGGTTCATGCATGTCTGTATAGTATGTGTAGTATATGATCAATTTTTTCAAGAAATGGAAAGTAAAATGATATAAGTGTTGATTATTACCTGTTTTTGGATATTTAGCAGCAAAAAAAAATTGATAAGTATTGTAACTTTGTGTTTTCACTCGTCTATTCTATATTTTCAAGAGTATAATTTGTGTTGTTATGATTATGGAACCACGACATGCGGCTGCTGGGTTTAAATATTGGGGTTGCTAAAGGCATATATAGTGTGTGCACATTCAGTGTAATTTTAAATACATTAAAGGTGCATGCATAGTACAGGCTTTTGTTTATATTTCTAAATACGTATAGCATATTTCACATACGCCTTCACTATACCACATTGGCATTATTTACTATTAGGAGCACTTTTTTCGTATTATTTTTTAGAAAATAGCACATATTGTATAGAACTCTCAAATTGTCTAGGACCAAGTAAATAGCTCCATATAAGGTGCTGCTAAGGATATCTATTTAAATACTAAATAAAGAACTTTAATTTTACACTTTCTTTTTGTAAAACATATAATAACTATTAAAAAATGCAATAAAAAATAAATTATTAATTTATAATCTTAATGAAGGCGTGGATATTCGATGATAAAATAAAATAATAACTGTTGACTGATGATCCGGTCCTATGAGATTGAGATTCATCGTCGTCCTTAACGTCATCTAAGGTGAGGGCAAGAAAAAGAATGTTATAAGTATATATGTGCCATGCTTAACTATTTTTTTTTTTTTTATCCTTTTAACTTTTCATGATATTTAACATCCATTCAGGATATCATACTGGGCGCACATATTAAATAAACGTTTGTTGTAGTCACTTGTTTAGATGATATGATAAATCGAACTTCATCCTTAATTACATCAAGTTTCATGAAATCTCGTATACATGAGTGCTGTCTTTAATTTACTACAATAATATATAGTTTGAATTTATTGTAATAATTTGCTTTCATCTGTATTTTCGATAATGTGTGCTTGCATCTATTATAATAAATATTGATATCAGGATGGAGATTTATTTTTTCCTTTTTTTCTTTTTATTAGGAATTAGACTAAATTTCTGGTCGATGTATACCTTTTTTTTTTTTTTAAATAACTGGTTTAGGGCCATGTACAATGCACAGGCTTCACTCTTGGATTTTTATATGAAATATTACTGATTTTTTTACATAATTTTATATATTATAATGAGAGATTTACAATTAAACTCTCTATCCTTGGATGTTAATATGAAATATCTTCATATATACATATATATATATATTATCAGAAAAACTTTACATTCAAAAAAGGAAGAAAAAAAGAAGAAGAACAAATTGTACCAATCCACCTTTATATATATTTTACAAATATTGATTAGTTTCTCATAAATGGACCGGCCTAAGCATTCTATATAAGGTGAAAATTGACAACTTGGGTTTCCTTTACACATCCCTTGATCACCTAGAATATTTTGAGTGTAAGAATTATAAAGCAATAGTACAAACAATCTTAAGGCAACTATCATTATATGTGATTTGATCACCTGTGGTATATATGATAAAGATATGACAAGTAATTAATATATATGTCGATTGTATTTTACTATATATTTTCTCTCTCTATAATCATATTCATGTTCAATTTATAATGTCATGTCATATATTTAAACCCATCTTTAAGTCAATAAATAAAACATGTTTGATTGGCAGAATTACACAAGATAGAAATAGAATTACAATTATTAAGAAATAGAACAAGAAAATAATAGGTATTATTATTTTGTTTGCTGGCACTAAAAGAATGATATTAATATTAGAGTAGGAATACGTTTTAAAGTACTAATACAACATTGTTCTAAATCATGGATTAAATGTTGGTTAGGGTTTCATGGATAAAAAATGGGAACATGGCCAGAAAAAATTTGATCTTGAAAATGAATCGCATTTTACTATTTAGCAATAGGAATCTGTAAAACAAACATTCCGGAAACGAAACATAATAATCATTAAAAGAAAAAACAATAACTATTTTATTTTACTCTTTGTATATACGCCAAGCAGTGTCCACATATCATCTCATTCACATATGCTCCTCCTTCAGAGTTTATGAATGAACCAAGGACATTGTGGATTTATGAATGGTGGACATATTTTTTGAATTCCGAGGAAACCTCAGTCCCACTTCAACACGTGAAGCTTATTTACTTATTATGTCTGCTGCACAAAAGTTATGACCTTGGAAAATGCATCATTAGAGGAGAAACGCAAAGCGTTGTTGATCCCGTAAGTATCCCATCCCCCTCGAAGTACCGGATTGTTAGACTTTTTCGATATCCATTATATACTTTAGAAAAAGATAATATATATCTCTTTTTTAATTGGCATATGGATTCTCCTTTACCATTAATGGAAACCTTGATAGACTTGTTATGGATCCGAACATCGTACACTCCACTTTTTGGAAAACGTGCATTTGAAGTCTGCTGTAAACAAGTGGGTAGGAGTAATTTAGACGAGATAAGATGACTGAGCAAAAGAATCTCCAGAGTGAAGTAGCGGATCATCCAGCTCCATCTGAGGATGATGATCTGTTGTTCTCAGAAGCTCAAGATATTCCTCGTACAGTTGATCCAACGAATTATTGTTATTATTATTATCATCGTCATTGCTATTGATATTTGCCTCTTCCGCTGCAGTTCTCGGCATTTCCAAATTCGACAACGAGCATGATAATGTGTAGTCGTAGTTGCCATTCATCAGACCATCTTCCGGCTCATCGCATTCAGATCTATGATCAATCTCGATCTCTCCTGGGTTTTCCTGTAGCTCAGGTTCATTGAATAATTCCCAGGGTAGTGCTTCTTCCGTTTTGCCCAACACTCCTAACGACTGGCTTGACCCGGCAGAACCGCCACAGAGGCTGTCCAGCCTGTCCTCGTTTCTTGTCAAGGACAGGGACAGGAAAGACGATGTAACCCTGGTGGCCTTTGGGAGATGGACTTTGGGCTTTCTACCCTCCAATGATGCTGAACTGTTCTTCTTGTACTGCTTCTTATAGTTTGATCTTCTCGTACCGTCCCGATTATCGTTGTTGTTATCATTATCATCATTATTATTTAGCTTCTTTTTCCTCCGTGAAGATGATGGTGATGAAGATAACGGAATGCCGTGACTGTTTACTAATTTTTTGCGAAGGTGGGTGTTCCAATAGTTCTTGATCTCGTTGTCCGTACGGCCGGGTAGCCTCCCGGCAATGAGAGACCATCGGTTTCCAAGAAGGGTATGCAACCTAAGGATGAGATCGTCTTCTTCGGGGGTTATGTTCCCTCTCTTTATATCAGGCCGGAGATAATTCATCCATCTTAGCCTGCAGCTCTTTCCGCACCTAAGAAGCCCTTCCAATAAAAATAAAATTGCAAATTCATTTCGTTAAAATTAAATTAGGGCGAAAAGAAAGCCATCAGCAGAGAATATTAATATAAATACAATGTATTCATCGACTTATACATGAAACGAATTCTATTGCCTCAAATGCTAAACTATAAACTAGACAGTTAGATACTAAAATTAGGCACTTGAGATACTTATATCAAGGGGGAAAAAAATAAAATAAAATAAAATAAACAGCACACAAAAGCTTTTTCCACTTTCTTTTCTTAGTGGTAAGGTTTTCAAGTCTCCTTTTTTTTGTCCCGCTTACATGTGTGTATCTATTTTTAGTATCTAATTATACATAAAGCTAAAAAAGAAAAGAAAAATCATAATCACGGTATTCAAGAGAAAATAAAAAGGTGAAAACACGGATACGATGTAAATAAAAATAAATAATCCTAATTATCAAATATGGTTTCGATACAACATTGTACGATATCTAAGTATATATACATTTACAGTATCAAATCGAAAACGAGAGCATACCGGCTTTCTTAGGGAGCGATCTCCAATGGCCTTCACCATGAGCTTTAATGTAATTAATAAGCAATGTATCTTCTCTTGGAGTCCATGGGCCTCTATGCAATCCCACCTTCGAGCAGCATGGAGCCCTTCCCATTATCAATTGCTTATATATCTCCAAGGATCATGGGGAGAGCAAGCATACACGAAACCTGATTACCTCCAGAAGCCGCAAGCATTAGTAAATATATATATATATATATATATATATACATACACACACGCATACAATACTAAAGTATCATGTGTATATATCAACATGAGATGGATTTATGGTATGGGAGATGAATAATGAAAGTAGTAATCATGGAAGCTTCAGATATAAAGTAATGATTATACAAAAATTTTAAGTTCAATATCATGTGGTTTGATTTTCCTTTATGCACTGTGAACAGGCAAAGGTGGGGAAAGAAAGAGTAAATTAGGGGTGGAAGCAGTTCTTTCTTTTGAAAAGCGGACTCCTATGTCGCATGATATATATAGGCATTGAGGACAGGGTGCTATGCTTGAAAGGTTATACTGGGGTGTCCGTTTATATGAATGATGAGAATTGAACATAGTTTTCGTTATTCGTGTTCACACAAAAGGATTCGTACCATATATGGTATAGAATTTATTTCAGTGCCAAAAGTGTATAAAACTGAATAGAGAGTACAATTAATCAGTTTATGTAACAATTATTACGTATAGTATATTAGAGGATTAATTTAATTTCGAAAGTCAACTTAGAGCCTATAGTATTACTATTTTAACATTAAATGATATTTTAAAAATTTAAATAATCTCCCTTAGTAAATCTATAATTTTATTTAAAGTATTTTAGAGGTTATGTTTCCGTATATTAGTTTTGTATTATGTGACTGTAGGGGTATTTCTAACCACAATATTATATTCTGGCGTTGAAAATTTTCCGGTTTCAAGATGGTTATTGGGTGTAATATTTGAGCAATGAGCATCGTGCACGTAAGAAGAAGCCACAGCGAGCGACTCTTCTTCCTCCTTACTTATCTGCCCTTCTTCTTCCCCACGTGAGCACAAGCTTGTGTTTATTACCTTATGGTCATTAGTCGCTGTTAATTGGGCCATCTCACCCCCACACCCAATGCACACAAGCTCATTCAGCGACAACTTGTGTGGTTAGGTTTAGTTCGTAAAAAATAAAAAAAGAAAAAAGAAATCACCGAGTGAAAGCACTCACATTCATATGGAAAATCATGTTTATGTCATTTTCATGATACAGGGATTTTGGGAGATGCAAGTGCAGGTCTAGATGCGTATGGCATTGATATTCTCCATGCTACCTGAAATTAGTTAGCAGAGAAAGTCCCTGGGAGTGCCCCTTTTTTTCGTTTACTGATAACACTCAAAACTATATCAAAAGTCTTGTATAGATATTTATTGTCTCTGGACTTTCTATCTAGAAAATCTTTGCTATCAATCACATTCAACCCTTTAAATTAAATAAGAAATTAATATATAATTATGAAAATTTATTTCATTAGATCAGGTGAATGCGTCTCATGGAAAGGAATAAGTGAGAGAGAGAGAGAGAGAGAGCTTGAGATAGCAAATATTTATTTTAAAAAAAAAGGAAATTATAGCTGCTTGTTGATGCGTATAAATGTCTCTTCCATTGAAACTGCTCCCACTCCCGCAAGTTAGGGCAGGATATTTTTTTTCCTCGGCATGTTTCTATTGTCTTTCAGTTTGAGAGTCCTAGATACCTGCCTCATTTAGGCCAGGCTCAATATTAATGAAACTAAAGGGCTCCTGACGCATGTCCTTTCTCAAATATGCCCACAATACGTTTCTCTATATTTGATTTGGTGTTAGGTCTTGGATGTTATCATGATGAAAGTGCACCAGTACAATTTAGGAAGAATTGTTGGAATTGTGGCAACCTCTGTCCAAGTGTCATAGGTTAAAGTAGCTTAAGCTAAGCTAAGGCCTCAATTTTCTTTTTTTTTTTTCTTTTTCTTTTTTTATGATTATACTCTTGGACTTAGATTGATATGCTTTAGAAAATTGATTTTTATCATGTGTGGGTTGTTTATATTAAAATGGTCTAAACCAATTTAATTTTACAACTCATCACATTATATTACATAATTAATGTGAGACTTTTTCTTTTATTATCTTCAACAAGAATAATATTACATAAGACTATTTGTATCCTACTTGTGTTGGTGTGTAAATATAGTGTCAACATACAAGGTAAAGATATATAAGATTATATTCATTGAATTAGGTGTATTTATTAATTATTATTTATTAGGTGTGTTTATTTGCTGCATTAGTAACATGGGATTGACATATGAACTAGTGCTTTAATTTAATTAGATATCTGTGAGATTTAGCTAATATTATGTGTACATCTTAGAAACATCTACAACGGAGTGGATGCTTGACGGGGACATGGGTACCAGATTATTGCCTGTGTTAAGCCTTGATCATAATTACTCGTCGATGAACTAAGTTCAATAAACACGTAAAGAGGCACTAGTTAATGGATGATCGGTGATGGAAATCATGGAACGAAACCGTGAGTGAAGGATAAGTCGGCTGGTGCAAGTGGCGCTTGGAAGCAATTTCAGTGCAATGGAATATGAGGAGGTCGACTAAGAGAGGCCAATAGGCCAGCATAGAGACAGACCCTAGGGAGTTAACCAATTTAGCGACGCTGATAGCTCCATCGACTTGAGCCGGTTTATGGAACAACTTAGTTTTCTACATTTTTATAATTTCAAATTATTTTCTTTAATTTTATTTAGGTAAATTAGTTACCTATTTAGTCATTTTATTTTAGTGCCATTATGTTTTAATAGCTCATTTTATTTTAGTGTAATTTTGTTTTAATAGCTTTCCTTTTTATATTAAAGATTCCTAAGTTTATTCAAGAGCCTATGAATAAGCAGCTTAGTTATAGGTCATTATGTAATTTTTAGTTATCAATTTTATCATGTAGAGTTGCACTGACCTTAGCGTCAATAAACCATTGAGTATTAAACGTTTATTTTCTTTATTCATGATTGTGCCCTTGTTAATTGTTAATCAATTGTGGCAAATCTTATCAATTAAAATACTTGAGTCATATTGGTTTTCTCTTAAGTCTTAACACCCTTTTGTATGGTGTTTTTGTTGGTGTGAAAATGTAGTGTTCAAACATTAGGTAATGATTTATTAAGACTATAATCATTGAATTAGGTGTATTTATTACAATTAGGTATGTCTATGCAAGTCACAACATTAATCAAACTATTGTCAACTGCTTGCTATGCACACTAGCCTTGAAGGACTTACATATCATCTATGCTCAGCTCATCATGGTCATGCTTACTTCTCATGGTTTCAGTTTGGATCTTGATATGCAGTATAAATTGTAGGTGTAAGAGTTTGGATATGAAGTTCACATATGTACCATATGAGAATCGCACTATACATGACTAAGGAGGAACAACCTAGATGGTATGTATAGGATGGTCAAAAGAGGAGTGGATGGGAAGACGGGTAAACAATCTCGATAAGGCTCTAACATTTATAATGACAGATGAGGGAGTTCAATAGTATTAAGCTCCACAATTGATGATAAATGGAGTCATGTTCTTAATGTGATGAAGTGTTTGATTTTTCTAATATGAGAATTCGATAGCACAATAGCTTTTGTTCTGAGTTGTCTCTTGTCCAAATGAGGGAGAGGATAGAATATTTATAAAGTTTGGCTACTAATCTCATGCGATGGGTCATGATGATTATCAACAATCATAATCAACCCTTTCTTTTAATGAACCTCAAATAGGCTTCCTTCATAGGTTTAGGCCTAACAAAGGCCTTATTATATGAGCCAAATTGATCAAGATTAGATTAGATGGGCCATTTCAATGGGTTTTGCTCCAAGCCCACCATGTCAAGCCTTCCTTCATCATCTCGACTTTCATAGGCTTGACTCTTTAAACCCAATCACCTTAGCCCATTGAGCATATCCATTTTGATTATTAGTTCAACTTCAAGGCTCATGATTGGATTTAGCCCTTTGCATGAATTAAGAGGGCATTTCAACATTGAAGCAAAAAGAAGAAGCTGCATTTTAAGCATGATGGGTAAAGGAAAGAGTAGGCAACTAAATGCCAAACCCAATCCTAAACCTTATGAAATGCAAGCACTGATCAAGTTTCCAGATGGAATATCATTAGTATAATGATGTCATATAAAATTATATATATGGAAGTTAAATATAAAGAAGCTCGACAAAATGTAAGGTTAGATACTCTTAACTCTCAAATTAAACACATCTAAAGAGAAAATCAAGAGTATTGGCTTAATCAAGATTATCTACTACCTCCACATCCTTAGCATTAAGGTCAATAGTTCGATAAACTAGTGACTATGTCTCCATTTATACCTTTTGATTCTATTTCAACTTATTTGTTTTCTTAATTTTAGTTTTCTTTTCTAACTTGTAAATTACAAATATATAATAATATAATAAGTAAATAATGGAGACAAGTCACAAGTTTATCGAACTTTTGCCCCTAATCCCTTAGGATTTTGGAGGTAGTAGAAAATCTTGTTTAACCCCCCCCCCCCCCTTTTTCTCTTGATTTTCTCTTTGAGGTTTTTTAATTTGAGGTTAAGGGAATTTAAAATTACATTTTGTCGACCCTTCTTTAATTTAACTTCCTTTATATAATTTTATAGGGACATTTTTTATACTAATGATATTCCATCGGGAAAATTTTTGATCATGCTTGCATTTCAAAGGGTTTTTTGGATTGGGTTTGGCATTTAGTTGCCTACTCTTTCCTTTCCATCATGTTTAAAAGAGCTTTTCTTTTTGCTTCAATGTTAAATGCCCTCTTAATTAGAAAGGGGCTAAATCAATTGCCCCTTGGGTTTAAAAACAAAAAATCAAATTGGGATTGTCAATGGGCTAGGTGTTGGTTTAAAAAGTAACCATGAAAGTCAGAGATAAGGGAAAAGGCTTGCTGGGGGGCTTGGAAAAAAAACCATTGAAATGGCCCATCTAATCTAATTTGATAATTTGGCTCATTAAAAGGCCTTTGTTAGGCCTAAACTATGAGGAAAAAGCCTATTTGAGGTTCTTAAAAGAAGGGTTTTTTATGTTGTTGTTAATCATCATGACCCACGAATAATTAGTAGAAAAACTTTTTAAATATTCTCCCCTCTCCCTCTTTGGGGACAAGAGACAACTCAAAAAAAAGCTATTGTGCTATCGAATTTCATATTAGAAAAATAAACCTTTTTTCACATTAAGAACATGATCCATTTTCTCAATTGTGGGCTTAATATTTTGAACCCCTCATTGTCTTTTTAAATGTTGGCCTTTCGGATTGTTTACCCGTCTTCCCATCCATCCTCTTTTGCCATCCTATAATACCTCTGGGTTTTTTTTCCTCTTAGTCTGATGTGCGTTTCATTGGTACATATGTGAACTTCATACCCAAACTCTTACCCTACAATTTATATGCAAAAAAGATCCAAACTGAAACCTGAGAAGTAAGCATGACCATGATGAGCTGGCAAGATGTATGTAGTCCTTCAAGGCTAGTGTGATAAAAAGCAGTTGACAATAGTTTGATTAATGTTGTACTTGCATGACTCCTAATTGTAATAAATACCCTAATTAAAATATTATAGTTTAAAATAAATCATTTTAATTTTGAACACTACATTTTAACCAACAAAAACCCAAAAAAAAGGGGTTAAGACTTAAGAGAAAACCAAAATATGATCAAGTTTTTTAAATTAAAAAGTTTTCCCCAAATTTTGATTAAAAATTTAAAAAAGGGAAAAATTGAATAAGAAAATAAAAGTTTAATACTCAATGGTTTTTGACGAAAAGGTAGTAAAAAATCTACATGTAAAATTGTAATAAAAATTACATAATGCCTTAAAAAAGTGCTTATTTAGGCTCTTGAATAAACTTGGGAAATTTTTTAAAATATAAAAGGAAACTATTAAAACAAAATTACACTAAAAAAAATGAGCTATTAAAACAAATGGCCAAAAAAAAAAGGACAAATAGGTAACTAATTTACCAAAAAAAAATTAAAGAAAATTTTTAAAAATTATAAAATGTAGAAAATAAGTTTTTCCCATAAACGGTCAAGTCGATGGGTTCAGCGTCTTTTAATTGGTTAACTCCCAGGGTTGTCTCTTGCTGGCTATTGGCCTCTTTAGTCCCCCTCCTCATATTCCTTTTGCATGAAATTGTTCAAGCCCACTTGCCCCAGCCGACTTATCCTTCATCCGGTTTCGTTCCTGATTTCCTCACGATCATCCATTAATGGCCTCTTTTGTGTTTATTGAACTTAGTCTCGACGAGTAAAATTTGTCAAGGCTTAAAAAACCCGGCAATATCTGGTACCATTCCCCCCAAAAATCCACTCGTTGTAGATGTTTCTAAGATGTACACATATATTAGCTAAATCCCGATATTAATTAAATTAAGCACTAGTTCAATGTAACCCATGTTCTAATGCGCAAAAAAAACAAACCCAATAAAAAATAATTAAAAAAATTCACCAATTCAATGAATATAATCTTATATATCTTTACCTTGTATGTTGCACTTATTTAACACCAACACAAGTGGATACAAATAGTTTTTAATTTTTTTTCTTGTTGAAAATAATAAAAAAAAAGTCTCACATTAATTATGTAATATAATGTGATGAGTTTTTAAAAATTAAATTGGGTTTTGCCATTTTAATTTTTAAAAAACCCACAAGATAAAAATCAATTTTTTTAAAGCTATAATCTAATCCAAGAGTATAAAAATAAAAAAAAAAAAAAAAAAAAAAAAAAAAAAATGAGGCCTTAGTTAGCTTAACTACTTTAACCTATGACACTTGGACAGAGGTTGCCCAAAATTTCCAACAATTCTTTTCCAAATTGTACTGGTGCACTTTTATCATGTAAATCCAAGGCCTAACACCCCAAACAAATATAGAGAAAAAGTATTGTGGCATATTTGAGAAAGGAAAAACGTCCGGAGCCCCTTTTTTTTCATTAAAATTAGCCGGCCTAAATGGGCAGGTATCTAGGCTCTCAAATGAAAGACATAGAAAAATGCCCCGGAAAAAAAAAAAAACCTGCCCTAACTTGCGGGAGTGGGAGCATTTCAATGGAAGAGACATTTTTCGCTTCAACAAGCAGCATAATTTCCTTTTTTTTAAAAAAATATTTGCATCCAAGCTCTCTCTCTCTCTCTCTCTCATTTTTTTCCTTTTTTCCATTTTTTGGGCGCTTTTACCTGATCTAATAAATTAATTTTCATAATTATATATTAATTTCTTTTTAATTTAAAGGGTTAATGTGATTGATAGCAAAGATTTTCTAGTGAAAGTCCAGAGACAATAAATTCTATACAAATTTTGTATAGTTTTTTGTGTTATCAGTAAAAAAAAAAAGGGGATCCCAGGGATTTCTCTGCTAATATTTCAGGTAGCATGGGAAAATAAGCCATCGCTCTAGACCCCCCTTGCATTTCCCCAAAACCCTGTATCTGAAATGACTAAAATGATTTCCATATGAAGTGGTGCTTTTTTATCGGGGATTTTTTTTTTTTTTTTTTATTTTTTTTGAACTAAAAAACCAAACACACAGTTGTCGCTGAATGGCTTGTGTGATTGGGTGTGGGGGGGATGGCCCAATTAACAGCGACAAAAACCCCAAGGTAATAAAAACAAGCTTGTGCTCACGTGGGGAAAAAAAAAGGGCAGATAAAAAGGGGAAGAAGAGTCGTCGTGTGGCTTTTCTTACGTGCACGATGCTCATTGCTCAAATATTTTCCCCAAAACCCCCTTGAAAAACCGGAAAATTTTAAGCCAGAATATAATATTGTGGTTAGAAATACCCCTACAGTCACATAAAAAAAACTAATATACGGAAATTTTCCTCTAAAATATTTAAAAAATTATAGATTTACAAAGGGGGGGTTTTTTAAATTTTTTTTAAAAAATTTTTTTAATGTTAAAAAAGTAAATATGGCTCTAAGTTGACTTTGAAATTAAATTAATCCCCCAATTACTATACGTAATAATTGTTACTAAATGTTAATTGTACCTCTATTTTTGTTTTATAACTTTTTTGGACTGAAATAAATTCTATACCATATATGGTAGAATCCTTTTGTG
>JAMXBC010000167.1:0-38179 GCA_024138005.1 Lumnitzera racemosa | reverse complement strand
GACTCCCCCCCCCCCCCTTGCGGTTGGCCTTTTCGAGCGCTTCCGGAGGGCCCGCCTGGGTCAGCCCCTTTGACCGTCTTGGCCGCTCCGGGGCGCCCTCTGGAAAGCTTCCCCGAGTCTGTCGCGAGTCGATGGTATCTCCTGCGTCATCGGTCGAAGAGCGGCTGTTTTGTCGTCAAACATCTGAAGAGGCCGCAGCCCCAAACTCGAACGAAAACCCACCCCGCGCTCGATGGGCGCACAAACCCCTGACAGGCCGCAGACGTGCGCGTCCCCGTCGCGAGGTCTCCCGGCGAGGAGGGTTTTCCGGCAGGGGTGACAAAGACGTGTGGCCTTTTCATCGTTGGTGGAACCCCCGTTTGCCACCGCACCCGGGAGTTCGCGTGCAGTCGTGTCAGTCGCCGGCCATCGCCGTAGGCCAGGATCAACGACAAGGCCCGCCGATTTCTTCGTCCTCCTTGGGCCCCTCCTCGAAGATCAGATGTGCACCACACAGCCGCGCCTTTGGGCCCGATGCGGCTCTGACCCGGGTCGGGCGGCTAGCGAATACGCCTCGACCCGCCGTCACTCCGGATGCACGGGGTAACCTTCGACCCCCATCTCTGTAGTCAAGGGGTAGACAACCCCTGGTCCGACTGCTTGGTTCCTCGCTCGGTGACAATGATCGGCCCCTGCTCCCCGACCCTCCCAGCCGCCGACCCTCCCGGTCTGCGAGGTGCAGATGGCGAAAAAAAACGCAGAAGCCTGTCGGGGTTAGGAGCTATGTTCGCTAGAAAATTCCCTGTTGGTGGCCCACCCATCTGTTGTTAATTCGAACCCTATTCCCCCTTGAAGCAGTAAAGCCAAAAGTGAACCCTTTTCCCCCCCCTCCCCACGCCTGTTCAGCGCTGTGCTAGTGAGTACAGGCCGGGGTGGCAGGGCCCATTGGCTGCCGTTACTGCGCTATCGCCTAATGAAGCAAGGCTCGTCAAGGAGATGGATGAACAGAGAAACGGTCGATTCGACATACAAAAAGCAGTCACATAAAGCAAAACGTGCATTAGCTCCCGCGACAGGGTCAACCGGGTGCCCCAGGCACAACGCGAACTTCTCGCGCATCTTTTCTGGCAGAAGCAGAGCATGCGAGCCGGCCTGCAGTTGTGCGGCTCTGCTGAATGCCGCCTCGCCTTGTTTCTCTTCCCTGTTCATCACGCGGGCCACGTCTTGCCGGCAGACGTCGCGCGCGCGCTCTCTCACCGCTCATTCCGAACCGCTCGGCACACCAGACACGTTCCTTGAATTTACTTGCGCGCGCGTGCACACCGAGTCACACGTCACACCCATGACCATACGGCCCACGGCGAGGCGTTCCGCTGAAGAGCTTCCCTTTCGCTAGCTAGCGACCCCGAGAAGGCTGGCCGGGGACGGCGACGGATAGCCCACCGCCGCCGGCGCGTGCCGTGCACCACCACCACATCCTTCCGCCATGACCGAGCGCGAGATCGAGGCGCTGGCCCTGCGCCTGGAGGATCCGTCCTCGGACGTCAAGGCAAGGCGCAGGCCGCCACAGACCTCCGCGATGGCATCGAGCGCTGGTGCCAGAGCAGCTCATACCCGGCCTGCCTGCAGCGCTGATCCCGCTCTTCTTGAAGCTGCTCGACGGCCAGCCCAGCTTCGTCAGCACCTCGCCCGAGCAGAAGCTGCGCAACCACATCCTCGAGACCGTCCACAGGCTGCCCATGACGCCCGCCGACGCCATCGAGCCTTACGCCGTCCAGCTGGTCGACCGATTGCTGGAGCTGATCCGCACCGAGAACGAGGACAATGCCATCCTGTGCGTCAAGGTTGTGATGGACCTGCAGCGCCACCAGATCAAGACCCTGTCCGGCAAGGTGCAGCCCTTCTTGAACCTGATACAGGAGATCTTTCAAGGCATGACCGCCGTCGTCAGGGACACCTTCTCGCCGCAGTCCGCAGACGCTCCGGCGTCGTCAGGTGCAAACACAGCAGCCGCCAGCTCCCCGAAACCGGCCTCGCCCGCCGTCCAGCCTGCCGATCCAGGCGTCGAGCGTCGCGCGGAGCCGACGGTGCCGCTGCGTAAAGGCATGCAGTCCTTCAAGGTCATGGCCGAGCTGCCGATCGTCGTCGTTTCCATCTTCCAGGCGCACCGCGACGTCGTCGGCGACAATGTCACCAGCTTCGCGCCGCTCATCAAGAATGTGCTGCTGCTGCAGGCTGCGCCCATGGACAAGGCACTCGCGGACAGGAAGCGCGCCGCCTTTGCCGAGTTCATCACCGCCCAGGTCAAGACGATGAGCTTCCTGGCCTACGTGCTGCGCGTCTACGGCAACAAGCTGGTCGACTTCTTGCCGCTCATCCCGGACGTGGTCATCCGCCTGCTGCGCGACTGTCCCAAAGAACGCTGCTCCACCCGCAAGGAGCTCCTCGTCGCCATCCGCCACATCATCAGCTTCAACTTTCGCAAGATCTTCCTCAAGTCCATCGAGGAGCTGCTCGACGAGAAGACGCTCCTCGGCGACGGCCTCGCCGTGCAGGAGATGCTCAAGCCGCTCGCCTACAGCGTGCTCGCCGATTTGATCCACCACGTGCGCGACAATCTCTCCGTCGACCAGATCCGCGCCACGGTGCGCGTCTCACCCCGCAACCTGCGCGAGCTGTCCTCGAGCACCAGCTACCAGACCATGAGCGCAAAGCTGCTGCTCAACATGGCCGACTGCATCGCAAATCTCAGCGACAAGACCGAGGCCCGCTACTTTCTCATGTCCATCCTCGACGCCATTGCCGACAAGTTTGCCGTGCTGAACCGGCAATTCGAAAATGCCACAAAGGTCTCCCAGCAGCAGGCCAAGAACCCCAACGCCCTGCTGTCATCCACCAACGACGCGGCCGTCGAGGCTCAGGCAAGTCCCGACAGCCCGCCCGAGTGGGACTCGGTCGACATCTTCCACGCCGCGCCCATCAAGATCCACAGTCCGCGCGACCGCTCCGTCGATCCTGTCGCCGACAGCAAGTTTCTGTTCAAGCAACTCGTCGGCGGTCTGAAGAGCGTCATCCTCAGTATCAAGCGCTGCAACCCGCCCGTCACCGTCGACAGCTCCAACGCGCCTCCCAATTGGAGCGAGCTCGCCATCGGCTTCTCCTCCGAAGAGGTCCAGATCCTGATCAAGCTCTTCCACGAAGGCATCTCCGTCTTTCGCTACTACGAGGGCGAGAAGCCGCCGAGCCAGACCAACGCCACCACCGCCGAGGTCCTCGCCTCACACCATGTCATCTGCGGCCCAGAGGAGAAGAACCTGCTCGAGACGTTTGCCACAGTCTTCCACCACGTTGACCCGGCCGCCTTCCATGAGGTCTTCCACTCGCAGATCCCGCACCTCTACACGATGATGAACCAGCACCCTGCGCTCGTCCACATCCCGCAGTTTCTTTTGGCCAGCGAGGCCACCTCGCCCGGCTTCACCGGCATGCTGCTCGACTTCTTGATGGACCGCCTGGCCGACGTTGGCTCTGCCAATGTCGATCAGGCAACAATCCTGCTGCGCCTCTTCAAGCTGGCATTCATGGCCGTCACGCTCTTCTCGCAGCACAACGAGCACGTCCTGCTACCGCACGTCAACAAGCTCGTCACGCAGTCCATCAAGCTCTCGACCACCGCCGAGGCACCCATGCACTACTTTTACCTGCTGCGCTCGCTCTTCCGCAGCATCGGCGGCGGCCCGCTTTGAGTATCTCTACAAAGAGATCTTGCCTCTCCTCGAGATGCTGCTCGAGTTCTTGAACAGCCTCATCGCCGCAGCCCGCAAGCCTGCCGAGCGCGATCTCTACGTCGAGCTGTCGCTGACCGTCCCTGCGCGGCTCAGCAACCTGCTACCGCACCTCAGCTACCTCATGAAGCCCCCTTGTCCTAGCGCTGCGTGCCAATACGGAGCTGGTGGGCCAGGGCCTGCGCACGCTCGAGCTGTGCGTCGACAACCTCACCGCCGACTACCTCGATCCAATCATGGCGCCTGTGATCGACGACCCGATGGCTGCGCTGTGGGAGCACCTCAAGCCGGCCCCTACAGCCACTTCCACGCTCACACCACCATGCGCATCCTCGGCAAGCTCGGCGGCCGCAACCGCAAATTCCTCGAGGGCCCGCCGAAGCTTACTTTCGAAGCGTACGTCGACCGCGCCCCCAGCCTGGACGTGCGCTTGCTCGGTGGCGCCCAAAAGTCGAGCATGTCTGCCACCCTTGGCTGCAAACTCGCCATCGCCAAGCTGCACGAGACCGTCAAGCCGGTGACATCGTCAGGGACGACAACCAGCACAGCGCCCCCGGACGTCTCCAAAAACGACGACCTCTTCTACAAGCGGCAAGCTCTGCGGCTCATCCTCGCCCAGACCAAGCTTTTCCTCGGGGTCCAGTCGCTGCCTGCTGGCTTCGGCCGCGCCGTGCGCCTGCAGGCCACCGACCTGGCAGACCAAAACTTTGGCGATCCGCTGACCCGCCCGGCGAGGCCAACAGCGCCCGACTGCCGCTCGCAAAGAAATACGAGCAGCAGAAGATGCTGAGAGACCTGATCAAGGCCTGCATGTTTGCAACTTCGCTGCAGCCAGAGCTCGCTGCCGACGCGCGCTCGTTCCTCGAAGGTCTCTACCGCCACTTTACCATCATCGAGATCGGTCGCGCTTTCGAAGCCTCGCGCATCGAGCGCAAAGAGTTCTCTGCAGAGACCGGCGAAGGCGAGGTCTACCTCGACACCAGCGTCTTAATAGACGCCATCCTCGACTCGCTCGCGGCCGAGCAGCCCGAAGTGCAGCAAACGGCCGAGGAAGCCATCCTCGCCGTCTACCAGAGCGCGCTCACCATCTTTGGCAGCAAGGAGAACGCCATGAAGCTGCCGTGGTTTGCCAACATGATGATGGCCAGCTGCCACAGTTGCTACCAGGAAGAATGGTTCTGCAAGGCCGGCGGCTCGCTCGGCATCAAGATCATGCTGACGCGCCTCGACCTCGGCGGCCCGTGGCTGCTCGAGCGTGAGCCTATTGTCTGCCGCGCCCTCATGTACGCCGCCAAGGATCTCCCCGAGGACCTTCCCGAAACGACGCGGGTCCAAGCGCTCGACACATTGAGACTGGTGCTGCAAAAGTGCAACGAGACGACCGCCCAAGACGACGGCCAGCGCGAGAGCATCAAGAACCTCGCCGGGCTGTTTGTGACCGAGCTCGCCCACACCAGCAGGCACGTACGCTCCGCCGCTCAAGAAGCGCTGAGCATGCTTTCCAACATCACTGGTGCGCAGGTGCACGAGCTCGTTGCACCGACAAAGAATAGACTGCTGGGGCACATCTTCAACAAGCCCTTGCGCGCGCTGCCCTTTGCCATCCAGATCGGCTACATCGAGGCTGTCTACTACTGCCTCAAGCTCGGCCACGACATCCTCGACATCGGCCCGGCCACGAAGCGCTTCATCAGCGAAGTCGTCCAGCTGGCCGGCCAGGCCGACGAGCCCATCGGTACCGGCCGCACTCTGGACCAGCGCTCGTATGAGAGCATCGTCAAGCTGCGTGTATCCTGTCTGCGGCTGCTTTCTCAAGCTCTCGATGTCCTGATCTCTTCAACCCCACGGACAACAAGACGGATGGCAAGGCGGACGGCAAGACCGAGGGAAAGCGCCCGCGCATCGTGTACATCATCTTTCAGCAGCTCTACAACAAGTCGCCGGAAGTCGTCGCCGCCGCAGACGCCGCACTCAAGGCAGTCGTCGAGCGCGATCCCAAGCTGCCTCGAGAAGACCTGAGAGACGGTCTTGCGCCGGTGCTGGTCAGCCTGCAGAACCCGTCGCGCCTGCGCATCGACATCCTCGAGTGCCTCGCGCGTCTGTTGCAGCTGCTCAAGAGCCACTTCAAGGTCGAGATCGGCGTCCGCCTGCTCGATAACATCAAAACCATCGCAGAGCCGTCCACTTTGCAGAAAGCTTCCTTTGGCTCGTCGCGCAGAACGAAAAGATCAAGCTCCTCACGGCGGTGTTGAACATCTTCCACCTGCTGCCGCCTGGTGCCAAGGACTTTCTCGACCGGCTCATGGGACAGGTGCTCGAGTTGGAGTCGCAGCTGCGCCGCAGCCAAGACAGCCCCTTCCGCGCTCCCGTCATCGAGTACTTGAACAAGTACCCCCAAGAGGCCTGGACATACTTTAGCCAGAGCGCCTTCTCTGACCGAACCCGGGCCGCTTCTTCGCGCAGATCCTGACGGCACCGCGCAGCACCGCCCTGAGGGAAGTCGTCGTCGAGCACAGCTCGACCTTGATCGCAGCCATCGGCGACATCTCCACCAGCGAAGACCGCCGCATCGCCCTGATCAACGTCATCCACATCCTGCACTCGATGGTCGCCTTTCCAGACGTTGCCGCCCCGCTGCTGGCGAATGCCGATTTGCACAAGGCTTTACTAGTCCAGGGCAAGGCTCTCGAACAGCTCGTCGTGCGGTCCGAGATTCCCATCACGCTGCGTCTCGCCGCCGAGCAAGCCATCCAGCAGCTGCTCGCGGTCATGGTCGCCTGCCTCGCCGCGCACCCGACCAACTTCGACCTCTTGCTCGACCTCATCCAAGCCATCTGTTCTCAGGACCTACCGAGCTTTCCCAAGCTCTACAACTTCCTCTACGAGCATATCATCGCGATCGAAGACGTTGAACAGCGCCGCGCCGTCATCACGCGCTCCATCGACATTTTCACCTCAAAGTCGTACATTGAGCCTGTCAAGGCTTTCTGTATGCGCAACCTCGTCATCCCGATCATTGCCCAGGATGCACAGCAGACGTGGGACCCAGCGAGCGACGGCAGAGGCACCGCTCTCGTCAACAAGAACATGATGAGTCTCTTCCGCTCAAAGCTGTGGGTGCCGCAGGCCCAGATCAACCCCACCGACGAGGACACGCCCATGGGCATCGACCACTCGCGGATCGAGCTTCTACAGCTGACCGCGCTCCTGCTCAAGTACCGCACCGCACTTGTCTCAGAAGAACAGGCCACGCAGGGCAGCGTCATCCGCTTCGGCTGGATCTTCATCCGCCTCGAGGACGTCATCAACAAGCATGCCGCGTATGTGGTGCTCGCGTACTTTGTCGCGCTCATCCACACGCCCGCCAAAGTCGCACACGGCATCTACCAGCAGCTTTTGACTGCCTCGGTGGCGAGGCCAAGTCCCTTGTCGTCCAGGCGCTTGAGATCCTGGCGCCCGTCATCCCGAGCGCATGTCGATGCCCGAGCACAAGATACCGCCGTGGACTCGCACCGCGCGCCGGTACCTCATGGAGGATCCGTCCAACATCTCCCAGATGTTGAGCATCTTCCAGTTCGTCGCGCGTCACCCTGATTTGTTCTACGAGGCGAAAGAATCTCTGGCCCACACCATCATCACCTCCATCCACAAGGTGGCCCAGCTTCCCAGTCCCTCCCTCGAGAGCAAGCGTATGGCGCTCAGCCTCGTGTCGCTCATCTGGACGTGGGAAAAGCGCTACGTCGACGAGCAGCAGTCGTCGGGCTCGCGCTCGCCAAAGCGCAAGGCCGACGGCGAGGAAGTGCCTGCTCGACGAGGGCAATCTTTCATCTCCTCATCGTCGATCCGCATGGCTCTGGTCAAATACCTCGTCCAGTTCATCGCGTCCATTTCGGATCGTTGCCCGCTGCCATCGGCCAAGGAGAGGCACGGCCAGAGCCATTCCACGTTTGCGGCCCAATCGGCCGACATCTGCCGGCGCGCCATCACCCTCTTCTACAATTTTCTCCAGCCCGATCACTGGAGCGACCTTGACATCGACGCCATGTTCCCCAAGGTCACCGAGCTGATCTTGACGACGGAGCCAAAGGAGGACAAGTACGAGCCGACGACGACGCGCATCATCAACACGCTGCAGCTCGTCCACGTCATGGTCAACGTCAAGCCTGACGAGTGGGTGGTCGCGCGTCTGCCGCAGCTGCAGAAGCTCTTGGAGAAGCCGATCCGCAATCCGAACCCGGAGGTGCAAGACTGCCTGTACGCCAAGGACTCGCCCGACTTTGACATGAACCGACGGCCCATGATCCTGCGCATCGCGGAAGCGCTGCCCAAGCAGGCCTCCGAGGACGAAATGACCGACGGCGACGCGCCCGAGGCTGACTTCTTCACCTCACTGACGTCTGTCGCTGCGGAGGCGCTGCCGACTTCGAACAACCTTGCAGGCGTCAACATCCTGACCGTTTTGGCCCAGGTCCGCCCCGAGGAGATCGACCAGCATATTCCGCAGATCATGAAGACGCTGCACCATCTGCACAAGGAGCACTTACAGCCGGCCGCTATCAACGCGCAGGCTGCCGCCCAGCTCGCCGCCCAGTCACAGGCACAGGGTCAGACGCAGACGCAAGCCCCTCGACGCGACGCCGACAGCAACGTCGACGTGGCTCAGCTAGAAGCCCAGTGCGACGTCATCATCAAGATCATCGACGTGCTCGCCGCGCGTGTCGCACAGCTCGGAGACTCGCGCCGGCCCTACCTCGCCGTCCTGACAACCCTTGTCGAGAAGAGCCCGAGCACCAAGATCGGCATGAAGATCCTCGACATTGTCAACCCCTGGATCTTCCACTCTGGCAATCAGGTGTTCCCGACGTTGAAGGAGAAGAACGCGGTCATCGTCAAGATGATGGGCTTCGAGCACCGGCCGGACCCGACCCTGTTCAACCGCTTCCTCGAGACGATCATTGCGGTGTACGAGGACGACAAGATTACGCGCTCGGAGCTGGCCATTCGCCTCGAGCCGGCATTCCTCGTTGGCATGCGCGCGCCCAACACGGACATGCGCAAGCGCTTCATCAGCCTTTTCGATCGACACCTGACGAGGACGGCTAGCAAGCGGCTGCTCTACCTGCTCGTCTCGCAGAACTGGGACGCCATTAGCGATTCATTCTGGCTGAGCCAGGTCATCGACCTGCTTTTTGGCTCCATCGAGCAGGACGCGCCGGCCATGCTGGCGCAGGACGACTTCAAGACGTCTTCACCGGCACGACTCTTTGCAGATGCCGTCCTCGACTCTCGATCAGCAGACGTGATGCTGGACGACAAGCTCGAGACGCTCCTCAGCAGCCACGCCAAGTTCTGCGCCGACGTCAGCGACGTGCAGGCGCGCAGCATCCTCGAGCCGCTGTGTCTGTTGCAACATGTCGACGCGCCGACGGCCTACTCTATCTGGAAGGTTGTGTTCCCCATGTTCTGGGCGGTCTTGTCCAAGGAAGAGCGCACCGAGCTGCAGACCGGCATGATCGGCCTCATGACCCGCGACTTTCACGCCCGCGGGCTCGACAAGCGGCCCAACTGCGTGCAGGCCCTTCTCGAGGGCGTCGCTCTGGTGCAGAACCCGCGCATGAACTTCCCGCACCATTTGATGAAGTTCTTGGCCAAGACGTACGACGCGTGGTACATTGCGACGACATTCATGGAGCAAAACACCATCGAGCCCATTGTCAACACCCCGGCTGTTAAGGAGAGCAACCAAGACGCGCTGGCCGAGACCTACGCTGGCCTCGAAGAGGGCGACCTGTTCTACGGCCTGTGGCGGCGCCGTTGCCAATACCTCGAGACCAACACCGCGCTCTCGTACGAGCAGCACGGCAACTGGGAAAAGGCGCAGCGCAACTTTGAGTCGGCCACGATGCGCGCACGCACCGGCGCGACCCCATTCTCACAGGGCGAGTACATGCTCTGGGAGGACCACTGGGTGCTGTGCGCGCAGAAGCTGCAGCAGTGGGACATTCTCACCGACTTTGCCAAGATGGACAACCTCAACGACCTCTACTTGGATTCTGTCTGGCGCAACTTTGACCAGTGGAACAACGCCGAGCAGCGCAAGCAGCTTGACTCTGTTATCAAGAGCGTGTCGGACGCGCCCACGCCGCGTCGGGCCTTCTTCACTGCCTTTATGGCTCTGCTGAAGTTCCACAACGACTCGGAGCCGGCGCAGAGTCTCTTGAAAGCATGCGACGAAGCTACTCAGTTGTCGATCCGCAAGTGGCACCAGCTGCCTCGGCACATCACCAACGCGCACATCCCCATCCTGCAAAACTTCCAGCAGCTGGTCGAGCTTCAGGACGCGCACGCCATCTGCAGCAGCCTGGCCAGCACCAGCCAGGCCAACCTCGACCAGAAGGCGCCCGAGCTCAAGCTCCTCCTCGGCACCTGGCGGGACAGGCTGCCCAACTTCTGGGACGACATCAACGCGTGGCAAGACCTCGTCACCTGGCGCCGGCACGTCTTTCAGATGATCAACAACAAGTACTTGAGCCTGGTGCCGCAGGCGCCCAACGGCCCGCCCAGCAACTCGTTTGCCTACCGCGGCTACCACGAGACGGCCTGGACGGTCAACAAGTTTGCGCACGTCACGCGCAAGCATCGCCTGTCCGAGGTGTGCCTGCAACAGCTGGCGACCATCTACACGCTGCCCAATATTGAGATCCAGGAGGCGTTCTTGAAACTGCGCGAGCAGGCCAAGCTGCACCTGCAGAACGGCACTTCCGGCGAGCTGCAGACCGGTCTGGACGTCATCAACAACACCAACCTCAACTACTTCAGTCCCGGCCAAAAGGCGGAGTTCTACACGCTCAAGGGCATGTTCCTGACAAAGCAGAGCAACCTGGACGACGCCAACGAAGCCTTTGGGAACGCGCTCACCTTTGATCTGAAGCTGCCGAAAGCGTGGGCGGAGTGGGCGCGCTACAACGAGCTGCTGTTTAAACAGAACCCGAGCGACCTCAGTAAGGCCGCCGCGTCTATCAGCTGTTACCTCGAGGCGGCGGGCACGTACAAGAACAGCAAGTCGCGCAAGGCCATCGGCCGCGTACTGTGGCTCCTGAGTCTCGACGATTCGCACGCGACGCTGTCCAAGTCGTTCATGGAGTACAAAGGCGAGATGCCGCTCTGGTACTGGATCACCTACATCCCGCAGCTGCTGTGGAGCGTCTCTCGGCCCGAAGCGCGGATCGCGCGCGAGATCCTGATCAAGCTGGCCAAGGTCTACCCGCAGGCGCTCTACTACCACCTGCGCACGAGTCGCGAAGACCAGCAGGCCATCAAGAGACAGCACGACGAGCGCGAGCGGCAGGCCAAGGCCAAGCTACAGAGCTCTCCGCAAGGCGACAAGCCGAATGGTGCCGCGCGGCCGAGCACAGCCAACGGCGACGCCAAGTCCGAGGATCCTCAAGCTCAGGGTACGCCCGGTGGCGGCGCAGACTCGACACAAGGCGTCTCGACCCCGGGTCAAGCCAGCGCGCCGAAGCGCTCATGGGAGCACATTGACGATATTGTCTCTGTCCTCAAGACGGCCTTTCCCCTCCTCGCGCTGTCGATGGAGACGATGGTCGACCTGATCGCGCGGCACTTCAAGTGCCCTCCAGACGAGGAGGCGTACCGTCTCATCACGGCTTTGCTTAACGACGCAGAGTCGTATGTGACGCGCTCGCCCATGTCGTTTGCGCCCGGCGCTCGGCTCCCCGCTAACACCGAGAACAACGTGGCCAAGTTTGCCGAGAGCGTGCTGCCGCCTGGCATCAAGAAGCCGTTCGAGATTGATTTTGTCTCGGGCAAGCCGGATGTGCATCAGTACATCATGCGCCTGCGCAAGTGGCGCGACCGATTTGAGGAGAGACTGGACCGACGCGCGCCGCGCAGCAACCTGGAAGCCATCGGCTCTCTGCTGAGCGAGTTCAAGTTCCAAAAGTTTGACGAGGTGGAAGTTCCTGGGCAATACCTGCCGCACCGCGACAGCAACAAGGACTTTATCCGCATCGAGCGCTTCTACCCGGACGTGGACCTCGTGCGCGGGATCGGATACTGCTGCCGCCGGCTGAAGATCCGCGGCCACGACGGCAGCTTGCACCCTTTCATCATCCAGCATCCGGCGCCGCGCACGGTCCGCCGCGAGGAGCGCATGCTGCAGCTGTTCCGCTTTTTCAACGACACACTGGCCAAGAAGAAAGAGTCGCGCCGGCGCAAGCTCGCCTTTACACTGCCGGTGCAGGTGCTGCTCGCGCCTTCGATCCGCATGGTGCAGGACGACCCGTCGCAGATCACGCTCCAGGGCGTGTACGAAGACTACTGCCGGCGCCGCGGCATGTCCAAGGACGATCCGATCTTGTTCCTCGTCAACCGCCTGCGCGAGCTGAGCCCGAAAACGGCCCGAGCACGCGGCCCAGATCCGGCAGCAAGTGCACGAGCACATTCTGCAGAACATGAGCCCCAACACGGTCGTTTCCGACTTCTTCTCGGCTTCTTACGCGTCGTTCAGCGATTTCTGGCTATTCCGGCGGCAATTCTCGTACCAGCTGGCCGCGATGAGTTTCATGACCTACATCATGCACATGCGCGAGCGGAACCCGAGCCGGATGACCATCTCGCGCGCGACGGGCAACGTCTGGGGCACAGAGCTGGTCGTCAGCATGATCTCGCAACACCAGGCCGCGAGCGGGCAGCCTGCGATCCCACGGCTGCACAACAGCGAGAGCGTGCCTTGGCGCCTGACACCGAACCTGCAGGTCATGATGGGCCCGATCGCGATGGAGGGCATCTACGCGGCCTCGCTGATGGTCATCGCGCAAGCGCTGACGGAGCCCGAGCAGAAGCTCGAGAGCTACCTGAGCCTGTTCATCCGCGACGAGGTCTACCTGCATTTTACGTCGCAGCGCGGCTCCGCGCAGACGCAGGCCGCGGGCGGGCTCACGTCCAGCGTGCTGCGCGACGCGGTCCAGAAGAACAGCGAGCAGGTCGCATCGCGCGCCATCGCGCTCGCGCGCACGCCGCCGGGCAACCTTCCCGCCTACCAGACGGTCGTGGACCTGATCAGCAAGGCCACCAACCCGGCCAAGCTGAGCCAGATGGACGCGCTCTGGATGGGTTTCCTCTGAGTGTTTCTTCCTCTGCATCTTTCTATTGTGGTCGGCTTCTTGCAGGCGACGGCGTTCCTGGCCAGCGAATGAGTCTCGGCGGCGAGAGGCAAGCAAGGAGCAGCAGGGAGCGAGGCAAAGCAGACTCTACAGAGCATGTGCTCTCTCGAGGCAGCCATTTCTTTGAATCTCTTCTTCAGCCACATGTATCAACGAAACGAGCCTTTTTATTTCTGTCTCTTACATCGTCCGCGGTGGTAGTCTACTTGCGGACCTCGACCTTTTTGCCGGTAGGGATGTTGAAGAGCACCGCAGGCTGGCCGTGCAGGAAAGGACGGTCGACGCGGAAGTAGCCCTTGCGGTCAAACTGGATCACGTCGTGTTCCTTGAGCGCAGCGACGTTGCAGTCGGCGACGGCCGGCGTGCGGAACTCGGTAGGCTTGGTCAGGAAGTCCTCGAGCTTGTCGCCCTCCTCGAGCTTGTCCTTTGTGATGAGATAGTCAAAGTCGACGAGCTCGACGTTGACGAGGTCCTGCTCCTTTGCGAGCCAGGTGAGCTTCTTCTTGGTCTTCTTGACGTCGCCCTGCAGGTGCAGCTCGAGCTCGACGCCGGTGATACGGCCGAGGTGCAGCGGGTTGATGCTCTTGGAGACGCTGCGCACAATCGCATTGCCCCAGTTCATCAGCGTAATCTCCTCGCCGTCCTCGAGCGCGGCCGCGTCCGCCTGTTCGAGCAGGATGGTCGGCCCAAAGACCACCTTCTTGTTGCCAGCTTGTACTTGGCGTGCAGCTCGCGCTCCTCGCTGTAGGGCGCGGCGCGGGCGCCCGCGACGCTGACCTCGACGAGTGCCTCCTTGTCGAGCGCCGTGTACCGCGCCGAGACCGGGTCGATGTGCTTCTTGTTAATAGCCCAGAAGGAGGTCCAGTCCAGGTTGACAATATTCTTCGAAGGCCCCTGCGAGAGGATGAACTCGCGCAGTCCGGCGACCGTCATGCCGCGGCGGCGCACGCCGCGCACTGTCGGCATGCGCGGGTCGTCCCAGCCCCAGACGACGCCTTCATCAACAATCTTGGTGAGCTTCCGCTTCGACAGCAGCGTGCGGATCAGGTTGAAGCGGGAAAAGTTCCAGTTGTGCACGCGGCGTAGCTTCAGGGCGGTCAGGAACCACTGATACTGCGCGTCGCGGTCGTTGTACTCGGTCGTCCTCAGCGCGTGCGTCACGCCCTCGATGCTGTCGACAATAGGACAGCAAAAGTCGTACGTCGGGTAGATCTTCCAGCGGTCGCCGGTGCGGTGGTGCGCCTGCGGGCTGCAGCGGTAAATGACCGGGTCACGCAGCGCCTTGTTGACCGCGTCCACGCTGATCTTGGCGCGGATGCACCAGCGCGTGCCCTCCTCGGTGCCGGCCTTCATCTCCTCGAAGCGCGCGAGGTTCTCCTCTGAGCTCGCGCCGCGCCGCGCGGATGCCTCGCCGTCCATACGCTGCTGCTGCATCGTCTCGCGCTCAGTGTCGTCCGCGTACGCGGTGCCCTCCTTCAGCATCCGCACGCAGTATTCGTACAGCTCCTGGAAGTAGTCGCTCGTGTGCGTCGTGCGGTCCGGCCGGATGCCCATCAGAGCCAAGTCTTCAACGATCGAATCCTGGAACTCCTGCTTCTCCTTGACCGGGTTCGTGTCGTCGAAGCGCAGGATCAGCGTGCCCTTGTACTTTTCGTGCGCAAAGTAGTCGTTCAGCAGGGCCGCTTTGGCGTGGCCCACGTGCAGGTATCCGGACGGCTCCGGCGGGAACCGCGTCACCACGCCATCTCCGACGTCCTGCAGGCCGATCTCGTACGGGTCGTCCTTGGCCGTTGACGCGGCTGCATCACCGGGCGCTGCGGCTGCGGTCGCGGCTTTCTTTGCGCTGTTGCCCTCGGCGATGGCCGCTGCGATCCACGGGTTCGTCTCCTCGACGAAGCGGAACCAGCGCCAGAGGTTGATCCGCGTGCCACCGCGCACGACACCGATTGCGACGGGGTTCTGCCGCAGCGCGCCGTATACCAGCAGGTCCGCCTTGGACAGCGAGTAGCCAGACACGTACGAGCGCAGCGTCAGGTGCGCATCCAGTTCGTTCAGCTGCGGGTCGATCGCCTTGATGTTCTTCTCCAGCAGCTTCGCCGCTCTCGGGCGCCACTCCGTCTCCTGCTTGCGGTCAATCCTTGTCTCTTCGAGGCGAATCGCAGTACGCACAGCCTGCTGCTGGGCGGGTGAGGGTACCGGCAGCTCATGCTTCAGGAGCGCCTGAATGACCGCGTTGTTGTCCAGTTCAGCCGACATTCTTTCGTCTGGTCTCCTACTTCTGTTCTCAAGGGAAGAAGGGCAAGTCGTGCTTAAGAGTCAGGTTCTATCGATACGCCCCACCAGTCAAGAAGCACCGCACGTGACAATGTCGCCACTGCATTCGACAACACAGATGCAGGTCGCTCTGTTGATAGCAAGGCGATCCAGCACTGCCCGCCCGGTCTTGTCGCGGAGGAGCAGATGCGCTGCCAGCGGGTGGGACGTCGGAGACGAGCTGTGGTGTCGGTGTACAACAAGACACGCGCTTGAGCGCGACACGGCAGCGTGACCACACCTTCTACAGTCGACATCGTGACTCAAAAATGGCGGACTCGGACGACGATTTTATCGACCTGTCAGGAGATGAAGTCAACGCGGGCGCGACGAGCAGCTATGGCACGCGGTCGAAGCAGAAAAAGGACGGGCAGCCGGCAGGCCGAACGCGCGAGCGATGGGAGGACATCCAGCGCAGCTGGGACTTTGTCACTGAAGGCGCCGATGGCAGCCTGGCCGAGACGGTCGAGGGGCTGATCGAGGCAGAGAAAAGACGCAAGTGAGTACGCTGAATGAAGGAGGATCAGCAGATTGACGGGAGGCAAAGGCTGATGCGCGACACGACGCCGCTGCAGCGAGGGATCATCCGACATGTCATCATCATGCTGGACTTGAGCTCGGCCATGTCGGAGACAGACTTCCGGCCGACGCGGTACGCGATCATGCTGCGCTACACGGCCGAGTTCATCACCGAGTTCTTTTGAGCAGAACCCGATCTCGCAGATTGGACTGATCGGGCTGCGCGATGGCTTAGCCGAACGCATCTCGCCGCTGAGCGGCAACCCGGCGGAGCACATTGCAGCTTTGCAGAAAACTGCGCGCACAGGAGCCGCGCGGGCAGCCGAGCCTGCAGAACGGACTGGACCTCGCGCGGGCCTCATTGAGCCATGCGCCGTCGCACGGGACGCGCGAGGTGATTGCCATCTACGGCGCGCTGCGGTCCGCCGACCCGGGCGACATCCACCGCACGATCGACGCGCTGGTGGAGAGCAGGGTGCGATGCTACGTGGTCGGGCTGGCGGCGCGGATGGCCGTCTGCGCCGAGCTGTGTGCGCGCACGAATGGCGTCTCGCGCGAGGACACGCGGGTTTACGGGATCGCGCTGCACGATGCGCACCTGCAGGACATGCTGATGCAGTACACGACGCCGCCGGTCACGCGCGGGTCGGACAAGAGCGCGCCGCCGTCGCTGCTACTTATGGGATTCCCATCGCGCGTGGAGGAAGACCGGCCAAGCCTGTGCGCGTGCCACGCAAAGGAGTCGCGCGGTGGGTATCTCTGTTCACGATGCGCAGCCAAGGTGTGCTCGCTGCCGGTGCAATGCCCGACGTGCGACCTGCAGCTTATCCAGTCGACGCACCTGGCGCGGTCATACCACCACCTGTTCCGCTGAAGAACTACGGTGAGGTCCCGTGGGAGGCTGCCAAGCGGAGCACCGCGCGGCAGTGCTTCTCCTGCTTGTCGGACTTTCCACCGCTGCCGAGCGACGCGCGGCTGGCGGAGCTGCGCGCGGGACCCAGCTCGCCAAGTCCGCAGTGGCGCCAGCGAGAGCTCGCGGTACGCGTTGCAGCGTCTGCAGCGAGCACTTTTGCATCGACTGCGATGTGTTTGCGCACAGCGTCACGCACAACTGCGCCGGTTGTCTCTCCAAGGCTATTCCATCTGGCGAGGCCGCCAAGGTGAATGCGAACGGGAACGGAGTCACACACGCGTCCAACGGACTCGGGCCGGAAGACGCCATCATGTCTGGGTGACCTTTTCATGGACAGCACGCTCAGCTCGAGCGCATGGACATCGTGGAGCAAGGGGAAGCACGTGAAGAAAGGGTATCACTTGCGCGGTCGTCTACGGCTAGTCTAGGTCTGAATGTGTAGAAAAGAACAAGGAGACTAGAGGACGAGGTCCTTGAAGGCGCCGAGCGTGTCTAAGCGCAGACCGTCGGCACCCTCGCGGTCGCGGGCCATGGGGAACTCGTCGTGCAGGCCGCCCTCGCCATCGAGCGCGGCGAAATGAGCAGCCAGGCGGTTAGCCGCGCTCGCGCTCAGCCTCGACCTTGTCCCAGGTAAAGTGCGGCAGGCGTTCGGCCAGGGCGGCAGCTTCTGGGCTGCCGGGCTTGGGCGGCAGGAGGCCGGCGTTGGTGAGCACAATCTCGGGCGGGATGGTAAGGCGGCCCTTCTTAACGACGTAGCGCGAGATGCAGGTCGCAAAGATGGCCTTTTTCCACTCGTCGCGCTGCTCGACTTCAGCAGCGGTGGTAGTCGCAGGCGCGCGGTTGTTCCACGGCTGCAGCGCGTAGCTCTCCGGCACGACGGTGCCGTCCTCGACCATGTGGCTGACAATGTAGACCCACTTCTGGTCCCAGCTCAGCATGCGGGTCCAGATCTCGAAGCGCTCGTAGGGCTTGATCTCGCGCTTGAAGTGGCAGCTGACGGAGCCGAGGGCGATGCCGAAGATGCCCTTGGGGACGGTCTTGCGGCGGAAGTCGGCAAACTTGTCGTCGATGATCTCGGAGCCTCGGCGCTGCCGACAACGGTGCCCTCGGCCTTGTAGTGCTCGCGCATGCCGCGGATGCTCTTGCGCAGCAGGACCGAGATTCAGCTGCGTGCGAGCCATGTCGCAGTCGGCAAAGTAGGTGCTGTTGGACTTGTGCCCGTTGTAGTCGCACTCGGGCAGCGGCGTGTACATCTTGCTGGTGATGACGGGGCGGAAGAGGGCGTCGCGCGGGAGCAGCGACGGCTGCATGAAGAGCTGGTACACCATCGCCTTGAAGAAGCGAAAGTGCCAGACCAGCGGCAGCGCCTTTGCGTTCAGCAGCAGCGCCAGCACGAGCGACGTGAAATGCACGGGGTGCGTGCGCGGGTCGAACAGCGCGCGCAGCGTCCCGCGCACCGACGACGACGCCGCCAGCGTTGCCGAGACGGAGACCAGCGACGCGACCGACAGCGCGGTGCTGACCCGCGCTGCGACGAGCGACTTGCCCGGCATCTTTTTGGTGTTCGTACTCGGGTCCGTCGTCAGGTCCGTCGTCGAGCCCGTCGTCGGCTGTGGCGGGTGGGAAGTGCTGTCGGTACAGATAAGTAGTGCGTGCGGCGGGTCGCTGTGCCCCGGGAGAGGCCGTCCGAGCCTTTTGAACGCGGCGGCGGCCGTTGAGGAGGCCGGAGCGGCAGTGGAGGGGGCGTTTGATGATGGGAGCCTCCGTGTCCGCGGCCGTGGCTCGTCAGCGGCCGCGCCCACACGTGGCGGCCGATCCGCCGCCGAGGGTCCGGCCTCTATCTAGCTCGGCACGTCGGTCCTCGGCAGCCTGCTCCATCCATTCCGGTGGTGTGCTTCTGACGCAGCGATATGCTACATGATGCTCGGCTCTGATCGTCTGGGCGATCCTAAATCCAAGGTGGTGTTGCTGCCTGGTCTTGGCCTCCGACGGTCATTGTCCAGCTACAGTAGGTTGACTGTTGACCCTGATGTTTTGACCAGAGACTCCATAGTTCCGGCGTCTGGCGGCCCGCTCCTTGGTCATCAATCCTGTATCGGCACGTCACAATCCACGTCCAGTGTTGAGGCGGTCGAGAGCAAGAGAGACGCCGACACAGGAGCCCGCCGGCGCGTCTGCAAATCCTCCATGGCCACCAAGTCCACACTCTGACAGCTTGCAGCCCGGCCCGGGATTGAACGCATGGCCATCTTGTAGTCTCAATTTGCGTGCACTGCATCGTTATCACGACCAGAAGGCGACCTGTTAAGCGCACGATAGAGACACCGCGGGACGGTCGACTAGGTACACCACCAACACTCCAAACGATCTCGCCGGCAGCTATGACGGGCTCGCAGTCCTGCTCGACCAACCTGTTGACACGGTGAAAAATGGCGGCAGCTCCGCGCCAGGTGCCGGATCAGGTGCTGCGCTGGCTGCACGACAGTCTGGTCAACGTACGTGAGTCGCTGCTCGCGTCCGCCAGCTGGTAGAAAGCGTCCCGCTGACCGGCCGAGGCAACAGGACTACCGTGATGTCAACCGCACGTACCAGGACGTAGCGCACGCGCTCACCTCCTATCCGACCATTGCGCCCAAGACGGACGTGTACAGTATGTCGCTGGCCCCCTGTCAGGCAGAAGGAAGCTGAGACGGTCACCACTGGCGGCAGCCTTCGAGAATGGATCTTCGGCGCTGCTGCTGCTGCTGCACGGCACGGTGCCGGTGTCGTTCCGCGGCACCGTATAACCGCTTTCCGATAGCAATCTGGGTTCCACATAGCTATCCGCGAGAGCCGCCGTACACCTACGTCAAGCCGACAAGGGCATGCAGGTCCGCCCGGGGCAGCATGTCAGCCTCGACGGTCGCGTCTACCACCCGTACCTGGCAGGCTGGAGCGCCAACTGGCATGTTCGTTTGTGATCCGTTCTGGCTTTCGGGCACCATGAGCTAAACTCTTGACCAGCAATCAAGCATCCACAGCTTCATCGGTGTGCTGCAAGATGTCTTTGCCGCGAGCCTCCCGTCGTGGCAGTCAACAGCCGCCGCAGCAGCAGCAACAGCAGCAAACAGTCACGTACCAGCGCACCACCGCCGGGGCCGCCGCAGTCGCATGCGCGTCCAGGGTCTGCAGCTCCGGATGTGGTCTCGAGAGGACTGCTCCGCCGCCGCTGCTGCCGCCAAAGGGGCATCGGCCTCCAGAGCTCCAGTTCTCGTCTCCGTCACCCGGCGCGACGTCGTCGGGGCCTCCACCGAGACCGCCCAAGGGGAGCGGTACAGGTGCGCTCGGGGCTGACAGGTATCGAGCAGCCTCGCCAGCGTCTCAAAATGCCTACGACTACGGCAGGCGGACACCTGTGACCAGTGGACCACCGCCTCCACCTCTGCCGCCACACCTGCGCGGCCGGCGCGAAGTTGATGGCGTCCCGATCAGCCCTATGACGCCGCTCGGGTCGCCGCGACAGCAAGCATTCGCTGCGCCCACCATGCGCCCTCCTCGCCGCTGCAGCAGCAACAGCCAGTACCACCCGCAGCAGCAGTACGCGCAACCACCGCCACCTCCGCCACCATCAGCGCAACAGCAACAGCAGCAGGCGCAGTTTCAGCAGCAGCAGCAGCAGCCTCAGCAATCCTACCCGCCACCGCAAGTTCCCTACCACGGCCAGCAGCCGCAGTCACACGTCCAACAGCCGCAGCCGCAGCGCAGTCTGCGCCTGCTGTGAAGCAGCCAGCTGTCGACTTGTTGTCTTCTCCTACAGATCTACCGCTTCCCAGCCAGACGACAGCAGCGTCGTCGACGATCGGCCCGCCGCCGCCGATCCGCGCAACCCTGAGAAGGAGGCACTGCTGGCCGCACTTTCGGACGCTCTTGTGCAATCGACGCAGGCGATTGTAGCGCAAAACAAAATGGCCCTGCAGCCACTGCAAGCCCAGCACGCGGCGCTTCTGTCAGCACAGGCCGCGCTCCAGCAGGAGATGCAGGCCTTTGCAAGCTGTCGCAACGCTGGCGACGAGCGACGAGCACATCCTGCGCGCGCGACCATGGCCGAGGCAGAGCAGCAAATTGCGCGCGTCGGTGGGCCCGGCCAGCAGCCGGTCGACGTGGACGAGATGCTCGTCGCGCCGACGGTCGTGGCCGAGCAGCTGTACCAGCTCGCGGCGGACCAACGGGCCATCGAGGCTGCTCTCCGAGTGCTGCCACGCGCCCTGGACGCTGGCCGCATCTCGACCGAGACTTTTGTCAAGCTCAGCCGCTCGTTGGCGCGCGAGGAGTTTCTGAAAAAGGTTCTCATCAGGAAGGTTGCGCGCGGCATGGGCCTCGACGACGCATGACTCTACATAGTCACGATAGCTAGGAACGGGCAGGATGAAGCTGATGACAGTGAGAGATGAGTCTTGGAGCAACAAATGCATTCGCTGGGTATCGATCCGCGCCGACCGTAGACAGACATTCGTGTAAAGCCCAAAACAAGACTCTGGTAGCTGTACATCAAGAAGAGCAACATTCCTCAGCAGATGGCTACAGGCGGGGCGCGTACTTGCTCTTTGCGCGGATCCGGTGCCGTAAAAGTAAACAAATAAGGCAGCGGGGCGAGCGCGGCGCTGAAGCAGGCGAGGATGGTCAGCGTGTAGGCGACGCCGAGGTTCTCGTAGAAGGGGATGCCGACGACGACCATGCCACCGGATACAAAGTAGCGGATGAGGGTGACGGACGCGAGCCGGACGCGGCCAGCGTCTCGTACGCGTCGATGATGTACTGGTAGCAGCTGATGAAGACGCACAGGATGCCGAAGCCGAACAGGCCCGGAGGCCGCGAGCGGGCTCCAGATCGAAATGTCCGGCGCAGACGTCCACGCCATCCAGAAGAGCGAGACGGGGATGGCGACCGCGCCGCCCAGCATGGCGAACCACAGCCGGGACTCGGGCGGCAGCTTCGGGTGCGCAACCCCGGCGTCCTTGAGCCGCTGCGTCTCCTTCTTCGCCATGTGGTAGATGTACGGCACCTGCGCGGACGCGAGGCAGAGGCCGATCAGGATCCCGAGGAAGCACGTGCCCGTGATGCCCTCGGACACGCCGTGGATCTCGCGGAAGATGTAGTCGTAGCCGTCGAGGAAGGTGAACAGGACGATATAGACGACCGTCAGGTACAGCGCGCACAGGATGATGATGGGCTCCTGTGCGGTCATCAGCAGCGGGCGGTACAGCGCGCGCCCGATGCGCGTGGCGAAGCTGTCCTGCCGGATCTCCAGCGGCGAGCGATAGCGGTTGTCGCCGGTGATGCGCCGTAGGTGCGCCGCCTTCCAGTGCAGAATCGTCGGCGCGTACGTCTCGGGCTGGAAGAGGACGACAATGACGGTGACCAAGCCCGAAAATATCAGCGTGATCCTGGATGAGTTTTTGTTAGCTGTGTCGTGCGGGCAAGCGATCGTCAGGACGCACCACTCGGTCCAGCGCCAGGAGAGCAGCGGGCTCGAGGCGATCAGCCGCCGGCGACAGGCCGAGGACGGGCCCGGAAAAGCCGGCGTTGGCAAAGATGGGAAACGCATACACGCGCTCGAGCGGGTCCCACATGTCGGCGATGGACCCGCCGGCGCAGACCAGCGGCGTGCTGCCGAAGAAGCCTGCGAGCGCGCGGAACGTGAGCTGCGCGCCGATGTTGGGCGCAAGTCCCGCCGCCATGATGAAGACCATGTACAGCACCAGCGTGCCGATGTACACCGGGTTTCGGCCAAACGTCTCGCTCAGCGGGCCGGCAACCAGCGCGCCGACGCCGAAGCCTGCGAGGAAGATGCCTTTCATTGTCATTAGCCTTTCCCGTCTGATAGAGCTCGTCCATGTCTCTCCGTTTGAAAGAGCTCGGTCGTCCTTCTGCGGTCGATAAAGAAACGTAAAAACGCACCGGTGGCGAGCGACTCGACGACCTTGCTGACGCCGAAATTCCTGAGAGGCCGCCGCAGCGCGCTCGAGTCGATGGACGAGGCCCAGCCGACGACGATGGCGATCAGCCCGATGTTCATGGTGGCAAAACATGCGGGTCGAGCGCGGCCATGTTGTGCGGGTTCAGCGGGTCGTCGGCGCCGTTGAAGCCGACGACAAAGACCTTGCCCTCGCCGCCCTCGGTGCTGCCGCGGCTGCGCACGTCGACGCCGGTGAGAGACTCGCCCAGTGCGACGCCGAGAGAGCGCTGCGACTTGGTCGACACCCGGCTGAGCGCATCCGGCCTGCGCGTGGCGTCGTTTCCATTCTGAGGCGGCGGGTCCGGCTCCTCGTAGTCTTCGACAGCGTCAAAGCCGTCGCCTGGTGCGGCGGGCGGCGAGGCGTCGCTGCTGCTCCTCGGCGCCGACTTTTTCGGCATCGCGCGTTGATGCTTCGACGTCGCGAGCAGAGGCCGGCTTAGCAGACTTCTGCCGGTCGATCTGCTCCTGTACGCGGCGCCCAGACTGGCGGTACTGCCTGAAGGACTGCATCGTGTTGAGCTCCTTCAAGGCGCTGCAGCACTTGGCTGGACGGAGCAATCAAGTCAGGTTCAAAGGAGCGCCATGGCGACGGGCAAGGCAAGGCCACGACGCGCAGCAGCAGCCGGAGTACGGAACGCCATCGGCGTGATCTTGGGCATTGACGAGCGGCATTAAGCGAATAGAGCTGCAGCGACCGGACTTGGTGTCGATCGACGGGCCCGTCTGGCTGATGACGTGGGAGACGATCGGGCGAAGCTGTTCCCCCTGGCTTGCACGTGTCAGTCCGAGCCCGCACACCAGACGATTATGCAGGAGGAACAGCAAATGTATTCCGCGCTGGTGTATCTGAAATGCCATCGACGCTGCCATCTAAGCGACGAGAGAGAGATCAGAACTTAAAGACCTGGTCCTTGGAGTAGCCGGGTCCTTGAGGACGCCGTCGAGCTCGCCCTGGTCCTGGGGGCCCTTCTTGCCGCCGCTGATGGCCTTGTAGAGGCCGGGCGGGCCGCAGGACAAAGACCTTGATGTTCTTCTCGGCCGGCTCCGGCAGGACCGTCTTGAGCAGCTCCTTGGTGATGTGGCCCTTGCCCGACGGCCACTCGGCCGGCGGCTTGTCGAGCGTGTAAAAGGCCTTGAAGCGGCGCGGGTACGTGTTCTCGAGCTCGGCCAGCTCATGGCGCAGCAGGATGTCCTCCTCGCTGACGTTGCCAAACACGAGCGTGATCTTGGTCTTGTCCTCCGGGTTGGTCAGGATGCCGCGCATCAGCTGGTACATGGGGGTGATGCCGGTGCCGCCCGCGATCATCGCGACGTGGTCGTGCTTGTTGGGCTCCCACAGGTACTTTGGGATCGGGCCCTTGATCTCGAGCCGCTGCCCGGGCACCAGCTCGTTGATGTGGGTCGACATCGGCCCGCCGGGGTACTGCTTGATGACAAAGTCGACAAAGCCCTTTTGGTCCACGTCGCTGGTTGGCGTGTACGGCCGGATGACTGGCTTTTCCATCCCCGACCCTGGTACTTTGTCACCACCGCGGCTTTGTTATTCCTGTTAGCTTTCGTTCAAGTCTATCGAGGGACTGCAAGAGAGAAAAACACACAGGTGACGGAAGGCCAGAGACCATGTCGTCCTCGGGGAGGTGGAAGCGCAGCCACTTGGTGTTGTGGCTCAGGATCTTGCTCTCGGCCAGCTTGAGCGAGATGAAGCCCTGCTCGCCGCCGGTAAAGGCCTTCTCGGCGGGCGCAAAGTCGGCCTTGACCGCCTTGGTCGCGTCGCTTGCCGCTGCCGGCGCGGGCTTGCCGCCGGTCTGCGTCACGTAGTAGTAGCCGCCGCCGGCCGCCAGGGCTGCGATTGCACCGTAGCCGGCCGCGCCCCATGCCGCCGCCGCTGCCGCCCGCCTGGGAAGCATAGCTGCGAGCTCCTTGGGAGTTTGTCAGCGGCTGGGACGATGAATCATTCAGTGGGAAGAGCGCGCACCTGGCGCAGCACCGACGGAACCGCCGCAGAACGGCAGAATGATCTCGCGAACATCGTTCTGTCTTCTCACACAAAAATAGACTGGTACAAGGGGAGAAAGAGATGCGATACTGTGCAGGAGGAAGAGCAAAAGGGCGGAGCTCGGCGACGCTGGGGCGCGTCTCGGGATTGCCGCGGTGACGCCATGGCCTTGGCGTTTCTCCCATCCCGGCCACCTCTTTTGCACGTGGGCTGTTGTTGGCTTTGACTGCCGGAAACGCGCTCTGGATGCGGTACAGAAGTAGCAGCTGTATAGCTATCGTGAAAAAAAAAAAGAATCAAGAAGGAGAGGAATGAAAAAGAATGGTCTGTCCACCGCTTGCGTCCCTGCGCGTGCCTGCGTCCTTGAATCGACTCCGTCTGATCGGCTCTGTCTGGTCGACTCGGTTTGGTCAACCCGGTCTGGTCGAGTGAAAGACCCAAGAGAATCACCAGTCGACCTCGCTGTTGGCGGTGCCGAAGCGGCGGACAACCTCGCGCTTGTAGCTCTGGCTGAGCTTGCCGATGTCCTCGCGCTCCTTTGCGATGCGGGCGTACTGCGGGTCCTTTTGCTCCTCCCAGGGCACGTACTTGTGGCCCATCTGCTTGCGGATCTCCTTGCCGCGGAACTCGAGCTGCCACTGCAGCTCCTCGCCCCGCGTGCGGAACATATTCCACGTCTCGATCAGTTCGACATCGTCGCGGCCTGCGTCGCACAGCACCGCGTACGTCTTGCAGTAGCACTCGACCATGTTCGGGCACACGACGCCGCGCCGCAGGAACACATACTGCCAGATCATCTCCATCGCGCGCCCGCTCCACTGGTCCAGCCACTCCTCGTCGATCCACTTGTAGAGCGCCTCGTACTCGGACAGCGGCCGCGCCCGGATCGCGTCCGACGAGACCGCAAACTGCGAGCAGCACGGCTGCGCAAAGTAGCGCGGAAACGTCGCCATCGGCTCGTCTGGCCACAGCATCGCCTTCAGCTTGGGCGAGAACATGTCTGCGCCGTGGTGCGGGTCCAGCTCGAACTCGGCGTCCGTCGGGTCGTACGTCACCCACGACGGGCACCCCGGCCACTGGTCGCAGCTGTTTGTTTCTGTCAGCCTCGTCGTAGTGAAAGAGGACGCGCAACACAGACCGGACGTTGACGTAGCCCTGCTGCATCACCCACGGCCGCCGCATCTTGTTCAGAATCTCGACCGAGCTCTCGCCCATCAACAGGTTGTTGTGCCACGTCTTCTCCTGCGAGTGGAAGAAGAAGGTGATGTCGGTCAGGTTGTCGTAGTGGTCGACGATGTACTTGAGGTACACCATGCTCTCACGGCCGTGATTCTGGTCCAGGTGGAACTCGGCCGTCGGGTCGTCGACCACGTACATGGCCAGTCGATCGATATCGTGCACCCGCCGCGTCCACCGCGTCTTTTCCGCCTCCGACTGCAACCGCCCGAGCACCAGCGTGGCCGTGTAGTTTGGCTTTGCGTCGTACACGTCTGCAAAGTCGTCATAGTAGGACGAGAAGCGGAACGTGTCTGGCGTCGCGGGCGAGCGCGCCTTGCTGTGGTCGCCCATCGCGCGGTGCGCGGCCGCGCGCGGAGTGGTGCCGTCCGCCGCGCCGACGTACGACGACGACGACGCCCGCAGCAGCACCAGGATCGCTACCGCCAGCACGATCGCCATGCTGACCGCCGACCGCCGTCCGGACGTTGTCCTGAACATGGCCGCCGATCGTGCCTGCGCGAAGCCGAGCTGCTTCTCGTCCAGCAGCGTCGCGGGCATTCTTCCCGCCGCAGCCGTCTCTGCTGTGCTCGATGAAAGAAAGCGATCGCCGGTTCGCTCGTTGGATGCGCTTGGGTGCGCTCTCAGGGTGGCGCAGACTCAGACTCAGGCCGAAAGAAGAGCTGGTCAGGGACGATCCATAGAAGACAAGATCTAGAGCACCAGGAGAATGTCGTCCAGCCTTGGTGAGCGCTCGCTCAATAGAAGAAGCCGCAAGTGACCCCTCTGCCGGTGCTCTGCTGCCGCCTTCTCCTCATCCTCTCACGGCCAGGCGGCGACATGGCTCTTGTGGAAGACCAGGGCCACGCCGCGGGCACCCCTTTTTCCGAGTGGACTGATGCGACACGGACGGGGGAAAAGGGCCGCCCAGGCGTGAGAGCGTGTCGCTCGCAAATAGCGGCAGCACAGTATTGCACTGTCGGAAGATTTCATGCACAGGAGCGCGGTATTGGTGGCAGCGAGCGGCCTGCTCCAAAAAGTCCCCTCAGGAGCCTAGCGGGCGCGCTGCCCTCCTCTCGCCCAGCGGCCTCGTCGTCTAGATATTCTCCTTGCCGCGAAATGATCCGTCGGCGGCATGCCCGGTCGCGGCCAAACCGGCTAGCCATGTCTCGCTCTGGCTGGCGCTCTTATCAGCGCGTCCAATGCTGCTGCTGCCGCCGATGAGGGCACAGAAGGGCAGGCGGGAAGAGGACAGACCTGACCCAGACCGGACTCCAACCTGCACGCTGTCGCAGCCTTGTACTGTATGACCCGTGCGCCTCATGCGATGGTCTGCTGCAGCCGAGCGGCCTCGGGCGGCGCGAGAGCCGTGGTCGCCAGCCTGCTCTTACTCCTAGCAGCCGTCGCGGTGGCAGCTGACACCGACTTTGCCGTCTACAAGACGGTACGTCCTCATCTTGTCACTTCCTTCCGCGAGCCGCTGAATGGATGGCTCTCGCTGGTGGCTGAATGATCCTCGCTGCTGACTGGACGATCGTCGCCGCAGGAGCCGGACTTCAAGGCCAGCAAGCCGGTGGTTTACGTCAACGTCGGACTGCCAAAGCTCGAGCCGGGCTACATCTTTGCCACGCCTTTTGCGCTCAACGGCAGCATCTGGGAAGGCTATGGCCCGCAGATCTTCACCCAGGATGGCGTGAGTTTTCTGCAAATCCCCTCGTTCAAGCTCCTCGAGAGGCTCAACTCAACGTGGTTGCGCAGGAGCTTGTCTGGTACGGCAATGGCAGTGTCTACCACAAGGCCATGAACCTGCACGTGTGCGATTTCCAGGGCCAATCCGGTGCGCATCTGTGCTTCCACGACTCGCCGCCAGAGTTCTCGGCGTACGCCCGGGGAATCATCCGCTTTCTGAATGCCTCCTACGAGCCGGCCGGAGAGGAGATTGCCGCCGCGGCACCCTTGACAAGCCCGACCTGCATGAGTTGCACACCGTCGACCGCGGCGAGGCCGTCCTGCACACCGTCTTCCAACGGCGGGGCGCAGACCTGACCGCTCACGGTGGCCCGTCCGATGGTCACGTGCTGGACAGCTGCTTCCAAGAGAGGAGCGTCAGCAACGCTTCTGTTCTCTTTGAGTGGTGCGCAGCGGACCATGTTCGGCTGGCCGACTCGGCTGCCGCGCTGTATATACCCACGGACGAGACCAGGACGCCGGTTGCAGGCAACGGCTCCTCTGAACGGCCCTGGGACTTTTTCCACATCAACTCGGTCGACAAGGATGCCTCGGGCGACTACATCATCTCGTCGCGGCATTTCAATGCGCTCTTTAAGATCGCCGGTGCGCGCTCAGCCCACCGCGGCAGCGTCGTGTGGCAACTCGGCGGCCGCCACGATGATTTCTCAAGCGCGGCTTCAACTTCTCACGGCAGCACATGGCGCGGATAGCGCCGCGCGTCCGTCGGCAGGGCGATGCCCTCCGCCTGTCGCTGCTCGACAATGCCTTTGACGGCTTCAGCATAGCATCTGCAAACCACTCGCGCGGTCTGCTCATAGAGCTCGACGAGAGCCTGCACACAGCGTCTCTCATCGCAGAGTACCCCATGCCCGAGCGGTTGCTGAGCCACAGCCAAGGCGGCCTGCAGATGCTGCCGCAGACGCACAACGCGCTCGTCACCTGGGGCTTCTTTCCCGCGCTGTCCGAATTCTCCTCCAACGGGACGCTGCTGTACCATGCCAGCCTCGGCGTTTGGGGCATGGAGATTCAGAATTACCGCACCTACAAGGCGCCCTGGGTCGGCCGTCCCCGGCAGCCGCCCGCGCTCGTCAGCTACAGCCTGTCTTGCTCAACTGGTTCCGCTTCTGAGAAGCCCTACGGGTTCAACGCAGACGCCGCGCCTGGCAGCTCTCCGCTCATGGCGTACCTCAGCTGGAACGGCGCAACAGAGGTGCGTGGCTGGCGGGTGTACACCAGCAGCGGCGGCCGCGAGGGGCCCTTCCAGAAGCAAGGCGAGTGGCCGCGCGTCGGCTTCGAGACGGCGATCGAGGTCGCCGACGCTTTCGAGCCGTGGATGTACGCCGAGGCGCTGGACGCAGACGGCACCGTGCTGGGCCGCACCGACGTGCAGCGCACCTTTGTCCCTGTTGATGCCATACAGTCGGGCTGCACCGCGACCGAGTGCCGCGAGCCGCTGCGCTTCCACTACACCGCCGCGCTGAGCATGGCGCACCGCTGCCGCGGCGATCAATGGTTCTTGGATGTCTCACTGCTCTCGAATACGGTATGTCATCTCTGTTCCTCTCGAGTGTCTCATAGATCAAGGCTGACCGAACGCCGCAGCGTTTTCTCCTGGCCGCCGCGCTGGTCGTCGGCGCTTTCTTGTCAGCGCGCCACTTCCGGCACGCGAGCCGGCGCCTGGTGGACGGGCTGCTCGGCGACTCGCTGGCGGCGCTGCAGGCCAAGACCCGCCAGGCGCACTCTCCGTCGCACGCATGATCACCACGGTCTTTGCTCTCTGTCTCTTCGTACACGCATGCGCTTGCCACTCGTGAGATGCAAGTGCCTGACATCCAAGCCGCCTGTCCATACATTACGTTTCTGTTCATACAAGCACACATCCGCCACTTGTTGGATGCAAATGCCTGGTCTCCGGTACAGAATCTAGTCGTCAAACCCGCCAAACTCATCATCGTCGTGGTTGTCTCGGGCAGCAACAGTGCCGGCGACGGGGACACGGCGGCCGCGGTGGTCCAGCCGCCGCTGGTAGCGCTCTTGGTGCTGATGCGGGCGTCCTTTGCGCCGCGCGCGCGGCTGGCGACGCCGCGCTTCTTGAGCGCCTGCCGGTCGCGCTTCGAGACCTTGGGCAGCACGTCGAGCAGCCACGGGTCGAGGCCGATGTTTGTCCGCTCGCCGCCGTCTGCGCTCTCGCCAGCAGCGGACCGGGCAGACGCGGCGATGACGTTGGCGACGACGCCGAGCACGGGCACGTCGTCCTTGGCGTACAGCGTGACGGCGACGCCACCGGTGCGGCCCGCCCGCCCCGTGCGGCCGGGCGCGGTGGATGTACGCGGCGCTGCTCGAGGGAAAGTCGTAGTTTACGACGGCGTTGACGCCGCGAAAGTCGACGCCGCGCGCGAGCAGATCCGTTGTGATGAGCACCCAGACCTCGCCGCGGCGGAAGCGCGCCATGACTGCGTCGCGCGCCGCGTCCGACAGCTCCGCGTGCAGGACCGCGAGGCGCGCCGGCCCGCCCGCGCTCGCCGGCACGTCGTACAGGAGCTCTGCGTGCAGCGCGACCGCGCGCGCGACCGTCTGCGTAAACACCAGCAGCGGCGGCCGCACAGGCGCCTCGCCGGGCCGTGCCGCGCGCGGCCGCAGCAGCTCGCGCATCGCCAGCAGCTTGCCCTGTTCCGTCGCGCAGTATGTCAGCCGGTGCGCGACGGTTGGCAGTGCCGTGTCTTTGAGCCCGACGACCAGCCGTAGCAGAGGTGCTGCGGCGCAGTTGGACACACGCGCGTGCCGTTCGCGGATGGTGGACAGGGCCAGGTCCTCGATCGAGGCGCCCATGGTGGCGGACCAGAGCGACACACGTAGGTGCGTGTTGCTGCAGCTTGCCCACACCTGCAGCGTCTGCTCGCGGAGAGCGGGTCCAGCAGTACATCGGCCTCGTCGAGCGCCAGGTAGCGCACGCTCGGTAGCTGCACGCCCCCTGCCAGCATCGAGCTGAGCAGGCCCGGCGTTGAGACCAGGATGTGCGACTTGACCGGCGGCGCTGTCGGTCGTTGTTCACGGCTTTCACCATCATCATCATTGTCGTCACTGTGGTCGTCGCCGTTGTCGTCGGCGTCTTTGGTAGAGTTGTCCGACTCGGCGCCGGATAGCGTCATGCCTCTCTTGACGAGCGTTGCGCGGATGCTCGTCTTGTCAGAGAGCTTGCGCGCTTCGTTGACGATCTGGCTGGCGAGCTCCTTGGTCGGGGCCAGGATGATGGCCTGGGGGCTGTCGACGGACTCGCCCTTGCGCTTACGCTGTTATGATGGCGTGGATGATAGGCAGCAGAAAAGCCAGCGTCTTGCCACTGCCCGTTGGCGCGACCGAGAGCAAGTCGACCTCGGGGCCTGCATAGGACAAGGGGTCGCCGAGTCCGCTGTCCAGCAGCAGTGCCAAGCCGGCCAGCTGGACCTCTGTGGGCGTGCGGTAGCCCTGCGCGGCCAACGCATTCTCCAAGTGGCGCGAGATGTCGTATCTCGCGCGCAGATGCGAAAAGGAGAGCAGCGGCTGAGGCACGACCTCGAGTGCGTTCTTGTGCTTCTTCTTTGGTGCCGTTTCCGTTTGCGCCTTGCTCTTCTTCTTTTTTGACTTCTTGATCGTGCCATCTGCGTGCGGCTGCAAGGGCTCGGAGGTCCACAGCTTGGTGATCTTGAGCTTGTGTCCTTTCAGAATGCGGCGGCACTCGTCGTCGTCGAGGTGTGGTGCCGCCTGGGCCGGCGCGGGCGCGCTTCATGCTCGGCAGGCGCCTTGCGCTGTTCGCGCACTTCAGCAGCGGCTGCCCGTGGTGCAGCGCTGAAGAAGTCAATCTCTGGCGGTACGGTTCCGTCCTCGTCCTGGTCGCCATCGTCCAACCGCGGCCGCTTGTGCTGGGTGTGCAGAGTGTCGTGGTCGGGCGCAAAGACTCGCGGGTCGGCTGCTGGACCGCTAGAAGGCCGAGCGACATCCTGCAGCCCGGCCGCCTTGCGCTTCTTGCCGATGCTCGTGGACCGGGTCAGCAGCTTGAAAGGATCCATCCTGGTGGCCGTTCACGGTCGTGAAGCTGGACGTCTTGAAAAAAAAAAGTTCTACATACAGAAGAGACCTGCGAGATGCGCCGGCCAATCAGACGTCGGCTTCCCAGCGTCGACGTCTTCTCGAAGCAGCAGAAGGAGGCGCAGGCGAGGCCGGGCATCAGGAGGCCAAGGCGGCGACTGACGTCCTCGAGACGCGCGGTCTCGCTCTCTGTTCTTTGTGTTCTCGTTGTCATCGACAGGCCACGATGGCGTTCATCTTTACCTGCGGCACGCACAGTAAGCCGCACAGCACGAGACGCGGCCGTTGCGGGCTAACGTTGGATGCAGCGTTCCAGTCGCTCCTGGCGGGCTACGAGAACATTACCGCGCAATGCCAAAACTGCGGTGTACGTTTCCGAGTCTGTCAAGCGCTACGACCATGAGCTTACAGGCAGCAGAACTTCTCGGCCAAGGTGTACAAGCGATGGGTGGGTGCAGCCTGTCTCGTGCTCCTGGAGGACCAGCACTGACGGAGAGCCGCAGGAGTGGTTCACGTTCTGCTTTGTGTAAGGATGCACTCGGGCACCGCGACGGAGCTGCTCACACGGACGCGACAGGCCCGTCATTCCCTTTTCCTTCCATCCGGATCACGACCTTGGCTGTGGGTGGCGACAGATGCTGTGCGCGCCTGACGTGCGTTGACATACAGACGTCTACAGGCCACATCTGCCACTTTTACCAGGATCTCCGGTGCGTGCTCGTCTCGCGCTTCTCGCGTCATGCGGCAGACGAGGAAGCGCGATTGCTGACGGCGGCCGCAGGTTTCGGCCGGATGTTGAGAACATGCGCGCATCCGGGCAATCATTTCCCATGCAGCCGATGCACGGCGGCGGACCACCGGGCTGGGGCCCTCCGCCAGCAATGTACGGTGCGCAGCCGCCGCAGCAGCAGCAGTACAGCACCAGCAGCAAGGCCCGCCGCAGCACGTCTACCCGCAGCAGAGCGGCCCGCAGCAGTACAAATAGAGTGCACGACTTGTTTCTTGACTGCCGCTCGACCGAGTCACGCGAGTGTGCTGGGGGCCGCAGGACTCCAGGCCTTGGAAGCCCTCGCGGCCTGCGCGGAGAGCCAGTAGGATTGAGCCTGTTGCCGCTCAGGCACGCCAGAACAGAAACAAGCCACGAGGCGACGCTGCGAGGCACAGCGCAAATCAGGCGGGCGCGGCAGGCTGCATAGGCGGCTGGGTGCCTGTTACTCGGCGGCTCCGGCGCGTGCGACCAGGGGGCCTGCCTGTGGACAGGGGCCAGGGCGGAAAGCGGCAAAGGCTGCTCAGGCGAGGCTGGAGTGATCTGTTGCCTCTTTCCCCAGGCTTGGAACCCCTCTTTCTACGCCGCAGATCAGTCCTTTACTGGGTCTCCCGCCCTCCCCCCCCCCCAGCTACTCTCCTTCTTTTCTCCTCTTCCTCTCCATACTACAGTACGGTCTCCTTTTACGCGCTGAAGCCTCTATCTTTGGAGCAACGCGCCTGCTACAACGCCCGGTCTTCTTGTTCTCCCACAGGCGCCTGCGCTTTCGGCAAACCGTTTCAGCGCTTTGAGCCTCTGTTTCTTTCCCTTCCGGCAGAGGATCCGAGCGCTAGGCCTGCGCGGAAAAAAAGGCTTCTGATTACCGTACGGTCCAACGCCGGGAGCCCCGGCAGTTCGAGGACCATCCAGGAGAGTAGTTGTATGCCCGCGCGAGACGGCACCCTGGCACAACACATTGCAAAGGCGGCAATGGCAATCGACCCCATGCTGGTCGGTGGTAGGATCGTGCCGAACACCGGCTCGGGCATCGGCGCGGCTCCGGACGCCACCACAACAACAGCAACATCGGCCATGCCCAGCTCATGCAGCTGCAGCAGGGATATCAGCAGCAGCAGCAACAGCAACAGCAACAGCAACAGCACAGCAGTTTCAGCAACCGGCAACAGCTGCCGCCTCAGCTTTCCCAACCGCAGCAGCAGCAGCTGCCGACCCAGCTGCCCTCGCAGGGTGGCTCGCGCAAGGGCATGCTTACTGACGACCGCACTGTCACCATGACCTACAAGGACTTTATGCAGCTCCAGAACCTGGTGTTTTCTCTGTCGTGGCACTGGCGTGAGGTCCCCCGGACGCGGCAATACTGACAGACTGAGCCAGGTGGCGCACAACCTGTCGAGCGCGCAGTCGATGGCGACCAACCACGCGTTTGCCGCGTCGCAGAAACGTCAGCATGATCGCGACCGCCATGATGCAGCTCCAGACCAGCATCAAGACTGTGCTGTCGGCCAACGCGATCCCGCCAGGACGTCGACTTTGGCTCGCTGACTGCGCTCCACGACCTGCTCAACAACAAGAACGAGCTGATCACCAACCCGATGGCCAACTTTAGCGGGCCGATTGATGCACAATGTGCTGCCGGGCATGGCCCATTAAGAAGCAGCGCAAGCAGCGGAAGCCAAGGATCCTAGCGCCCCAAGCGCCCCATCACCGCCTTCTTCCTTTTCAGCCGCGAGGAGCGCGACCGCATCCGCGAGGAGGTCAAGCGCAAGAAGGGCACCGACGACGTCAAGCCCGGCGAGGTGCAAAAGGAGATCCAGGATCAGTGGAACGCCATGGACAAAAACGGCCAATCCGTGAGTTTCTTTGACGTTTTCGCGCAGAAGTTACGACTAACAAATCAGCGGCAGAAATGGAAGGCAATGTACATGAAGGAGATGGAGCGCTACCGCGTGCAGGTCGACGCGTGGAAGAAGAGCGGCTCCGGGGGCAAGCCGCCGGCCCTGCCCAGCGCCGACATGGCCGGCGACGAGGATGAGGATGAGGACGACGAGGATGACGAGGACGACGGAGGACGACGACGAAGACGCCGAGGGCGACGACGACGACGACGCCGAGGAGGACCCCGAGACGATCACTCTCGCTCCACCCATGCCCGTGCCCAGCGCCAAGGGCAAGAAGGGCAAGAAGCAGGAGATACGCCGGAGCCGGCCAAGGGCAAGAAGAAGGCCGGCAAGACGGCCAAGGTCGAGAGCCCCGACGACGGCCGCAAGCGCAAGCAGGACAGCGCTGGCCCGACGCCCCCCCAAGAAGAAGAAGAAGACGGGCGTCGACAAGCGCCGCGACACGGGCGAGTACGGCGACGACTTTTGAGCCGCCCCTTTTTCGTTTTGTTTCTACCCTTCTGCCGGCCGGTTCGTTGATTGTCGATACATCCTTTCGTAAGCTATTCAAATGTGGCTGTTCTGACTTTCTGCGTGCCCTGACCCTGCGCCATTGGATTCATGCACGCCTGACGCCGCTTCCCCGCCGTGGCCGGCGATCTGAGCTCTCCCGTATGCCCTCGTGCGTGTTTGGCCTTGTACCCACTTGCGAATCCGCGGACCAGCATGCGGCTCGAACCAAAGAGGTCAGCATTCGAGTTCCGCGCACCGGACATCCCACAGAAGGCGGCGGCGGCTCGCTGACGGGCCTGCAGATCGACAAGCTTCTTATCAGCCAGGGGGGCTCGCTGGCCCAAGCGCCTGGCCAGGGGCCCTGCAGTTGAACAAGAGCGAAGCCACTGTGCGTCCCTCTTGCCTTTTCAACGATCCAGCCTCAGGAAGTTGTCGAGCAGTCGGGACGACGGCAGGCAGGTGCTTTTCAGCTGACGACTAAAGGGACTCATTGCGCACGTGCTGCAGGAGGTGAGCCACGTCGCAGCCCTGCTCAAGAAAGACCCGCTCACAAACGGCCGAGACAGCTCATCGCGATGGACGGCACTCGGTCGGGGAAAGCTCATGTCGCTCGGCAAGACCATGCTGGGCCCCGCCACGTGCTGCCCTCGGTCGTCGGCGCCCTCTCGGAGCTGCAGGTCGAGGGCACGTTTCCGTCCGGCACCTACCTGGTGACGGTCCACAGCCCGGTCTGCACCGACGACGGCGACCTGGAGCGCGCCCTGTACGGCAGCTTCCTACCGACCCCGGACAGCAGCTCTTCCCGGAGCTGGACGCGGCCGCCTACGCGCCCGAGCTCAGCCGGGCGCCATCGTCTGCGTCAAAGGGCGCGTCACCATCAACGAGGCCGCAAGCGCATCTCGCTGCGCGTCAAGAGCGTCGGCGATCGGCCCATCCAGGTCGGCTCGCACTACCACTTTGCGAGACGAACCCGCAGCTGTCCTTTGACCGCGTGCGTGCCCACGGCTTCCGTCTGGACGTCGCTGCCGGCACGTCTGTGCGGTTCGAGCCTGGCGACTCAAGACGGTTCACGCTGGTGCAGATCGCTGGCAACCAGGTCGTCAGCGGCGGCAACTGCCTCGCGCCCGGCTACATCTTTGATGCAAACGCGTGGTGAGCAGCTGATGCGCAACACCCAGGTGGGCGGTTTCCTGCACGAGCCGGAGCCTGCAGATGACGCTGCCTTTATCGACATGTTCAGCATCGAACGTCAGGCGTACGCGACCATGTACGGCCCCAACCACGGGCGATCTCGTCAGACTGGCGGCAACCGACCTCTGGATCAAGATCGAAAAGGACTATACGCACTACGGCGACGAGTGCACCTTTGGCGGCGGCAAGGCGATCCGCGACGGCATGGGCATGGCCAGCGGGCGCCAGACGACGAGGTGCTCGACCGGTCATCACCAACGCCGTCACCTGGACTGGACCGGCATCTACAAGGCCGACATTGGCATCAAGCGCGGCCTGATCGCCGGCATCGGCAAGGCCGGCAACCCGGACGTCATGCCCGGGGTGCACCCCGACCTGATCGTCGGCACCCGGCACGGACGTGATCGCGGGCGAGCACGCCTTGGTCACGTACGGCGGGTTCGACTCGCACATCCACAACATCTGCCCGCAGCAGGCGTGGGAGTCGCTGGCTTCAGGCATCACGACAATGCTCGGCGGCGGCACCGGCCCGACCACGGGCACCAACGCGACGACCTGCACGCCTTCAAGGAGCTGATCCGGCAGATGCGCAGGCCGGCGACGAGCTCGGCGTCAACTGGGCCATCACCGGCAAGGGCAACGACAGCCAGCCGCACTCGCTCGGGAGCAGGTCGAGGCCGGCGTCTGCGGGCTGAAACTGCACGAGGATTGGGGCACGACGCCTGCTTGCATCGATACCTGTCTGAGCGTGTGCGACAAGCACGACGTCCAATGCCTGATCCACACCGACACCTTGAACGAGTCTGGCTTTGTCGAGCAGACTGTAAAAGCTTTCAAGGGCCGCACGATCCACACGTACCACACCGAGGGCGCCGGCGGCGGACACGCTCCTGATATCATCTCCGTCGTCGAGCATCCCAACGTGTTGCCCTCGTCGACGAACCCGACGCGGCCGTACACGCGCAACACGCTGGACGAGCACCTCGACATGCTGATGGTCTGCCACACCTCTCGCGCAACATCCCCGAGATGTCGCATTTGCCGAGTCGCGCATCCGGGCCGAGACGATCGCGGCCGAGGACGTGCTGCACGACCTGGGCGCGATCAGCATGATGAGCAGCGACAGCCAGGCCATGGCCGCTGCGGCGAGGTCATCCCCGCGCACGTGGAACACGGCGCACAAGAACAAGGTCCAGCGCGGGCGCCTGCCCGAGGACGAGGGCACCGACGCCGACAACGCGCGCGTCAAGCGCTACATCTCAAAATCACCATCAACCCGGCCCTCGCGCAGGGCATGAGCCACCTGATCGGCAGCGTCGAGGTCGGCAAGCTGGCCGATCTCGTCCTCTGGACGCCATCGATGTTTGGCGTGAAGCCTAACATTGTCGTCAAAGGCGGCACCATCGCCGCTGCCCAGATGTGGTTCTCTGAGGCGCGTTCTGGAGTAAGAATTGACAAAGGCAGGGCGACCGAAAAGCGTCAATCCCGACGGTGCAGCCGGTCTACATGCGGCCGATGTTCGGGGCGAGGGTGCCGAGCACGAGCATCACGTTCGTGTCGGCGGCGTCCATCGCCAGCGGGCAGGTGGCGTCCTACGGCCTAAGCACCCCGTCGAGGCGGTCAGCGGCTGCCGCTCCGTCTCAAAGCGCGACATGCGCCACAACGACGCGATGCCGCAGATGAAGGTCGACCCCGAGTCCTACGTGAGTGTCTGCTGCTGTTCACCGTCGTCGTCCTGCCGCGCTGACCGAGTCATCACCAGCGGGTCGAGGCAACGGCGGTGCATTGCACCGCGGCACCGGCCGAGGTGCTTCCGCTGGCGCAAGAGTACCTTTGTCTACTGACCTGCCCCGTCGCGTACTTTTCCTTCGCCACCGGGTCACAAGTATTGTATGCCGGGTACGCGGCGGGAATATGTCCATTCGCAGAAGCTATCTCGTCCCAAAGCCCACCTACCTCGTCACAAACCGCCAGCCTTGCCCCTCGATCCCTGCCAACTGTCAGCCATCGATCCGCGGCAGAGAAAAAAGAGACGCCGGTGCGAGTTGCTGCGGTGCTGGTTGCGTTAGATAGGAGCGAAAGACATTTGAGCTCTGTTTCACCATTGCTTTGTCTGATGAACTATGCTTGAAGGTG
>JAMXBC010000166.1:0-38244 GCA_024138005.1 Lumnitzera racemosa | reverse complement strand
GCGGGGGAAAACACCCTCAGGCAGAAGAGTAACAAGGATGTACAGCGGCTCAAGAAAGCTGCCATCAAGAGACTGTCATAGAAGAGCGTTGCACAGGAGGTCAAGATCTCGTTGGTGCGGCAGTCCGAACATGAGCACGCACTGCGTGACGTGGGGGTTTTCCTAGAAACGAATGTTTTGAATGACTTTCGACCATTCATTTTTCAACGACAAGACAAGGGGTAGGAAGACTAAAAACACAGAAATTTACCTCAACAAAAGGGCGACATCAGCCGTCCGACTGCTCCACAGCCTCGAAACAAACCCTCGAGCACATCACACTCCAACAACGACCCCACACCGCAAGGGCGCACCGTCACGGCACAAGCCGTAGTGACATCTACCCCCAAACCCAAAGCAGGCGCATCAACGAACCCTACAGGTGCTCTCACCCCAAAACAGCTCCCCCACGACCTTCGCCTGCGCGATAAACCCCGGGAAAAAGGGGAGATCCACGAATGGCTGAGATCCAAACGAGACAACACTTGACGACTTTGATCAACAACCCCAAAGCAGATCATCGGGCGGTCCAACTGTTCGCCTCGTTGTTTCTCCTGCATGGATCAACCCTGGTAAGATTTCCCGTCGGGCCTTCATTTCACGCCCAAAAACAGCCTACCTGACTCTGTGTCAGCTTTCCCGGGGAGGCTCAAACGGTATTTTTCGGCAACAGATATTTCTTTCCCCCAACAATTCGCCCCCTCTTACCTCTCATCACCCAAAGACAAATGGAAGACATTCCTCTCACACCTCGCAGCGAGCACTGTAGATCTACCCCCAATGTCGGACCTCCACACCCAAAGCAAGAGGGGGTGACACCCCTCGATATCACGGAACACAACGCCAAACCTTTTTGGGCAGTTGTTGGGCAACTTAGAAGCACACCTCTGAGCGCACGGGCACCCCGGGCCGTTGGTCCCACATCTTTGACCATGGGTTTTCGAGTGGGGGAAAAATGCAGCGTCCCTCTTAGCGGTCGACGCCTGAGCGGCAAGTCTAGAAGAGATAGCTGGGATCAGGGCAGGATCGCCGTTGACAAGGATTGTGGGATCGTATTGACAAAAGAGCAGTCGGCCAGCACGGGGATTGAACAGCAAAATGGCTATATGAGCGTGGCAAGTCAGCCCTTGCCACAATTTTTCTTGGGTCAGGATGGGGAAGGCACGTCTTCAATTGAAATGCTAGGCAAGTTGCCGCACACAAGTCTCCATCATGCTCTTTTGAAGCTGCCTGACTGTTCAATCATTTCGATGTGTCCCAAGGTGCCTGATTCACATCATCAAATCAGGGCATCACTTGCTCCACACCAAGTGGAGTCTGAAGGCCCTACCTGATTGGGGCAACAACTTCGCCAGGTCAATCTCTGCATCTCAACCTCCTTGAACCCTCGCCAAAAAGGCACGCCGGGCTCGAGCAGACATACAATGGAGGCAAGCTCTTTGGCTTTGCCCAAACACCCTCCCAGCAAGCTGGCCTATGCCTTTACGACAAAAACCACCTCACGGCGAGTAGACCCAGTTCTACAATGTCAGTCTCGTAGCTCGGGACAGGCCTACCATATCATTCTTGGCTGCTATCGTTGGTGAGGATCGACTGTCTCAACCAGCTCACGACCCCTTGATCTGCCAAGGGGTTGAGGCCTGGTCTTCTTCTGCTTAGGGTCCTGCACGACCCTGCCTCTTGGACAACACCACGAGGCGATCAGGTCCGCCCTTCTGTGCTTTGTAACACCCTGGGCCTCCTTAAAAGGAAAACCTCCATTTGCCTCCCATAACACCTTCTCGCTGCAGTTTGGCCAATGCTCCAACATCGGTTGATGATAGGCCAGCTTCGGACAAGCAATTCGCTCTCTTGGTGATCCTCAGAGACAGAGATAGGACAAAATTGTTCCTGATGGATGCTGCCTGACCACGCAATGGATCTGGGCCTTACAGCAGCAGCTTAAAGAAGACTGCAGTTTTTATCACCTGCCATTCTGCTGTTCGGTGCCTAGGTGGATGAAAGCGTAGCACGTTGTGGACCAGCTCTTGGGCAAAATACGTTGTGGAAAGTTGAAGCTATGGCGCCTCAGGCCAAGACCACGTCTTGTGGCAGGCATGCACCAAGATCACTTATCAGCGAATCAGTTGCAAAGACACACGATACCACAGCTCATTCTCTGGCAAGATCTGATCATCACAAAGACTGGTCCATAATCGATCGACCTTCCGTACCCCGTGCTGTGTTCGTCGCACTTCCGTATTCTCCAAACATGACTACCAACCTCATTTCCATTCTCACACTTTGACGCCACACATTATCGCAGCCTCAATCTTGAACGCCACACTGGAAGATATATATCGCCATCGACAGATGATCAGGATTATCGGAACGCCATCGTTCAAACGCTGACACAAACATCAGTCTCTTCACCACGCCGACACCACCGCGGATGCGCCCATTCGGAAGTCAGCATCTCAGGATGCAGGCCAGATCTCCTCTGGACCAAGCGACGATGAAGGTTCTTTCGTACGTACAGAGGCAACAAATGCACCATCGCGGACACAACGCCAGTCGACGAAGACAGGTGGGCCAAGGCTTCTCAAGCTGTAACCAGTGGTGGCGGTCCACGATGCGGGGTATCGCAGATCCACCCTAGGCGTTTTCCAAGCTGATCTTTGGAGAGAATGTTGAGCGTGTACACATCGATACATGCAGAGCAAGCAATTCAAAGGTATCGAAGATGAGAGGATTGGTGGTGATCTTTGTAGGTGGCACTGGTGGTATTGGTGAGGCGACTTGCAGAGAGCTATTCCGGCGTGCGACGGCCCGAGAGCATACATTTTGGCAGGTAATGGCTGCTGACACTAATGAGCCAGTCTTGACATGTGCGCAGGAGCAGAGACAAGGCGAACCGCCCTAATCGAACATGTGAAGCAGCTCAACCCTGCTGGCCAGGCCATCTTTATCGAGAAGGACATTTCACTTATCAAGAACGTCGACGAAGTCTGCGAGGAGCTACAGCGCCATGAGAAGAAGATCAACTGCTTGTTTCTCACTGCTGGATACATGAGCACAAGGACGAAACGAGACAGTGGAAGGCATGGACCGTAAGATGGCGGTAAACTACTACTCCCGCATACGCTGGACACTGAAGCTGATGCCTCAGCTTGGAGAGGCGGCAAAGGCGAAGGAGACATCAAGAGTCATATCCGTGCTTGCTGCAGGCTCAGAGAGCGATATCAGGCTGGACGATCTGGACTGAAGAACTACTTCACACTACATGCCTGCTTGGCGCACTGCGCACTCATGACGGACTTCATGGGTGAGGAGCTGGCCAAGAGATACCCCTTCACTTTCATTCTCACACTCTTATCCAGGCACAGTAAAGACTGGTATCGCTAACGAGCTTCCTGGTCCAGCACGGCTAGCAGTTAAGGTCTGTACGCACTCATGACGCCGTGGATCATGAATGTGCAGGAGTCAGGAGACGCCACCTCTTTCAGATCACATCGAAATGCTATCCTCCTGCCAATGGGGGTTTGGCACGAATACCTGAAGGCTGTCTGAGATGAAGGGCTCCAACGGGCAGGTTGGCAGTGGTAGCTATCTTCTTGACTGGGATGGCAAGCCTACGGTGATGAGCGTATCATCGTGAAATACAGAGGTCTAAACTTTGGCAGAACTGTGTGGGAGCACACCATGCATATGCTGGAGCAAGCTGAGCGCAGTCATCAAGGCTCACCATCTAAGAGGTCGACAGAAGCACCTGAGGATGGCAAGCGGTCTCCTACCGATTCCTCCAGGATGGCGAGCTGCATAACCAGAAGGGACCAGCATTCTTCGATCGCCCTACTCTGTCGTTGTGAACACTCATAACAAGCTCGTCCCTCCTATGCAGCAGCATCTTCGATCCTTGCATCGTACGCAATGCGCCTGGCGACATGATCTCTCTGAGCCCAGTATAGCACAGTCCTGCGGTTCTTGTCAATTGCGTCAAGACGAGCGCCCCATTTCAGCAGCAGCTTGACGGTCTGTATGCTGATGCGTGCGCTGCTATCATCAGAAGCGTTCGGCCCTGGCTATTCTCGTTGTCGACATCGGCGCGATGACGAAGGAGCAGGTCTACAACATCGCCACTGCCGTACCAACCGCAGACATCAGCGATCACCGCATCCGATCTGCGCATTGCGAAGCAACAGTCTAGCAGCACCAATTGGTCCCGCTGTGCATGCCAGCAGTAAAGCAGATCTGCCGAACTTGTCTATGAGATTGACCTGAGCGCCGTATTTGAGCAGAAAGCTCATCACTGAGCTGTGCTTCCTTTCGCTAGCGACCATCAAAGCAGTCCTGCCACGTTACGGTGGCATTGACGTCAGCAGTGCTCTCAATCAGAGACAGTAGTCGTTCGGGACCTTCTTGCCAACCAAGCTTCTTACAAGCGACCAATAAGGCGGTCTCGCCAAGCTCATTCCTAGTATCTACATTGGCGCCATACTTCTGGAGGAGAGCGGTAATCTTCACGTTGCCAATGAGAAGTCCCTCCGCAAGTGGTGTCCGGCCACTGGAGCCCTTCGCTTCAGTATTTGCCCCATGCTCAAGCAGCAAATGCACAACACCGGGCAACTGTCTGTACGTAGCCTTGTATAGCGGAGGGCTTAGGTCTTGCATGATCTGTCTCTGTAGACGCTCCTCGAAGCAGCAGCAGCTCTACCAATGCTGTTGAACCACGATCCCAAGTCCACCGCCTTCCAAGGACAGAGTTTCCAGCGCGGTCCCGACAGCAACATCCGCGCCGCAATCAAGCAGAGCCCGTAGACTTCTGTGTTGCCCGTCTGCGACGCATGTTTGAGCCATAGAAGAGGGGCGATGCAGCTGCCCACAGCGAGCTGTATATTACCGATTGACCGCTGCGCGGCGTAGATGAGCTTGGGTGTCGCCGCAGCAGCTAGATGAATGTACTTGAAGAAATTCATGGAGCATCAATGCCAAGATATACGCGCATGTATTCGCAGTCCTGCGTACAGGGACGATCCATATTCTTGAGCGAACGGCAGTCAAGCTGGCGCAAAAAGTCGTCTTGAGGAACATGCCCAGCTGCTTGCTCTGCATGCTCAAATGTAAGCCGACGCATAGTCTTGCAAACGCCCATGTGATGTCCCTTTCTGCAGATCGGTGGAGATAGAGACAGCATGCCCGCTTGAGGGCGTCTGAATTTGCAGTGAAGATTCTCGGTCCTTGGCCAAGCTGCTGAAGGCCCTCATTCTGGAGAAAGTAGTCTCGCACAGACTCATGTATAAGCTGCACGTCTCTGCGCCATCCACGCTCTTGGTCACACGAGCCAGTCCCCTTGACGAGCTTGTGATAAGCTTATCCATCTCTCAGTCGTCACAGACCCCTTGCTTCGTGCAGCGCCCAGCTTCATCGTCGACGAGACCAGCCTCACTCATGCTTGTAAGGACAGCGATGTAGTATTCGTGCCTGGTAAGAGGTCGCTGAGGCGAACAAGATCCATTGCAGACAGATTCTAAGCTGTTCAAGATCGCCTTGCTTGAGGACGATCTCACTGATGAGCTCACTCAAGCCATCTGGCAGAAACCCCCCAGTGTCTTCTGCACATTCCAATACTGCCTTGTCTAGCTCGTCATTCAACAGCTTGACGACCAGCACCAGCCCCGAAAAGATGCCATTTGGGCCCTTTTTCAGCACTTGCTGCTTGAGCGCCTCTCCTTCTTGGCCATAGTCGTCAATGAGAAGTCGCCCTTCACGTACGCTCTAGATCTGCGTCCTGCTCAGATCCTTCCAGGTGGAATCTCACACTGTTGCGTACTGATACAGTTGGATAATCGACTGGCTAAGCATACGAAAGGGAAATTCTATGTCGCATGGTCAGCTCTCAAAGGTACTGCAACATCTCCTTGACCTCCTCGACAGGACCTCATCCAGTGCGTCAATGAAGCACCATACTGGCTTCTCGAGCTTACTAACACAAAGCGCAGCACACTCTTAACGTTACTCATGGGCGCTGACCACGGCTCCCAGTGTGCTTGCGGTGCTCCTCAAGATAATGCAAACAGGGCTTTGCAGCCATGAGATCCTGTCCAGAAGTTGATACAGCAGCGCTCGATACATGCCAGCTGTAGATCGTTCAAGCTCGTCACCGCGAGCGTTGAAAAAGAAGTCGATCTGTGTCCACGTCCAGAAGACTTTGGTCTCAGTGTACTTGATGATGGTTGACTTGCCAGCTCCTGGTCGGCCCTTGATCCATAGGAAAGCTTTCTGGTCCCCGCTAGCCAGGCCTTGTAGCTCTCATGTTTCAGTAGCCAGGTACAGGTGTCGGGATATGGATCGTGAATGTCTCACGACGAGCATTCATGTTGTCGAACTTCAGCAAGTTGAGAAGCCTGGCTGCATTCATTGACCGAATGTGGACAGCGTCACATCCTTCTGCTGCGATCTTGCGTCCCACTCTGTCTTGATTTGGGATTTCCCTGCTCACCTTCTGTCCATGCTCTTCTTTGACTGCTTGCAGGAAGCTCTCACGAGCAGCAACAGGGCTTCGCCATAGTTGAATACCAGGAGACTTCCAGTAGCCGACCATGCAGTAGCTGAGATCCTCAGGCTTGCTAGTGATACGCTTGAGAGACCACTCAAAGCGCCTTGGCAGTGGCACATCATCCAGTGCTCTCTTGTGTCAATAGCTGTGGCCTCTAGAATTGTTTCTGGAGAGTGAGCTTGTCGCCAAGTACTTGCGATCCGAGCGAAGAATTGTGTCAATTGGGAGCGACTAGCTCCTGTATGTCCAACCACGAGTGTGCCAACGGCTCTTAGGTAAATCTGGTCTCCAGTCGCTGGAATCAAAGTCTGAGAGGTAGACGTAGCACACAGCTGATTCAGCATACCAATCGAACATCTTGTTGATCGCCTCACCAAGCTCATTGCGATCTCGTTATCATGCAGCAGGTATCGACCCAACGGGCGTAGCCATCCTTTCTTTGCCTGCTCAAGGCAGAAATCCAGCTTCTGGAACCAAGCTTGTCTGCTGCTTTGCGATTGAGCACATCCTCGAAGGTGACTTCGTCGGCATCGCCACCCCAGGTGTGCGAAAGGATGCGTAGGTGGAGGATCTCGCTGTGTTGGAAAGCGAAGGGGTTGCCTTCGCGGAGAGCAAGCGCATCGCTGGTGTTAGCCTATCGCGCCTTCCATCAAGCTGCGCATCGCGTGTCGCGAAAAGTAGCAAACGTCTCACAGCAAGAAACGGCTTCGTTGTTGCAGGAGAGACTGAGGCGGGAGGAAATGCGATCGAGACATCGTGCCGAGCTAATGCAGGCGGTGCAGCATGTCTGCAGGATCAGGCTGAGGTTGAAGGATGAAGTTGGTGGGTGGGGGGTGGATTTGCTTGAAAGTCAAGGAGCCTCCTTGGCCTTGCTTCCGCTGGCATCTCAAGTCGCAGTTGCAGGCCGAGGATCAGCAAATATGGACTGTTCAGACGTGTGAATGTGAGGTTCTCGTACACCTCAGTAACATACAAGTGCAAAATTCAGCATCCTTTCCTACAGGGTATCTCAAACAAGCCCCCAACTCCTTGTAATGCTATCCAAACAATCATACGTCCTTGACATTGGCATCAGCATGCCTGTTTCTCGCCTTTCCAATCGTCCAAATATAATGCTTCCTGAGCTCACGTCCTGCGGCCATGCTTCTGTATAATCTCAAGCACTCTCCAATCCCAGATCTCAACAGCAGTGCTTCCTGAAGACATTCGGCGACATACTGTCGATGATGCCCGTGTAGACCCCCTGCGATTGCTCTCGACCAGCATGATGCGTCGAGACCTGCGAATGCCTGGCTTTCATCCTCATGGTTTCTCCTGTAAAGACCTTTCCTCGCGGATCCAGTCCACGCCAAGAGAGATCTGGCAGGCATTTGTGCTTGCCAGCAGGTCCAGGCGTGTAAGGTGCTGAGATGCATGGCACCAGATAGATGACGTGTTGGCAAGGATGCAAGGCTGAGCACACGGACTTTCTCCACATGTCTGCTGCTGATCTGACAAGGGACTGCGGCTGGGGTGTAGGCAGTCGAGGGGCGTAGTTGGTGATCGCCGCAGACGAGCCTCTCTTGGCGACAGGTGCTCCTCAGATGTCTTGCGCTTCTGGCCAGGACTGTGGAACCTTGACGGGGGACATGCTTTAGCATTCGCAGTCAGCGCTGCAAAGCTGACGTCCTAGTGGCTTGTGACCAGACTGCTGGCATCACCACGCTTGTACAGCAGGAGAGATCTGCAGACGCTTCTTAGGCGACGGACTGAGTGTACCTTGCCTCTCCAACCGCCTCTTCATGGTCGCTACCAAACGAGCCAGGTGCTTCTTGTTCTCTTGCTTCAGACTCTGACCAACTTCCTGCCTCTGCTGCATATCCTGCATGTCTGAAAGTCCACACAGTCCGCCATGTACGATCTTGGTGCAGCTTCGTCACCGTGGGTGCGTAGCATGAAGAATGTGCGTCTGAAGGCTTGACATAGCCTGAGCCTAGGACCTCAAACACCATGGGCTCTTGAAGAAGGTACATCCTCACCCCCGCGTCATGCTGGATATCGTAGTCCAGCTCTGTGATGGTATTTGTGGTTAAGGGCGCAAGCTGTGTATCGTCTCCAAGATACAGGTGGTACGCAGTGTGCTGGAGATGTACCAATCAGCGATAGACCAGGAGTTGCCATATCTGAGCACATCCTCTCGATTGAGAAGCTCCAAGGTGAACTGGACCACTTGACGTTGTGCAGTCGTGACTTGGCGGCCTCCTGAGCATGTAGCCAGCTCCATAACAGCAAGGTCACCTCATCGCCAAGACCAAGCGATGTAGTCCTTCTTTTAGCTTGATAAGCCATGAAATGACGCCAGGATCTCGCTCAATGCTGTAGTATGGAGGCCACATGGCTTGAAGACCAGCCTTCACAGCCTTGTGCATTCGAGCTGCAAAGTGCTCCATAAGCTCGCTTGCGAACGTTTCAGCAAAGTCATAATGCCTTCCACTCAGCACTCTTTGCCGACCTGGAATCTTCTCGTAGACAGTCCTTGAGCAATTGTCGCCCTCATGGACTTGACATGACATGTTGTGTCCAGCAGCAGATGTCGAAGAAGACAATGCAAAATGCTCGCAGGGTAAAGCTGACATCCTGCATGGGCCCAATAAGTAGCCAGACCTTGTGACATGCTTGCGAATCTCTCAAAGGCATGACAGCCTGCGTCATGTCAGACCAACCACCATCTCCACCCAAAGTATAGCCCTTCTCTTGATCTTGCAAATCTGTTTGCCAAGACGTAGGCTCTGACGAGGTCTGATGTAGTCCGACGGTCCTGGTAGCATCCTTGCCCTCTTGCAAAGATCTTGATGCAATCTGCAGGGTCCGATCGTGTAAGGTCAAGTGAATCTCAGCGTACTCGCCATCTACTTTCGTCGATGACCCAGAGTGTTTTCAAGCATCTGAAGACAGTGGTCGATACTGCGAGCCTTGGTGAATCAGGACGGCCGACCTTGGTATTGATGAGTGGTTGCAGTGATGCTGATGCTTGAGCTTGAGAAGTCGCTCAGACTGTGATCTGGTTGCTAGGGTACATCTTGAATTGGTCTTGAGCGACGAGGCTGCTGCGAGGTCAGCTGAAAGGGAAGCAATCAAGTAGGAGGAAATGGAAGCTCTTCACACAATCATCGTCCAGCACAAGTGGGCTCAGATCCTTCAGGATCATTCGAACAGCCATTTAGCATCTCGTCCAGGAAGCCTCTTGAAATAGAGCCAAGCCATGCATCACGATGCTCGCTGGAGGAGGCCACAGCTTCCGTAGGCAGCGAAGAGAAGCGAGACTGACCTGCTAGCCAGTCCAACACTCATGACCTCAGGCAGCAGCACCGGAGGCCTCGCTGGTGGTCCCCCTTCTCAATATCCGTTGTATCATGCTCCAAGTTCCTCGTCCTGGCCTTATGCAAGGAGGTCCCTGTTTGGCATTCCCAAGCCCAGGGACCTGCTCAAGATCCGCATAGACCGGTTGCCTGAAGTCCATACACCCTATCAGGCGGCGCTCCGGGAGCAGAGTGAAGCAGAGCTACTGCATCTGCCGCGCCAAGCTTGTCGATCGTAATCGATGTGCTTTGAACCATGCTTGACTGTGGCTTTGTGTCGATCGAGCTTGTCGGCAAGCAACAGTGGTGGCTGAGCGATCTCCAAGATCTCAAGATTATCCAGAGAGTGCATACTTCCGCAAAGGCAATAGTCTGCTGACCAAGGCCTCGCATCGTGCGATATGATATTGCTGAGTATGCAGATTGTTTTGGTGCCGCGGAAGATGAGATCCAAGGTTGGCGACGCGTTGTTGGTGGGCCGTCTAGAGGAAGCTGCGAACCACCACCAACGAACACACACTTGATTGACCTCAAGATGCAACGATGTGGCACTTGTTCGCTCAGCTGACGATCTGAAGCAGTATTTAATCGCCGGCCCCAATGCGACCTGCTTTAGAGCACGCGTAGGTCAGATCCGCCGCCGACCGGCATCAGCAGGCATGTCTCACATTTGTCGTCCATATCCCACCCTGCATCTTTGGCTTGCTCGCATCACTCAAAATGTCCGTGGCTGCCGGATGACAATTGACAGCTTCGTCCACTCCTGCCAGCCCAGGCTCATCTGCCTTTCAACACCTTGCGAGCAGAGCTCAGGAAGCCTGCTATCACTGTTGTGTATCATTCGTTTCAAGCTTTCGACAAGGCAGGGCAGCACCTGCTCACTCGCTACTCCCAATTGCTGGATCTTGAGATCAACGGCTGAGGCTCCGCTAAAGCTTCAGCAATGATCCCAGCCAAGATGTCATTCTACACCACTTCTTCTGACACTCTGTGCATTATCTCACACTACAGAGCATGCCGGTGCTCAGGCGAGATAGAGCAGACGCTACTGGATGAGCATGGAGCTGAGACAACCGGGAATCGACACTGGACACCGCCACTGAGGACAGCCGGCAAACACATCATTGATGCCAACGGTAAACGCTTCAAGCTTGCCTCCATTAATTGGTATGGCGCAAGTGACATCTATTCGTCCCGGAGGACTGGACAAAGTGCACAGAACAGATTTGGCTGCCACAATCAACGTATGGGCTTCAACAGTGTACGTTTCCCATACTCTGATCAAATGGTGATCGAGAACCCCAAATTGTGGATCCAGTAGGGTTTGCGGGCCCAAACCTTGATTTGCTGGATCCATACATGAATGACGAAACAAGGAGATCGGACGGGCCACGAGCGATTGAAGTGTTCAATGCTTGTGTAGGCACTCACAGATGCTGGCATTGCCGTCATCATCAACGACCACATCACGAATGCACATTGGGCGATGGCAAGAACCTTTGCGATTCAAGCTGGAGAACGATCAGTATGGACCAGTTGCAATATCAGCAGACTACAGAGAGCTGGATCGATCACTGGAAGACTTCATGACACCCTTCATCGACAATCCTCATGGTCATTGGGGCAGATCTCAGGAATGAGCCCAGAGGTGTCTGGGGTACCATGAAGTGGAAGGAATGGGCAACGGCTGCTGAGCTGGCTGGAGAGGAGTTGCTGAAGATGCAGCCAATTGGCTCATGTTCATCGAAGGCATCAGCTCAGCCAAGATTGCTCAGGAGCAAGAACAAGGGCCGTCGCCTACAGCTTCCCCGACAGAGTGGTTTACAGCACACATGTGTATCAGTGGTCAGGCTGGTCAACGACAGTACCTACAGCAAGCGAGCATATGCCTCCTTCGCTCTCGACAGGAGCGCAAATGGGCTTCCTCCTACGCAGCAACACAGCACGTTTGGGTGGGAAATTTGGCGCACCTCGTGGGCCACGAGAAGGCGACAAGCACTACTGGGATAACCTATGAAGTATCAAAGACGTTGATGCAGGGCTTTGGCTACTGGGCACTCAACGCAAAAAAGCCAGACCCATACGATCCAGAGACGTACGGTCTGCTTCGCAAAGGACTTTGGTTTGACCATCATCGAAGACTACAGGATCAAGGATATGAGAGAACTGATGCGATCTTGAGCGGCATACCTGGGGCATTGTACATGATTCACAACTGCATGTGGCATGACTATCACCTGCATAAATGGATACCCTAAGAATTCACTTGTAATGGAAGGCATTGTGAGAACATACTACTGATACAATGTTACGAATGCTGCGCTTGTGACTGCCGTGAATGCAGAAGATGCTGACAGTAACGCCGATGATGCACAAACAACCCCATGCAAAGTCGACAAGCGACGACTACCATATCCTCTGATCATGCTCTGTATTCCCCCATCGTGATCGTTCTACTGACCAGGCAAGACGAAGCCAAAGCCTGGCACAGCAGGTGGTGTAGCGACAGCTACAGGCTCAGGTCGAGCAAAACTATGCACCGTCAGCTTGAAGTCATTCACCAGTTAGCAGACTTACGCATGATGATCGACCGGCATACCACCCATCTGAGCATCCTCTCTTGACCCACGACCACCATGACCACGAGCTGACCTTTCTCCTTCTTCGCATGGTACCCATCTGGTCCCACCCGTCTGGACATGCCTTGCTGCTGACACCAGCACCAATCTCGATGTCAGGCTCCTCAAGAACCATACCTCCGACGAGCTCTCGTCCACCAGAACCACCATACTCTGCTGACAGTAGCCACTTGATGTCCGCATCAGTGAGCTTGTGTATGGGGATGGTAGATTCGCCACGCTGATAGTCACAGCACTCTCGTGGACCAAAGCCAACACCCCATTTCGTCTGTCGTGCCACATTCATAGCCTCTCGATCATTGCTAGACTGCAACTGCTCCATACCTGCCTTGGCATCAAGAGCGCTCTGTCGTGTAGTAAATTTGACAAACGCATGTCGCTTGTCTCTGTTCGCAATGACAGTCTGCACGCGACCAAAGCGTGAGAAGAGCTGCTCGATCTCGCTTTGGGCTGCCATTCGCACCGCCGATGAACAATGTGCGTGAGAGGGACCTTGATATTGTCTCGTGGTAAGCTCTGGTCCATGTGGATGATCTTTGGTTGCATTGGCATGCCGTTCCAAGCCATTCCTGGTGCTGGCACAGGGCTGTTGCGCACAGGCGATCGCTGTCGATATCGCGATCGCTCATCGTAGCTGTTGAAATCCTCCTGGACTGCCTCGTCCTTGTCGATCTGGACTTCTGCTGCGGCCGCGGCCGTTCTGGACTGGCTCTCGTGCATCTGCTTGTTCGCTAAACGCTTGAATCACTGGTGCCCACTGATCCATTGGAATGCCGCCTGCTTGTAGATCCTGCAGTAGCGTCAAAGCTTGCATGAGCTTGCTTGGATCGTTGAGTATGTGATTGGCAAGATGCCTCGCAGTGGTGCAAGTGGATCCTGAGCCGGCGCTGGAGGCATGGCGAATGCTGGTGTGGCTGATATGCTGGTGGCGCTGGAGCATGGCGAATGCAGCTGGATTGAATGGTGGCGGAGCAGCCTGGGGCATAGCTGGCTGCTGTGGATACGCCTGAGCTGGTTGTGGCGCCTGCTGTGCGAGGAGAGCCAAGATGTTTGCTGGGACCCCTGCTGTCGATGGAGCAGATGGTGGAGGAGCAGGCATGGTGGCGGCGCCTGCATCTTTGGAGCACTAGCAGCCAGAGCAGCGAGGATGTTGTTGACATCTTGCTGAGGTGCTGCTGGCTTTGGTGGAGACTGCACAGGCTGAACACCACTTGTGCTACGCTGCATACCGTTCTGTGGCAGCAGTCCACGATCATAAAGATGCTGTGGTGGCATGCCTAATGGAGTCTGTATGGGACGTGTGGGAATGGCAGCCTTGAACTTGCCGTCTTGGCAGTTTCAGCACCTCGACTAGAAGATAGAGCTGCAACACTCATCTTGTCCTTGAACTCAGAGATGACCTTGCGAGGAAAGAAGTTGCCACGATCCCAGATATCAATCAGGTTGGCCAGCTTGGCAATCTGCTCATTTGGCATGACCTTGAGAGTATCATCCAGAAGAGCTGGCATGAGCTCTGCAATACGGACGAAGACCAGCAGCATGAGTACCTGGATCCGGTCGACCCTCTACTGGAACATCCTGCCCTGCCTTCTTGGCCTTATCTGTCCACTGACGGATGACACTGTCTATCACATACAGTGCGCCAAGCTTATGTGTAGCAGGAGCTTTCTTCACAGCGCGATAGAAGGACTGTACAATCTGTTGTTCAGATGCAGAGTTTCTCACGCAGATGGCGGTGATGGTAGCGATCTTTGACTTGTTGGCTCCTGGAGCTTTGAGCTCGTTGAGGGAGGCAAGAAGAGGATCTAGCTCACTGAGAGGTGGTGTCGAAGACGACATGATGTGCGCTCAACTTCTCTCGATCTACGACAGTCGATGTTCACCTCCTGACCTACGATCTGTGTCACTGTCCTTCCAACTGTCAGTATGTCGATATGGCAATATGCCAAGCTCCAATAGCGGATGTAGTGTCCGCAAGAATCTATCCTACTGTGCTTTCGTACCTTGCTCTTTCTGATGTTCCTGAAGTCCAATGTGGTGAATAAAGTACCTTTGTGGAACTGGCTTAAGATCGGTGTACGCTATGAGGAGGCGCGGTGGAAAGGTGTCGAAAGCTAGTATGCAAGGTCAAAGCTGTCTGTCATTCACTGCAAGTCGATCTAACGATCCTCAAGGACGCGTCAAGAAGTCGTAACAGGTGAAAGGAGAAGGAGTGACGTGAAGGCGCAAGCTCTTCAGAAGCTGATTTGGATATGCTGCGGCGGGCAGTAGATGCGCGCACGATAGCACCACACTGCTGAGAACGTGACAAGATGCACTCTGTCGATAGCACTTGTCAGGTACGACTGCGAGTGATGTTGTTGCAAAGAGAAAGCAGGCTTGAAGCAGGCGACGAAAGAAGTTCAGCCAGGCGTGTTTTTGTGTTTTGAGACTAGCGGCTTGGCATGCACGACACTTTCACAAGCACAGAGTGTAAAGATGGCATGCAGTTGACGGCTGCTGACAGGGCTGACAGGTCAGAGGCATTGCCGTGAATGGCAGTCGGTTGACAAGTATTGAATATGACATTCTCGTGGCATGATTCTTGGACTCAATCCTCAGCAGGAGCATGTCTACCTCCCCAGCCGTGCAAGGTACCTCAACGTCTTTGAGCACTGATGCCAACCATGAGATATGCTGCTAAATCGAGATGTCTGCGCTTCCAATGTCCGAGACTGACTTCATGCAGTCAGCGAGGCCAGCTTGAGCTCGGCCACAGAGCGAAGATGATGATTTGGCAGCACATTGTGCACCTCGTAGCTCACAGACACTTTCAAGAGCCAGTATGCTAGAGCTGTGTATAGCTAGCCTGCAGTAGTTGAGATTGAGCAAACCGCCTACGTGTGATCCCGTCATTTCCCGTGACGACAGCAAAAAGGTTCAAGCGTCGGTTGTCCGAACATTGTTGATCTTCTTCGGCACAAGCTCTCTGCTTTTTTGCAATTGATCCATCAGCATCTACATCTCACGACAACCTGCACTGAGGCTCTCGCGTCGCACACGAGACCAGGATCAGTCGGAGATTCATCGAGCCATCTATCCATCTCCTCACTTCCCGCGCCAGCTCCATCACACCTCCGGCACCTCAGAAGAGCTTCCTCGCTCTTCAAACCACACATAAGATGGCCATGTCCAGCATGTCACGAGTCGCTCTGCGACGAGCAATGGCTGCTCCTCAGACTTCCTTCACTCAGCGAACTGCTTTCCAGTTCGCTCGCACATACGCTACTCCAAGCAAGGTTGGTCACAGCACTATCTCACATACCCCCAACATCCAGCTAACCATGTCGCAGTCGCTGAAGGAGACATTCGCCGCATCCCTCCCAGAGAAGCAGGCACAGGTCAAGAAGCTGAAGAGCGAGTACGGCAGCAAGGTGCTTGGCGAGGTCACACTTGACCAGGTATACGGTGGTGCACGTGGTATCAAGGCTTTGGTCTGGGAACCATCAGTCCTTGACGCAGAAGAGGGTATTCGATTCCGTGGATACACAATCCCAGAATGCCAGGAGCTTCTGCCAAAGGCACCAGGTGGATCTGAGCCACTTCCAGAAGGTCTCTTCTGGCTCCTCCTCACTGGCGAGATCCCAACTGAGCAGCAGGTTCGCGACCTCTCAGCTGAGTGGGCAGCACGCAGCGATGTCCCAAGCTTCGTCAACGAGCTTATTGACCGCTGCCCAAATGATCTCCACCCTATGGCACAGTTCTCGCTCGCCGTCACTGCGCTCGAGCACGAATCCAGCTTCAGCAAGGCTTACGCCAAAGGCATGAAGAAGACTGAGTACTGGAGAAGACCTTTGAGGATGGAATGGACCTCATCGCCAAGCTCCCATCTATGCATCTCGCATCTACCGAAACGTGTTCAAGGATGGCAAGGTCGCAGCCATCCAGAAGGACAAGGACTACTCCTACAATCTGTCAAACCAGCTTGGCTTCGCTGACAACAAGGACTTTGTCGAGCTCATGCGTCTCTACCTGACCATCCACTCCGACCACGAGGGTGGTAACGTCCTCTGCCCACACCACTCACCTTGTCGGTTCAGCACTCTCCTCACCAATGCTTTCCCTGGCTGCTGGTCTTAACGGTCTTGCAGGACCACTGCACGTCTTGCTAACCAGGAAGTTCTCAAGTGGCTCACTGAGATGAAGGCAGTCGTTGGTGACGATCTCTCAGACGAGAACATCAAGAAGTACCTGTGGGACACCCTCAAGTCAGGCCGTGTTGTTCCAGGCTACGGTCACGCAGTTCTCCGCAAGACTGACCCACGATACACATCACAGCGAGAGTTCGCCCTCAAGCACCTTCCAGATGACCCAATGTTCAAGCTTGTCAGCCAGGTCTACAACATTGCACCAGGTGTCCTCACTGAGCACGGCAAGACCAAGAACCCATACCCCTACGTCGATGCACACTCTGGTGTCCTTCTTCAGTACTTACGGTCTGACTGAGGAGCGATACTACACTGTCCTCTTTGGTGTGTCAAGAGCTCTTGGTGTCATTCCACAGCTCATCATTGACCGCGCCTACGGTCTTCCAATTGAGCGACCAAAGTCATTCGACACCATCCACTACGCCAAGCTGGTTGGTGCCAAGTTGTAAATTAGCAAAGCGAGCAAGTGTAGGGAAAGATGTATGGTTTCGATGTAATGCTACCTGTATCACTGCTGTTGCGTGTAGTAACTTCGTCAATTGTGTGTTAACAGATGTCAGACCACTTCTCTTGAGCTTCAACGGAAAATGCATTGATATTCAACGACCACATGTCAACCGGATTCCCCACGCTCTACCCTTCATCAGTCCCAGGCACTCACCGAGAAGCCGAAACCTTGTTCAGGTGAGCAGCAAGGTGCATAGAGCGAGCATCAGCTCAGCAGCAGCCGGCTCAAAAAATAGAGTAGCCCTGATGATCAGCTCATCATCGACCATCGAAACCCTTCTCGTACGCACCCCTTTAGATCATCAGTTCGCAGTGCGAAAACAGACGTGATCCCAAGCTATCGCCAGCACAGACAGCGCTATTCTGGCCCTGACTAGCAAGCAGCACAGCTCAGCCCATTCTCCAGCTGTTGACCACTTTCTCCAGACTCTCGTCACATCAATCCTCCGCTCAACAACAACCTACAACATCTTTCCCTCTCCTCTCCATCTCCCTACAGGCAACGAAGCCGCCCTACTGCCTTGGTCCGGCACATCCAGCACGTTCTCGTAACGTCACAGCAGCAACAACATCGCCAAAATGTCAGTCGTCACTCTCGATAAGCCAAAGCTCGAGAAGAAGCCTGTCAAGTTCAGCAACCTGTTGCTGGGCTCAGGTCTGAACTTGTTTGAGGTCTCAACACTTGGTCAGCCTCTGGAGTCTGAAGACTACCATGGCTGCCAACCGACAGGACGGTATGGTCGCGCCGTCGCAAGAGTGTGGTCTCGTGGTGGTGTCTTTGGCTGTGAGTACACCTGATAGCGCAGGAGCTGGACAATTCGCTGACGATATGACAGTCTACCAAGGTCTCATTCCATGGGCATGGATCGAAGCTTCCACCAAGGGTGCTGTCCTCCTCTTCGTTGCCAGTGAGGCTGATACTACGCCAAGAGCTTTGGCGCAAGCAACTTTGTCGCTGGTATCTCTGGTGGTATGGCTGGTGGTCTTGCACAGGCCTACGCTACCATGGGTTTCTGTACATGTATGAAGACGGTGGAGATGACAAAGTCAAAGGCTGCTGCTACTGGTGTCAAGGTTCCAGGTACAATGGAACCTTCATGAACATTTACAGGGCAGAGGGTATCAAGGGTATCAACAAGGGTGTCAATGCTGTCGCTGTGCGTCAGGTCACCAACTGGGGTTCCCGTTTCGGTCTCAGCAGAGTTGCGTGAGTAGCTTGCGGCATGTCTGCAGAGACACATACTGACCCTCTACAGTGAGAACCAGATCCGCAAGTACAGCGGCAAGGAAGACCCAAAGATCAGCCTCTCAGTCGGCGAGAAGATCCTCGCATCAGCACTTGGTGGTGGTCTCTCAGCATGGAACCAGCCAATCGAGGTCATTCGTGTTGAGATGCAGTCAAAGAAGGAGGATCCAAACCGACCAAAGAAGATGACTGTTGGCAACACCTTCCAGTACATCTACAAGTCCAGCGGCCTGCGTGGTCTGTACCGTGGTGTGGTTCCACGTATTGGTCTTGGTGTCTGGCAGACAGTCTGCATGGTCGCTCTTGGTGATGTTGCCAAGGAGTGGGTTGAGAAGGCTACTGGCGAGACCGTCACTGCCAAGCATTAGAGAAGGAGTTGAATCGATGGATATCTGTCTATTCAGGGATATGTACAAGAGGGAATCATTGCGATAGCATATGAGAGTCGTTCAGGTTCAATCTAGATATGGCTGCGAATGCGGATAGAGCTTGTGGCTGCGGCTGCATCATTTCGTTGTCGAGAGGTGCTCACTTCTTTGCGTTCTTGGCTTGAACATCCTTGCACGCTGCAGAAGCTCTGCCGCAGTGTAACCTTCTGCCCAGCCCTTGAGATGCAGCATGAGCAGATCCTCCTTCTTGATCTTGTCAGACATGGCAACAAGCTCGTCCACGTCCCAGCTCGCCCACAGGAATCTGCGATGTCAGTGCATGCATCGTATTGCTGGAATGTCACTCACCTGCCGTTGAGCTCCATAGCTTTGGGATCCCTGCTGAGCCAGACACAGGCACCAGCGACAAGCTCAGGCTGATCCTCACCTGCTCGACCAGTCTTCTGGCGAGCTCAGTAGCCACAACACCAGGCTGCATGTTGAAAACACGCCAATCTGGATGCTCGTAGTGTACGAATTCTGTGAATCTGGTCGATGCAGTCTTGGAGACAGCGTACGCCACAGCTTCTGGGGCGTACGGAATATGAGCAATGCCAGATGCAATGTTGATGATGGTCCTCTGCTTGCCTTCTCTGTCTCGTCGATCTGAGCAGCTTTGATGAACTGCTGGGTACGATGGAAGGACCAAGGACGTTTAGCTGGAACGTCTTCCAGTAGCCGCCCATGTCGATGTCTGCAACAGGTCCATGTGCCAGCAGACCGCCAGCGCAGTTGATCAGCACATCTAGACTGCCTGCTTGCTCCTTGGCTGAGGCAAAGGCCTTCTTGACAGCCTCCTCGTCGATGATGTCACTTGTGATTGGATGTGTGGCTGTCTGACCATCGCTGGCAGCCTTGATCTTCTCCGCTGTCTCCTCCAGTGTCGACAGTGTACGGCCAAGCACGACAATACTCTTGGCATGAGCTTGAGCAAAGGCAATAGCTATGGCTTGGCCAATGCCAGTGCCTGCACCAGTGATTATGACATTGAGACCTTTGCAGCTGAGGTGGGCTTGCTTTGGGTCAATAGCTGGATAGACGTCATGGTGGTAGGTAGAAGTGAAGCCTGGTAAGTGGTGGTCATCTTGGCGGTTGTGAATGAACGACGAGCGAGGAGGGAGGCACGATGTTGCTTCTCATGCTCTATCAGCCTCCGCGGTGCGTCATGGCCTCTGTACTTATCCTCGCCCCAAAGAAGCTGCAAAGTGACCCTTGATCACGGACTTACCATCGTACATACGGTAGCCGGCATCCTTCTGTCTGCCCTCATGGATCGAACGGCACCAGGAGATCGTCATGGGTGCCTGATCCTCACGATGCTTGTTTGTGGACGAAAGAGGTAAAGGTCTAGATTGGAGCAAGTGAGGTTGGAAAGTGTTGACGCTGTTTCGACACCACGCGATCGACGACTAGCATGGCACCTCGGCAGACATCATGCAGGCGATTAGGAAACGACCACTTTCTTTCACACTGAGTCGCCATACACTGCTGCCTCGCATCTCATCCTTTCATTCTAACATCATCACGATCGCCATTACGACCACCACATACAATAGATTCAACGGCGCCGACGACGCATTCAACACGCGACAGATGATGCGAACGACGATAGGACCCCTTCGATAAGACTCCTCACATTCATGATGGCAGACTCAGTGGGTGAGTACAACGATGTCTCTCGAAGTCCTGAAAGCTCACACATCGTCACAGATCGTGTCTTTGGACATGCCCTGAACACCGTCAACAAAATCAGGCCTGGCAGCCAGAAGCCACCAGCGCAAGACAGACTACCCTGTATGGGTCTCTATAAGCAGTCCATGGAAGGCGACGTCGGCCGCGTACACAACAGACCTTCCAGCACATCACATCCTTCACTGAGCGCAGAGTCGTTACGGCGAGAGCAGACAAGTGGGATGCATGGAAGGACAACGAAGGCCTCACGAGGACGAGGCGAAGAGGAGGTACATTGAGAAGCTCATCGATACGATGCAGAAGTATGCAAGCCAACAGACGAGGCGCGGCAAGTTGGTCGAAGAGCTGGAATTTGTATGGATCAGATCAAGAACAACTCACAACCCAGCGGAAGTGAAAGGTCAAGCCCATTGAGAGCGATGGAGAGGAGTGGGTATATCAACAGCGAAGGCGAAGCACTTGCGAACTCAGCAGCGGCTCTAGGAGGTATTGTGGGCAGCCGAGGAGACGATGACATGCAGACCCTGTCACCGATGTCAGAGCCAGAGCAAGACGACCTGCTAGACGAGCGAGAGGAGTTCGTCGATGCGCCCATAAGCCAGGTAGACGACGGCGACTACAACACAGGCTCAGACGCAATGCTCGGCGGCGCAGACTCACAAGCAGGCGACTACAGACGGCCCTTCAACGCACGGAGAGGTCAGAACAGTCCATCCACAACATGGCGGCGGCGAGTAGAAGCCAGTCTCATGAAGCTGACGACAGAGATCGCAGCGTTGAGAGAGCAGCGGAAGCACGACGTTTCATCAAGCAGCGGCAACAAGTAGCTTGTTCGCTTGGATCCTGAGGCTGGATGGTGGGCGATACAGCTGCTTGTTGCTGATGCAGTGCTGCTTTGGGTTGCATTTGGTGGCTAAGGCAGAGAAAGGACCGCAGCTGGAGGGGCTATCAGAGTGCTGCTTGGCGATGCTGTCGCTGAGGTCAGGAAGGCGCGAGCGATGTCAGGATGCCGGCGTTGCCTAGGATGAGCATTCGCAGAGGCAGGAGGTGAGGCGATGACCAAAGGCAACCTTAGTCACGCAGCCAGGCCCATTGCCAAGCACGACGCTGCCAAGACATTCAGCCTCGCCTGGCGATTGCGAGCTGTGCTGGCTACGAGTGGCCTGCAACCTGTCCACGCGCCTTCACAGAATCCATTCTTGACAGCGCCTACAGCCATGACACTGCTCCACGGCTTGCTGCTCAAAGCCAGCCAGACCACTTCGCACCACCAGATACCCACGACATGATCAGAACTTTGTGTTATTACTGGCATATATAGCCATGCCACTGTACACCTCATAAATGATATGCCAATTATACATTACTCCTTCTCATGCATCATGCCTCATGATGGCTGCCTGTACAGTCCTGTGCTATTGCCAACCCTGTTGTACGCCTCTTGTGCCAAATGACTTGCACTCTGCCAGAATGTTGATCTCCTCCCCAGTAGTAGTACGTTCTTTGCGAGATGATCTTGATGTGTGCTGGCAGTAAGGAATGCAGCGATGCATGTCATTGATGTGAAGAGGAAAGACAGATCTACCAATCGTCAGTCATTGCCATGACATCGCAACATGATACTCACTGAAGACAATTCTCAGTCGGCGTCAACATGTACAGAGAGTACGAGACTTCGTATTGGTAGTTCTTCTTCTTGATCCATCTTGCGAAGCCTGTAGGATGTGATAGGAGGAAGACGGCCGCCAGGAGGGTCGCAAGGCCAATGCCTGCGTAGAGTAGAGTGTTTTGCTCTGCGGATACCATGCGAAAGATCCTGTGTGCTGAATGGCTAGTGCAGATCGCGTGTCGTTCGTAGGGAGTGTATGATGTGAGATAAACTTGAGTCGGGACCCTGCGCTGCAAGATGGCGTAGGTGATGGCTTTCGACTTTGGCAGGTGCGATCTGCAACCTTCATTCCTTCAACGACACATGTGACAGCCTTCGCATTACACCAATGCTTTGACAGCATGCAGGCTACCACTGCGACTCACAAGGTGCCTTGACTGCATCACCGCTGCAACTGCGTGCCTTCACGCAGGCCACGAACGCCTTAGAGAAAGCCCTTCCACCACGCCGCAAGATCACGAGAACGAGATCACGAGTCCTTCCTCAAAGGCACCGGCCCTGGAGGACAGAAGATCAACAAGACTCCTGTGCGGTGCAACTCAAGCATATTGCCAACAGGCATTGTTGTTAAGAGCCAGGAGACACGCAGTCGAGAGCAAAATCGCAAGTATGCACGACAGATTCTGGCAGACAAGCTCGATGCGCTGGAGAATGGAGAGAACAGCCGTGTTGCTATAAGGACTGAGCGTAAGAGGACGAAGAAGGCCAGTGCGGACAAGAAGGCAAGGCGTAAGTATAGGAAGCTTGAGGAGGAGAAGCAGGCTGCTGCTGCCGCCGAGGATGACACATGTTCATGACGGTACGCAGGGGACAAGGACGCTGTCAATGCTTCAAAAAGTGGCAGTTGAGAGCCGTGATCTTGTCCGTCAATGCATGGAGGCTCTTTGGACCAGTCTGCAGCTCTGCTGGCGGCCTTTACGCAACCTGCAGTCTAGTCTGGTCGGTCGATGCAAGCTATGTGGTCCAGCATCGGTCATGACAGGCCTGCGCGAGACTTGATCGCCCACGACTGCCTTGCGAAGGCTCCGTCGCAGGAGTGCTCTTTTGTCCTGATCGTGGAACTACTCAGAGCGCTTGAAAGCATCAACAGGCCATTGGCAACGCCAGTCGAGGTGTTTTGCCGTGTGCAACCTCGCCAAGTGGACACCGAATGAACGACAAAACATCACACCAGCTGACGCCAAGCTCGCCGCTCTTTCTCCGCCCCTGCGTCGTCATTGTCGCAACGTTCTTTGCAAGATCGTCTATAAGGATGAAACAGAGTTCATTAGCGAACAATAGCGTTGTTCGGTTGCCATGAGAAAGCGCGACCTGTATAATGTGTGGGGCTGGTAGGTGTGGCTGGCTTCGAATGGCTGGGAAGCTCACTCTGCAGCATCATTTCTACTTCGCACCACAACGCATCTCACTTTCCACCTTCCACATCCTCTCACTCACGATCTCACGATTCATCATCGCCATTCATCGCACACATTCGCTTGTTGTGCAACGACCACGACACAACAACGACGCAAAGACGTTCAACGACATCCATTGACCGATCAGCGGGGTCCAGGATCGATAAACATCGACATTCCTTCGACAGCATTCCGCTGCCATGCTCTCTCCAGCATGCTGGTCAGCGGCATTGCTTACCTCTCAATCTCTTGCCTCAGCCTTCCCACAACAAGCAGCAGTTGACGTCAATGAACTATTCGAAGAGCAGCGTACTGTGACGGAGGACAACAGTGTGGTTACAGCTCGCAGCTGTGCTGTGTTCAAGGTGGCTGCTACACAGATGTGAACAACCAGGCACAATGTAAGACATACTATACACCTGGAGCAGCAGCAGCGACTGGAGGAGGATACTACCCACAGCAACGACGACATACACAGCTCAAGGACCATACCTCGTTACAAGCACATACACCACATACATTGGAGGAACCACGCCGGCACCAACAGGAGTGGCAGTATGCAAGCACAGCTCAACCAGCAATCTTGTGGTAACATCTGCTGCGGCAGCAATCAATACTGCTCGACTGTCATCTCTGGCTACGGATCTTGCGCAGTCTACACTGCTGGCTCATCTGGATTTGCCTCAACTTACACCAGCATCATGTATGCTTCGACTGACAGCGCTGGAGTACCTCTGAGACCAACAGCAAGCACCCTAGTCGTTGTGACAGTGACTGGTGTCTCTGTTGCATCAACAACAACGACTGCTGTCACAGGCACTACAGAGCCATTCCAGACGCCAATCGCCACGGGAGCCAACGTGACCATCACATCTCAGCAATCGAGCAACGGCGGCGGTGGTCTCTCTGGCGGAGCAATCGCAGGTATCGTCATTGGCGTGCTCATTGCATTGTTCATTCTGGGTCTGATCTGCTTCTGCTGTTGCTTGAAGGGTCTTCTAGACGGCTGTCTTGCAATCTTTGGCATTGGTCGAAAGCGAGAACGCAGGAGGTCGACGTCTACGAACGACGAACGCACCACTCCTCTGGAGGCGGCGCTGTTGGTAGAAACCTGGTATGGTGCACCAAAGCCAGCACGACCAGAGCGAAGGAATAGCGAAGGCAAGACGCTGCTAGGCATAGGTGCGGTCTTGCTGCTCTTTGGGCCATCCTTGGCTTGAAGAGACGCAATGAGCGCAGGAGGAATGAGGAGAAGCAGAGCGAGAAACTCGTATTACTCTAGTGACTACTAAAACGAGCGAAAGTGAGTAGTCCTGGCTTGACAATTGGAGCATATGCTAACGATTCTTGCAGGCAGTGCCAGTTCCGACAGAAGGACGAGAGATGATAGACGATCGAGACGGTGATCGCCTATGATGGTTAATGCATGATTGACGGCGTTATTTTGACCAGCGAGCATACCCCAAGAGCTCTCGCTTTGCATTTGCACATGATGTACATAGTATTGACAAACGATTATGATGTCTTGACTTGCTGTTTGCCACTTTCCGTCTTGGTCTCATCTGGTGATGGTTTTTGGTGTGAGGTAGACTGCAGCACTGGGCAGGGCGACGCCCAGTGCCAGGCGTCCAATGCATAAGAGGTGCATTATTGTGAGGATTGCAGTTGTAGTGAAGTTGTGTTCTTGGCAAGAAGCTAGGTTGCTCCTTCCACAGTGAAGCTGTTCTGCGAATCGCGCTAGACTTCAGCTCTTGCATACGCCTCAGTGGAGGCACTACAAGCCTTCCAGAGGCCTCCACGCAGCTCTTTTGTCCGCTCAGACTCTGTTACCATGCGCACTGTCGACATCGAGATCAGCGACACTGCGTTGCTTCGCTGCAACGAGAGGCGAGCAGATGGCAGTGAAGCACGAAAACAGCATCGACGACACATACCAAGCTCAAGCACAGTGATAAAAAGCTGATCAGAATAGGTCCCGACCATCGCAACGATGCGACTCTTACGACATGACCTTACCTTCGTAGAGTATACCGACGACACTCTGCCACCGTTCGCCATTCTGTCGCACACCTGGGGCAAGGTTGAAGAGGAGGTCAGCTACGATGACATCCTACAAGGACATGCCTTGACAAGAGGCACAGGCTCTCAGAAGCTCAGCTTCATCGTCGAACAGTCAAAGACTGATGGTCTGACTACTTTGGATTGACACATGCTGATCAAAAGAAGGATGCTGTCGAACTCTCAAGGTCACTCATCTCCATGTATCGCTGGTACGCATTCTCCACCAAATGCTATGTATACCTGCCAGACGACTTCAAAACAGTCGCTGGTTCACAAGAGGCTGGACGTTGCAGGAGCTCCTGGCCTAAATTGTAGAGTTCTACAGAAATGGTTGATTGGCACCAAGGCTACGCTTGAGCAGGAGATCAGCAACATCACAGGCATACCAGTCGATGCGCTTCGAGGCGTACGGTATCCTGTTCATGATCGACGACAGTGGCAGGTTGGACGACAACGAAGGAGCCAGAAGATCTTGTCTACTCCATGCTTGGACTGCTAGGGCATCTCCATGCCAGTGCTGTATGGCGAAGGCCTTTGGACAAGGCCCAGCGACGACTTGGAGTACGAGATCACATAGCCAGCGTGGACAGCAGGGAAAATCAGGTGGCTTCAATCTAGCTGAAGCACCACTTGAAGCAGAACACTTTGTCAGCCGGCTGGCTGAGCTCGACGAGATACAGCAACAAAACTTTGGGTCGCAAGGTCATCCTGCATGGTCTTGGTGGTATGGGCAAGACCAGATCGCTCTCGCATACGCCAGACGCACAAGAGCGCTACTCAGCAGTCTTTCTGGGTGAATGCCAAGGATGAAGACTCACTGAAGTCTAGCTTCTCCAGAGTCGCCAAGCAGATCAAGGTGAGCATCCTCTAGCTATCACTGGCGGTGACCTGGATGCTGTCGTCGATCAGGTCATTGCTTGGCTTAGCCTTCCTCTGAACACAAGATGGCTGCTGATCTTTGACAACTATGACAATCCCAAGATTTCCAGGTAGCACTGACCCTGCAGCGCTCGAACCTTCGGCCATACCTTCCAGAGCAAGGCAATGTCATCATCACCACACGATCTGAGAGCTGAGGCTTGGACATTGCATGCATATCCGCAAGGTTGTGCTTGACGACGCCTTCACATCCTGGAGAAAGCCTCTGGCAGAGAGCTGGACGAAGCAGCCCATGAGCTAGCTCGTACGATGGACGGCCTTCCTCTTGCGCTCGCCACTGCTGGAGCATACCTCAGCCAATCTTCCATCACATTCACGCTTACCTGGATCACTTTCGAAAGTCATGGGCTCGCCTGCAGCAACTCAGTCCGGCACTCCTCAGCTACGACCCGCACACTCTACTCCACCTGGCAGATCACTTACGACCAGATTCAACGCAAGGATCCAGTCGCCGCCAATCTGCTGAGCTACTGGGCTTACTTTGACAATCAAGATGTCTGGTTCGAGCTCTTGAATGCCCTTGCTGCAGGAGGATACCCAGTGGATGAGGAGCTCATCGAAGATGAGCTGAGCTTCGAAGCTCTTTACGTACGCTATCTGACCATGGCCCTTGTTGAGAGGGGTGAACCTGCTCTTGTTGAGTCAAGGGGTTACAGCATTCACACCTGCCTTCACATGTGGATCACAGCAGTCCTCAAGGATCCATCAATGTCACGATCTGCCTTTCTCTGCGTCGTCAGTCATGTCCCTGACGATGACAAGGCGGACTGGACCCTGCTACAACGACGCTTACTTGGCCATGCCAATGTCTGTGCTCGTCTTGAGCCTGACAACACTATGGACTGGGCTTGTCATGTCCTTGGCAACTTGTTCAGAGAGCAGAGTAAGTTCGAAGATGCAGACAAGATGTACATGAGGTCGCTGAAGGGCATGGAACGAGATCGTGGTCCTGAAAAATTCATGACACTGGAGATTGCCAATAACTACGGCATCCTTGTCAGATGCGTGGTCAGGACGAGAAGGCTTAGGCTTTTCCTGCGGCATATGAAGGTACGGCTGACAGAGAGGACTATCCTCTTGCCGACAACGCTGCCAGTAATCTAGCGAATATGTTCGCCAAGCTCGGCCATCTGCAAGCAGCTGAAGCTATCCTTGCACCTTTGCTCGAGCACAGGGAACGCACGTTGCCGCCAAACGATCCTGTCTTGCTGGACAACTACAGCAACCTTGCCAATCTGTACTCCGATCAGGGCAGATATCAAGAAGCAGAGCCTCTGCTGATGAGAGTGCTCATTGCTCGAAAGCAGACGCTTGGCGATAGTCACACAGTCACAATGACTGCGTTGAGCAATCTCGCATCGCTCTACTTTGAGCAAGGTCGTCTGGATAAGGCAGAGGAAGGCTATCTCAGGGTCCTCCAGGAGAGAGAAGAAGCTCTCGGACCTGATCATTCGACAACCTTGATCACGGTGATCAATCTGTGTGCCGTGTATGTGGCAGACACGATTTCGAAGGAGCTTTGGAGTACTATCAGCGAGCTAGGCTCTCGTACGATCGATTGCCTCCTGCACGACAGAAGAGATTGAAAATCATCGGAGCGGCACTCTATCGAGCAGGAGCTGTGGACCAATGTCCGTAAAGGTGTAGACACTGCGTACCTGCCTCATATCTGGCTTGTGCAGGGAAAAGTTGAGCAAGCTCATACATTTGTCACAGACAGGATGCCATCCGTCCATCTGCACTGTACAGAGTCTGGCATGCGGCAAGTGCTAGATCGTGGGTACTCATGACCATCTGTCGTGATGTTCGAAGGCAATGCTTGCATCGTGCCTTCCTATCCAAAGCTGTCTCCCAAGCTCGGGCGCGCACGGACCAATTTTCGTGATCCTCGTTCATCATTCAATCTCGACATCACTCATACCTTCAGACCTCACAACACACCACAGACACTGGTCTCACGACCCTTTGCATCCGCCGTCGCACCCACTCCACTCTCTTTCGCACGCTTGCAGAGCGCGCACCGCCCAGCATGTCGTGCTCCGGGCATCACGCTTATCAGCACGCCACGAGCACAGCTTCAGATCGTCCTTGCACCGGCGACAGCACGCCGAACACTCTCGTCCACAGCAAGCAGACAAGGCGGCGACTCTCATGGAAGCCATCTAGAGCCACCTGGAGGATGGCTTTTCGGTGTCAAGCCTGCGAGAAGTACCAGAAGGAGGGTTGGAAGACATCTGGTACTACGGTTTCTTTGGTACAATGCTGTTCGGTATCATTGGTTACGCATACAAGCCTGATACAAAGTGAGTTTGAGGGAAATGTAGGAGGTATCAGTCACTGACATCGATAGCATACAGACATGGGCTCTCGAGGAGGCTAGGAGACGACTGGAGGCAGAGGGTATCCTGAGGATCCTGAAAAGAAGAGGTAGATGGAGCTGCACATATACATCAATCACGAGCATTTGCATTTGAGATACCAAAGAGGTTGTTTACTTGTGCTGGAGCCAATTGGACACATGCGAGTCAGCGAATTCTTGGTGAAGACAGACAGTGACTGACCAAAAGGACAATGGCTCGACGACACTAGCAACAACTCGATTGTCAGCAGCATTCACTCAGCTGGGTGACGGACAGGTGAGATCAAGCCACATCCTTGGACGCCCTGCACCCTTCTTCATTCCCTCTTCACCATTGCGACATCTCCTCACTAAGCATACAGTTTACATCTCATACTTTACAACGCGATCAAGATGTGCGAGTCTCGATCAATCTTCTACGCACAGTGCAAGCACACACAGCTGCTGTTTGCCAAGTGCCCGGCAAAGGGTGGTCCAAAGTCTCCAGTCAAAGCTGGCGACAAGGCAGCAGCTGAGAAGGCTGCCAAGGAGGCCAGCAAGTGCGTCATGACATACAAGGCACTGCGATTTGACAACATTTGCGCAACATGCGGTGACAAGAAGAAGGCTGAGACTGAGGCCATTGCCAAGAAGGCTGCTGCTGAGAAGGCTTGAACGAACAGCATACAGTGTGATTTGCTGGTTTGCAGACAGCCAGACGATGACTGACAGACTAGTGCCTATCATGAACGTATGGCTGCGTGGCCAAGCACTGAGGCCTTTGGTCAGCTTGATGTCGATGCGATACTTTCATTGAATACAGATGGTATACACCTCATTCCCCCAAACCCTTCCATTGATCCAATGCTTGCTCGACCATGACAGCTACGTCTTGTCTTGGATCCACAGATCTTGTCTCTGATGTCTTCTGGACTCACACGACGACCTATACATCATAGAATCTCCCAGCGATCCGATTCCAGTTTCGATCTGTCTCCATGAGCTCAGCAATCAACGCAGCTCATCGCTAGAGAAATGGCCATCTGCATGGATCGTCGTCCATTCCTCCATAGTGAGCTTTGGAGCCACAAGCTTTCCCAGCTTCCTCCTTCCAGCCTTCGACTGCTTCTTCGTTTGCTTTGCCAGCCTTGTAAACGTACTGCTCCTTCCTGCTTCTCAAACCTTCTTGTCCTCTTTGCACCATCGAGACCGAGCTCCTTACACGAGCAGCGACCTCCTGTGGTGTCTTTCCAAGCTCCTTGCCAATCAGATGGAATACTTCGTTTCCCCTGCCTTCAGCTTCTTGAGTTGCTCATTCCTGTTCTGAGTCCATCCTGACTTCCTTCTTCGATGTGTGGACTTCGCCTTTTACTAGCAGCGTCGCCTCCAGTAGCGTCAGCCTTCAGCGCTTGTGCCAGTGATCACTGCCTGCTTTCCCGTTTAGCGCTTCAGCGATGCCCTTTTCCAGGACTTGCCCTCAGCCTTCATCGCCTTGATACGCTTGTCCTCCTTCTTGAGAAGTCGCCTGTCTTCAGTGTCTTGTTTCCAGCATTTCGGCTTGTTGTCTGCCTTCTTGCCTTTATCCTTTGAGCCCGCTGCATTGTCGGTCTTGGCATCGGTTGGCTTGCCTTTGTCGCGACGAGAGCTTTCTGGTTTGGAGATCGCTTCTCGATGGAGTAGATGCCGTTGCGAGCGTTGTGATGGCCTTGCCTGCTTCGTCTCCTTCGCTTTGTCAGCATCAGATCTGTCCCGGGTAGAATGTGAAGAGAGTGTTGCGCAGGATTGATCCAAAGAAGGATGACATTTGAAGGCATCGGATGCAACGTGTTAGCAACCAGAGAGAAGGTGATGGACAGATTAAGAGCAAGAGAGGGCAGGATGAGAGTGTATGAGAATCTGTGAATGCAGCATGATTGCTTCACTGCATCAATCTACCTTGATTGCTTGCTCTGGGGCAATGAAGTGCTTCTCGAAATCTCTTGGCAGCAATGCATCCCGAAAGACATCTTTGGCAGCTTAGCATCGACCTTGACATTCTTCTGCAGCAGTGCATAACGCTGCGACACGTGCTGCGAGGCCGACCATGTTGGGAAAGGGATGGAGAAGCTGAGGTCCTGAGGATGGTTTGTCAAGGAAAGACCCACCAGAGCGCGCTTTCCAAGTTTGTTTGACCACACGACTCGCGTGAAAGACACATCACCAGATTCCTCGAGACAGGTCAACACGGCGATCCATCACAGGCCAACGACAACATGCGGTGGTACTCAGCCAGCACGGCGCTGGCGCTGCTCAGCTCAGTGGCATTCACGACAGCACACAACATCAAGTCAAGGCTCACGCACGAGAATGCTTCCACGAAGAACTTCACACAGACGACAAAATGACCGTCACCTTCCAGGTTGGCGACAGAGAGTTTGGCAGCGCAGGAAACCTTGACATTGACTTCTGGGTGAGTGATGCTGGTTGGCAGGAAGAGCATTGGCGCTAATGGGCCATAGATCCAAGCACCAAACAAGTTTGTGGTTCAAGAGAAGGCAATCAGTTTCGGAGACTACAGTTTTTACGGCGGACGTGGATGGAAGGTATACATACTGTTTCAGCAATGATCACTGGTCGTCAATCACGAAGGAGGTCAGCTTCAATGTGCACGGCATAGTATACGTGCCGGAGAGCGAGGCTCCATCAGATCCTTTGGAGAAGGAGGGTGAGTGAGGTGGACCTTCATCGTGAACAGCACTGACAACAATACAGTCAAGGAGCTGTCAGAGCTGCTTCCGCAGTCAAGGACGAGCAGGGCTACATTGTCGTTCGTGAGCGAACACATCGAAACACAGCAGAGAGCACAAACAGCAAGTCAAGTGGTGGAGTATCTCCCCGCTTGGTGTGGTTGTGGGAGAGGGCATCTTCCAAGTGTGGTGGTTGAGACGCTTCTTTGAAGTAAAGTCTCTTCTCGTCCTTCATTCGGCAAGGGAGCACTTGGCTGACCTCCTGGTCCAGGTCAAGCGGATTGTATAAGAAGTACAGCATACCTATGCAGGAAACTTTGTATCATGACTCTATCATTACCGTATCGTGTGCATTGCTCTATTGTTCGCCAACATGACATCCGCTCAACAGGTCCTTCACACTCATGCCTGTCGCGCTCCTCCTCTTCCTCGCTCTCTTGTTGTACAGTGCGCCATTGTCGGCGTCATTGTTCAGCATCAGCAATGCTGCAGTGGCTTCATGATCCAGAAACTTGCTCTTGCGAGCACCTTTCAGTGTCGCTTATCACTGAGTTCGGTGGCTGTCTCTGCGATCTGACGAAGCTGGTCAACTGGTTTCAACGCTGGCTGCCAATACCGAAAGCACTAGCGTAGGATGGTGCTGTAGAGACTTGATGCAGCTGAGGTCCAAATGCTGGCGAGGTGTGGTTGGAGTGAAGTATGGACTGTAGCTTGCTTGACTAGCTGACGAGATCGAATACTGACGACCAGCACCTGTGCTGAAGATAGAGGGTGAGGCAGTGGTTGCTGATGTGATTTGTGATAGTGAGGGTAGCGATATTATGCTGTTGGTCTTCTCCAGTGGTACTGTTGCAGGCGTAGTGGCTCCCTCGTCCTGCTCGTCTTCCATGTCTTCGTCCTCATCATCCTCAAGGACAGCCTTCCTCGGCTGGCGGTGCTGAGAGCTGCGATGGGCTCTTCTGTGACTGCAAGTCTTGCACACACTGCTCAAGATATCGCAAATACTCAATGCTGGCCTGCAAGAGGGGCCAGCTTTGCATCTCTTGTCCCCTTACAAGGCAGGTATCATATCCTTCAACACTCCAAACTCTTCGTTCATCTTGGATCGTCGCCGCCTCTCGATCAGCTGTGTGCTGTCTTGCGCGCAATCTTACGCCCTGCCGCTGTCGTTGCTGCGCCTGTCTGCTTCTTCTCCAGCTGCTGCTGGTTGTGACGACGAAGATGGACGAACAGCTTGAGGTGGTGCTGTACTTCAACCCCGTCTCTAGGCTTCATTTGTATGATCTTTCGTGATCTGTGGGCGGCGGTGGTAAGGCAAAGTCGTCCTTGGTGATTACACCTCCAGTGGTGGAAGGTCGCTTTGACGCCGCGGTGCCCGGTGAGACTGGATGATAAGACGAATCTGAGCCATTGTTGGAAGGTGGGAGCTGGCCTGGCTCGATCTTCTTGGAAGCCACTGGGGGTAAATGAAAGATGGTCCTGCATAGCTGCCCTCTTTCCCTCTGAGGTCACTGCTAGAGCCAGGTGTTGGTGGTGCCGCAGGGCGAGGCATATCTTTCAAGCTACCGCTTGCGTGCAGTGGACGGCGTGCGTGGAAGAGGTGATCTGTGTAAGAAGCTATGATGGGCAGTCAGCTGAGAAGGTGGATTGCTCGAAGAATGCACGAGCAATGCCACTATCATGTTTGCGTGGGCTCGTCTGGGTAGGTGTTGGACAAAGTCGGCATGCGAGACCTGGGCGAATGCTGAGAGCACGCGACCTGAATGTGAGGATTGACGCATGCTCACACTGCTAGTGATTTCATTGGTTGCTTCTTGCTCTCCTCTTGTGAGCACGTGCTGCCTTTCCTACGTTTTCTGTTGGCACTGTGCTTGCGTCTTGCTTGTCCGTATCTTGTGCTTGGGATGCTGAGTAGGGTCTCGTGCTGTCAATGGCTCGCCTGGAATGGCTTGAAGGTTCGTAGGCTCGTGAGGTGGTTCAGTATCTTGAGGCTTGCGACATCTTCCGCAGGCGTCAGCACTCCTATCGATTGAGGTCAGTGGCATCTGCGTACTGGATTCACCATGTCATCTCCATCTAATAGTCTGCCTTGCCAGAGCATATCGTGCTCTTGTAGAGTGCTGTGCGCCCCGCAGGACGAAATGCCTCGCGCGAGCATTATTCCTGTACTCACTTCCAACGAGCCACATTGCAACGCATCGCGACTGGCGACGACTCACGAGAGCTGTGATATCTGCATGCTTGTGCCGCTGTGCTGTCTGGTCTGACTGGTTGCGACGAAGTGCTGGCCGAGGCGAAAGGGCACAAGGAGACACCCAAAGATTTGGTACAGTCCTGAACTTGTCGAGCTCCCGACGCGTCGTTCAGGCATTGTTGACAATCCAGTCAGCAGTCATTGTTGGGCAGCACAAACGCTTCTCCCTTGCTCGATCGTGCATGGCGCATGCCCAAAGGTGAATCTGCAGTCAGATGGACGACCCTGATGAGGTTTCGATGTTTCGTAGGCGTGATGACATCGATTTTTCATTGCGAACTGCAGGCGCGCCTGTGCGTTCCTTCCCTTCTCCACGAACGCCAAATTCAAAAGATCGCTCTTGCTTCAGGCTGCTCGACAACGACATCTCATCATTCATCGCATTGTTGCAAGACTGCTGAACGTCTCACTATACGTGCGTCGCGATGCTGGTCTTCCTTTGCTGATATCCTTATTGTTACGCAGCTCTTGTGCATTTGTTTCCTGCTACCCGCAACACCAACACTCCTTAACCCGTCATTTCAACTTTCATTTGTGGTACATTACAGCAGGCAATCGGGTAACTCAGCATCAAGAAGAACGCGAATTCGCCATCACAGACATCTTAGAGGCGTGTAATACATTAGGACGACAAAGGACGATAGTCTTAGCAGTCTGAGCGAATGTCTGTCGCTCAGCAATAGTTGACAACGTGGAAGGTCGGTTGTGAGTGAACGACATCATCAACATCACTGACGAGCATCAAGATCATACGAAGGACGAATCTCCGGCTCTACAATCATCCCCACCCATCCTCTCAGCACAACCTTCAATCAACGTATCGAAGAAGCGCACCCTACAGACTGTCAGTCCAGAATTGACACATCTGCCTCTCGCCTCGAACGCCTGCCAATAGATTGGTGTCAGAAGAGCAAGGAAGTACAGTTGCACCGTCCTCTGAATACTACACCGCAGCTTGGGGTTCTCCGTACGACGTCTCGCCATCGAACATCTCTCGATCGGTCAGGACAGCAATATCAGAGCAGCGTGAGACGACTACCTATCATCGCCAGACCAACCTTTCGATCTAGAGCATCTCATACCCAGCCGCTTCAGCAATCTCACACTTCCTGAGAACCAATACGACGACCACGAGGACGCATTCATCTCTGTACCTGCAGCAGGACCAGCAGAACTCACACCAAGGCCATCGACCAATCGTTGGGTCTCGCTTCCACGACGAGAAGCTCCTGAACGACCACAGTGGTGGACTGAAGGTGCTGGCGACAGTGAGTCTGAGCCCAGCGCATCACAACTTCAGACCAGTCCGTCAGAAGGGGCATTTCTGAGGGGACACAAGAGCCGGAGGACAATAGGACGCTCGATCAGCAATCCTTCTGGGAGACTGTTCGTGACGGTCAGAGCACAGACATGTCTACGTTGCTGAGCTCAAGATGGGCGTCTGCACCAACAGATGATCACAAGCGGCTACCAAGAGTTGGGCAGAGGAGGTGGAATCTCAGGCTGAACAAGAGAAGACGCAGCATTCACCAGATATGGTAGAAGAGCTGCCAGAAGTCACAGTCGAGGAGGACTCCCAGAGGAATCCTTGCCCAAGGTCGTCGCGGAGCCTGCCTCTGAGCAGATGCTACAGCAGGCGCCTGAACAAGACATCAGCTTGTCTGAGAGAAGACTTTCCCAAATGAAGATGGCGCTGGAGAGCCAAAGGCGACTGCAACACCCACAATTGAAGTCGCAGAGGAGATTGTAGAGCCGAAGATTGAATCACCAGTCAAGGACATTCCCATACCACTGGACGTACTTCGTCTTGAGCCTCCACGACTTAAGAAGCGTGTCAGCTGAGAGGCAAGAATTGTGTCATCAACATCCCATACATCGACTACGCACAGCATGGCCTGCCAGTGCCGTTGAGCATTGAGGAGATTCGCGAACATCTGCAGCAATTGAGACTGGAGAGTACGTACCACCTTTCGACACACAGAGGATGGTCAAATGCACAACAAGACCGTCTACCCGAGGAGGTCAATCCAAAGTACTGGATCCAGAACAATCGACCTAAGTGACCTTGCCAGATCTTAATGCATGGAAGAACTACATGGACGCTGTCACAGAGGCCAAGCTGGCTGCACTGGGTGTCGAGCTGGGTGACGATGAGCCAATCATCGATCTGCCAAGACAATCTGCTTCACCATTCGCCCAGCCTTCTCACCACCGATCCCAACTGGCTCAGCAGCAGGCATGCGACCATCCTTCCTACGTGGACACAGCCATACCCGATCTGTTGCATCCCAATCTCACCCATGAACGGGGCTTTCGGTCATATGCATCGCCATTCGACATTCTCGTTGACGCCTATGCAAGCTCAGGAGCTGGCAAGACAATCTGCCATGTCAGGACTGCAGAGCTTCTCACCTCAACCACCAATGCAAGTTGCCTCACCATTCGACATTCTCAGGAACAGTCTTGGCGACTTCAGAGGTCCAGGTCACCACTGGCGCAGAGCATGACACCAAACATTGAGCCTGAGTTCAGTAGACTGCGTCAAGCTGCATTCGGCGAGCAACCAATGACACCAACAACGACATTGGCAGAGCCGGTTCCAGATGCTGCGGCACTCGCGAGAGAGAAGAAAGAGGAAATGAAGCAGCAGAAGAAGGACGAGCTGTCGGATCCGAGCCGTACGTCCCACCACATAAGCGACGCACGTCAACGAAGAGATCGCTATACCAACGCCGCGCGGTCACAGACACAACATTAGCGAAGGTCTTGTGCAGAAGCAGTCTCCGCCGAGAACCACGAAGAAGCCAAGCAAATGGAAGGATCAATGGCTTTGGCCAGGCTGCCTCAGCTGTTTGGTAAGTCTCGACCAGGTGCCGGAGAGAAGGATCCGCTTGGCGGTGATTTTCTGTTGCAAATGCAGCTCATGCTCGCAAGAAGAGCTCATCCACACGCTTCAACGTTGCAGCACCATCCTTCGTCTTCAACCCAGCTGCTACATTCCAGCCAGGAGCGAGCACATTCTCCTTCCAGCAACCGCACCTGCAGCACCAGCCGCACCCACGACTCCTCAAGCATACCAGACAGACCTCTTCTGGCAACTTCAATGCAGCAGCAGCAGAGTTCAACCATCTGGCATGTTCAACTTCAGTGCTTCGTCACTGAAGATAGCAAGCCAGCTCCAGTCCTGCCAAGCGCAGATTTCCAGCTTCTCTACTAACGGACCGTGTTCGACCCAGATGCATCGATTATCTCGCTACCGCTGAGCAGAGTGATGTGGACGGACCCAGCAGTATCTTTGGCAACATCAACATCCAGAGATCATCAAGCCTGTCAAGAAGTCCAAGGCTATCGCAATGTGCACCCTGACAGCAAGTCAGGCGTCTGCCACCGATGCTGAAGACAGCACTGGTCGTCTTGAGCGCAGTCATGAGCGTCAGAAGCGTTCACGCATGATCAGCCGTCACAGTGGTGATCAATTCCACGTTTCGCTGAGCCATCACCAGAGCCTCCTCTACTTCCTGCCCAGTCGTACCATCTCAACCTGTCGAGCAGTTCCCAATCAACGAGAAGCCTCTCCCCGCAGATCCCACAGACGACGAGATCAAGAAGAGCGAGATGCTGTCTTGGAACCAGCTCCAAGCACCAGATGACACTCTCATTGTCTGCTCTTGCCAAGCCATGGCAACCCACTGAGGCAACATTGCCAGAGAGAAGAGGAAGATGAGGAGAGTAAAGGTCTCTCAGTGCAGTCTCTTGAGGATGGCGAGATCACACAGCCAGCCAAGCCTAATGGCTTCAGCTTCCCAACTGCACCAATGCATCATCCTCAGCCATCGTTTGCAGAGATTGACGCTGCATGCAGTTCATGAACGCGGACGAAGACGAGCCAGTTCAAGGCGCCTGAACGCGCATTCTCGCCAATTCCTGAGGATTCATTTGAACCACAGGAAGGTGTGCAGTACATTTCAGCTGGCCACGCAGCGACGCACCCAGCCCAAGCCCTCGCAGAAGCTCGCAAGCCCACCACCATTCGATGCTCACAGTGGACGACCAGACTCAATGGCTGGGCGCATATCAACAAGCTCAACAAGGCACAAGACCACCAGCGACTGGTCAGACATGCTCTCACCTGGTGATGAGCACAAGCTACAAGCTCGCAGCTCCTTCTTCGAGGTCATGTCGACGATGTCATTGGTCGTGCGCTCAATGACCGCCTGCGACCCTTTGAGGAGGCATTGCTCAACATCCA
>JAMXBC010000165.1:0-38256 GCA_024138005.1 Lumnitzera racemosa | reverse complement strand
TAAACGACTCTAAGTTATTGATGTTGGACAAAGGTTGCCTTTGGAAAACTGAAGACAATGAAAGAAATGACTGTCTTTTTTTTTTTTTTTTTTTTTTCACCTATCATCTACATGCCAGGAGAACCACCATTCCGACGGTAGAAGATATTTTGTTTTGCAATTGGGCCCATTGATAAGCTTCATCTGGATGCAAGTTTCACATCATCAAGAATTAATAGATCTCGAGCCATCATTCGGACCTTAACTCCCTTATCATACGCCAAATGGTAACATGCTCTAGAAAAGGGTCAAAATCGACCTAGTTAACGTAGGATAGGACTAAATCTTTATTATCATCAAAATATTTAAGTTTATTATTGGGATAGTAGCTTGCATAAATAAACTAATATTGTCCTGATCAGGTCCAAAGAATAAATTGTTTTTTTTTTTAATTAAATCAAAGCACAATTTTCAAATAGATAAATGAACAAGTAAGTATGCAAGAATTTTACATGGAAATTAAGTTTGGTTTCAATGAAAGCTTGTCTAATTGACTTGGTTTTGAGCTATTGCCCTAAATCCTTTTGGTTGTCTATGACTCAGCTCATTGTTTGTGAGGCATGGAAGAGGAGGCTGAAATTTTATTTCGTCGTAGGGCTGACATGGAGTCCAACGTTTGCACGCTTGAAATTTTGACACATGGGGCGCGTGTTGCATTGTGAAAGGCTTCAAGTGTGTTTAATGATCGTATCTATTGATAAATGTATGCCGTGCGTTGGCATGTTCTAACAATCTCGATGCAAAAAACTGAGAAAAACTAAATTTATAAAGATATGACTTTCGTTAAGTTAAATAGTAATTGGGAAATCATCTTCTCAAGCTTAAGCCTTTGCTTACGTGTTCCATAATGCTCACAAACTGGCTGCCGGGTTTAAAATTTTTTCTTTAAAAATTATATTTTCCCTTAATTTAATTTGTATCTTGGTATTCCGACCTAATATAATTTGCATAAGAATTTTTTTTTTTCGCCAAAAATAATTTTACTTGAAAAGAAAAATTTTAGAGCTGTCCCCAACTAAAAGTTGGAAAAATTTTTGGTTAAAATTTGTAGGGAAATTATCAAATCTAAATTAGAAAGTTAACCCAAAATGAAAAAGGGTTAACAATTGAGAGGATTAACCAAAGTCGAACTAAAGTTAAATCAAGATCAATAAAATATTATAGTATAATTTATATTTATATATAAAGTAATAAAAATTACTTATATTTTTGAGAATTTAAAGTTGACAGTATTTTACATTTTATTTTTTGTTTTTCTTTAATTTACATTAATTCTTTTAACAAACAAATGTATTTTCTAGAAAATAAAAAAAATAATATATTTTAACCTAAAAAAACTGATAAAATTCTTTAAGAATTGGATTGGACCAGTTAGGTCAACTGATCAAACCAAATATTGTTATACCCACTTTGACTCCCCTAGTCTAACTCGATTCAATCTAATTTCTCTATAAGATCAATCCGGATCATCCATTTAACCCTCATTGATAATGACCCGATTTGATTTAATTGATTCAACTATTCAACTTGGTTGGTATAAGAATTCAAAAAGTTTTTGGAATTAAAATATGTTTCTTTTTTTATTTTCTTTAGAAAAATTTATATCAATTTACTAAAAAAATTATAGATCAAAGAAAAATAAAAAAAAAATCATGAAGACTTTCAATTTTTAATTCTCAAGAATATAAGTAAATTTTATTAATTATAAAAAAATATAAAATTATATTATAATAATTTTATTAACACAATTTCCCCCCGATTCAACCCTTTTGATCTTTTACCCTTTCTCACTCTCGAATCAGTCTTTTATGCGGGTTTGATAGCATTGGTTTTTTGGCAAAATTAATGCCAATATTGAAAAACCCGAAATTTTTTTTCCCCGGGACTTTTCGTTTAAAGCAGAAATTGCTACCAACAAGACCTTCTTCCTAAAAACAAATTTAAAAAGGGGGAAAAAGACGTCTATGTGTATTCATTTATTTATTGTTGCCGCTCTTGGTAATCAATTAATTGTTCTAAATATGCCTTCGTGCTTGTATTAGAACAAGTCAATCATGGTTTAGATTAAAGCCTTTTTTATTTGCTCCTTTTTAATAATTGTTTTGGAGAAAAATTATATATTATATTTTTTGAAATTGTATTTCTCAGCTTCTAAATAGAACGAATTGACTATTATTTTTTCAAACAAACCCATCTTTTTATCATTTTGCCAAACTAGCTATTTTTTATTTCTATATTAAAAAACATTTTCCTTACTTTGCTTATTGATTATATCCTTTCCAAAATTCCTTTCTTATGGGAAAACCACCATTTTTTTAAAAATTTTTTTTAAAAAAAAATCCTACAAGTTTTAAAAAAAAGATTTTTCCCAAAAAATACTGAATTTCTAAAAACTAAAACTTTTTTTTCACCCAAAAAAGTAATTTAACAGAAAATTTTTTTTTTTAAAACATTAATTTTGCAATATTCTATTTTTGAAAATTAAAACTTTTAAAAAAATATTTTGTTTCCAAGATACAATTGTTGAAAATCATTTTTTCCCCAAAAAAAAAAAAATTATTCAAAAAATAATATATTCCAAAAGATTATTACGGGAAAAACTTTATACTTTTAAAAAATAAATTTATAAAAGATTTTTTTTTAAAAATTCATTTTTCATCAATAACAAACAGAAAATTTTCATAAAATGTGATACATCCATATTAAGGAAATGCCTCCAAACATTTAATTACTTGTTATTTTTCATGAAAAATGAGTTTTTGGACAGAGAATTAACTCTTGATTTATTGAAAATACAAAAATGGGTACTAAGTCATGTAAAAATCAACTTTTAAATTACAATGAAGTTTAAATCCCTCCCATTTGGGGGTTGTTTTATTCTAAAATTTTAATTTTCTTAAGGGACGCTTGATTTTTCTCCCAATTTGCATTACTAAAACCAAAAAATTTATTTTTGTAAGAACTTACACTTTTACTAGAGTAAGTGTGTTAATGTCGATATCTGTGCATGATTCGAAAGTGTGAAAAAGGGGAAAGTGAAAATAAAAAATAAATAAAAATTAAAAAGAGAAAAAAAGGAGTAAATGAATAATTTTATCCATTTTTTTAAAATTTTTAAATATTTATTTTATGTTTCTTTTTTGTTAAAAATAATAAAAAAAAAATATTAATTTAAAAAAAAAAAAAGCAATTATTTAAGGGTTCCCCATTTACTTGAAAAATATAATATGTTTGTCATTAAACCATGATTTATTAATACCCTTACCATTTTTTTTTTTTTTAATATCCTAAATATTTGTTTTTCTTATGATTTGTAGTTAATTGATGTAATAAATTTATTTAAGTTGGGTACACTCTAAAAATCTCAATACACGTAAATAGATATTATAAAAGATATATGCAAAAAGAGGAACAAACAAACTTGGTTTCTCAAAGTATATATATAAAACGGTTTAAATTTGGGTTTCTTACTTTTTTTTGTTTTCTTGTTGGTATTTTGATTTTCGTAAAAAATTTACTAATGTTTTTAAAAGCTTTTATTTTAAAAATTCACAAATAAAAAAAGAAGGACAATTTTTTAAAAATTTCTAGTGTGATTTTGGGAAAAAATGATTAAAAATTTAGGTCCTTACCTTTATAAATTCACGGGCTCTTGAATGCAAATGGGTCTCCCCCAAGTCAAATTTTTTCAGGAATTATTAAAAGTGCTTTTTCATATATAAAATAACCCAAAGGTTTTAAAATAAAAAAAGGGGGGTAAAGGGGACAAAACACTTTCTTTAAAGGACTTTTTTTCTGTGGGGGGAATAACCGAATTTTGGGGAAGTAGAAAAAATTTTGGTCTAAAAATTTTCTATTAAAAATTTTTTTTTTAAAAACACCCTTAAATTAAGCCTTTACTTAATCTCGGCTGCTAACCCATAAATGAAATTTAAAATAAAAAAAAGCAAATTATCAAAATATTCTCTTAAAATTTTATTATTACAATATCAAAACAACTTCGACAACGAAGGGAATATCTGCCCCCTGCAAGAGACAGTTTGTTCTCTCTCTTTGTAAATTCCTAGCAAAGCCGAACATGACAGAGTTCCTTTTTCCCCATTCCATCCTTTTGCCTTTTGTTCTTTCCTTCCTCCATCACAAACCGAGGTTTAAAAAAGAGCCCCTTTAGCTATTCCCCGCATCGGCATCACGAAAAACCAGAAAGTATCTTTATCAAATAAGTTTAAATATATTATAAGTAATAATTAAATTGCACTAGTATCATAATAATATTAAAATTAATATTTTTATATATAAAAATATCTATTTACTTAGCACTTTTAATATATAAACATAATTTTTGATAGTTTTTGTTGACTTGTAGTGATTTTTCCCATTTATTGCCTTTCCCCCGTTTTGCTTTAAATTTATTTTTGCCATTATTAAAAATATTAAAAAAAAAATACAATTTCGTTATCCCTTATTTTACAATTAGTAAAAAATAAAAAAAAAGTTCCGGGAAAAAAAAATTACAACGAAATCTGGGATTTTGGGAAAAAATTTTAAAAGCACAAAGCACTTTTTTATTTAGGGGCACTTTTTTTTTTAACTTTTCAATCGGAGATAAAATAACAGGTTTTGAATTCCCCACAAATTTTGAGGGGAAAAGATTTGGAAAATTTTTTTAGTGTATAAATTATTACGTACCATTTGGGGGGAATGCAGTTTTTTGAACCAATTCTGCATAGCCCGGGTTTCGGGAACCCTTAATGCCTTACTTTATTTCGATGTGCCCCTCCTTTATTTGATATATGGTTTCCATCGGTTTGCTTCAAAATATACAACTCTGGGGGAAAGATGTAACCGGAAAATTACAGATATATTTTTTGAAAATTTAAGCGTAATTTTTTTTTTTATAATTTTTGAAAATATAGGTAAAACTTAAAACGTTTCTAGAACCTAAAAATTTTTGGGGATTTATCAATTATTTCAAGCTAGTTATTAAATAAAGAAAGGTGAAATCAACTTTTAAAAAATTTAAAATTTTTTCACCTCAGTCCCCCCTCAAACCTACATTTTTCTTTATTATAAAACTAGGGAAGAGTCAACTATTTTTTTGAATTCGTACTCCTTCTGTTACAATTTTAGCTCAAATTTAAAATTTTTAAATTTAAAAGGGCCTTGTTAAGAATATTATCAAACCCTTAAATTAAATTTTTATTTAAACCAAATTTTTAAATTTAAAAACAATGGTCTTGATATATTACATTTTTTTAATTAAAAACCATTATATTTATGGGAAAAAAAATTTATAAAATGTAAAAAAATTTTATATTGGGCTTTCAAATGCCACCAAGACCCATTAACATTTCCGTTTCATATCCGGCAAAAAAAAAAAAATTTTAAAAAAAAAAAAATTTTTTTTTAATTAAAAAATAATCTCTTCCCTTAACAGAAAAAATGTTTTGATTTTATAGTTTTCATCCACACTTTTAAAATTTTAGATTAATATTTGGGATCAAATCAATTCCTCACACTTTACTTTTTTTGAAAAAATCATTTTCTTTTTATTTTTCTTTAAAAACTTACAATTATAGATCTAAATTTTTTTCCCCCAAATTTTAATTTTGTTTTTTAGGGTTTAATTTTAAAAAAAAAAAATAAATAAAATCAAAAAAAAAAAAAATACAAAAAAAAAAGGGGAAAAAAAAAATTATAAAATTTTTGTTTTTAGAAAAAAATTTATTTTTATAGTTTAAAAATTTTAGTTTTAAAACCATTTTAAAAATTATTTTAGAGAGTCGCATGGTTTAAGTAAATTTGATTATATTAAATACGAGCACAAACCCAAAACATAACGGATAAACTATACTTCCATTGCTATTATTATAGCAATCTTAATTTTTAATCCGTAGGTTTTATGTTTTTTATTTTCACCTTTTCAATTTTTTTAAAAATTGGTTTATTTAGATCAAATTTTTTTTAAAATTAATTTAATTTTTGAATTTAATACAATAAAGATTTAAAAAATTATAATTTAATTTTATTTTTATCAAAACGAAATTTTAAATCATATTATATTTTTAAATTTATTTGATTATTATCAAAAGGGTCTAAAAGATATAAAAATTAAATTTATAATTCCAAAATTTTGGTTTGGGTTTTGAAAATAATCTGCAACGTTTTAAAAAAAAAATTTTGGGAAATCTCCAAAAAACCGCCCAAATCTCCATGCTCATCAATAATCTAAACCAACTACCTTCTCTTTTCCAAACCTTAATTTTACCACAACGCCCTAGCCTTCTACAAAAGCACGGGGAATGCACATCGCCCACTTCATCACAACACATACACGCCCACACAAAACACACAGCACTCAATTGCATGTCCGCAACAACAAGCAGTTTGTTTTTCTCACTTCAAAACACTGACTAACTCCAATCGTGCGTCCCACAAGCTGCATCTTAATTAAAGCACACCATGATCACTTAACGTTGAAGGACACCTCTCAAAAGTACGACAACTTCCTCGCACAACACCAACCACACAAATAGTGAATCACTACACCGCCGCTGTATCGAACTTGCATCAACGCTCCTCGGCATCTGAACTTCACACCCTGCCCCCCCGTACAGCAACTACACCCCCCATCTTCTCCATCCCCTGCAGCGGAACTACCCTGACCCAAAACACGTATGAACACAACATCCCATTTTTTTCGATCACCAACCCCCCCCATCAGTTCAAGCCATAAATCGCGACTCCCATCAAGATCCAAGTCCCCTTACGTACAGTTTTTCTATGACCACGCAAAACCCCTTCACGAATCCCACTTACTTTACATTCCTCACGCTATCCAACCCGCATCTCGCAATCCCCTTTTTCCGCATCTATAGCACGACACCCCCCGTTAAGATACGCTTCGTCCCTCTACTTTGCCCCACAACAAGCTAAGCTCTCTGATACGCACTACCGCTATTCAAGATACACACTCCGCCCAATCGCCGTCTTTCCCAACACCGCTGCAGTTCCGTTATGGTTACAGTACATCTCCCCCTTTGATCAAACGAACTCTCAGTTCACTGAACAGCAAAAAAGGGGGGGTTTGCTCGAAATTTATTTTTTATTATTATTATTTTTATTTGATTTTTTCATGTTTATTAGACCTTTTTTTAATAATATATATTTTTATTACGAAATATTTTTATGAAACGTTTAGTATTAGTTTTTTATTAAGTATATTTCTTGATATTGTTAAATTTATTTGGGGTAAGATAATTGATTAGTATAATATAGATAAAAACATATAAAATTAAAAAGATTGTTAAGATTATTTTTTTTTTATATATTTAAATTATTAATTTTTTTAGTTAACATGTAAGTGTAAATTGATAAAAATTTGGGGTTAGGAGATTTTAATATTAGTAATTACGAAATTTTTTATTAATTTTATTTAGATAGAAAATTGTTAATAATAAAAAAGTTTGGGGACTTAGGTTTTTTTAGATTAGGTTTTTTCTTTGAAATCAAAATAAAAAAATTTTTTTTTTTTTTTAGAAATAAAAAATTAACAAAAAAAAATTTTTTTTTGTTTATTGTTTTAGATAGTCTTTTGTTTTAACTCAAAAATTTAAAAGTCCCTTTAGTTTTTTTTTTAAAAATAAAACAAATAAATTAAAACAAATTTAGAAATTTTTTTTAAAAATTTAAAATAAATGAACACTAAGTTTTTTCAAAAAAAATTACAATTTTTTGATCCACTACTGTACAGATACCTTAAAGGTTTTTTTTTTTCCTTTTGGTTTTTTATTTAATTTTTTTAAATATTTAAAATTTGAAAAATAAACCTAATTTTGGTAAATAATATAAACCCTTTAAATTTAATAGGGTTTCCCCTTTAAATTTAAAATTAATTTTCATTCAAATTAAAAAAAAAATTAGTAGCTAATCGAAGTCAATCCACCAAATTGATTACGATTTTTTTTTTTTCTTAATTTCAACGGGGGGAGACTTAAAAAGTTTTTAAATAAAAAGCCAAAATTTTTCAATTTTTTTTTAATTTAAGGATTAATATTAAATGTTTTTGGGGTTACTAATGCACCAAATTTTTAAGCCGACAATTATACATCTATTCCCTTTAAATTTATTTCTAAAATCTTAATTATGTTGAGTTTGGGGCAACTAAATAGGGGTTACGTAAATTTATAATACCATTTTCAATCATTTATTATTTATTATTTATTTTTTCCACTTACTTAAACGTTGTCACTTTTATGCAATTTAAAATTCTTGATTAGATAATTTTTTTTCTTTACGTGAAATAGTAATATCTCTTAATGATCATTTGCTTTTTTTAAGAGATATTGCGATTTTGCCATGAATACAAACTTAAAAAAAAAAAAAAATTAGGGGAAGCTAAAAATATTTCAATAACGGAGGGGCATGTAAGCTTTGGGAATGGAGACATGGTCTATGGTGATTAATTAAAAAAAAGTTGGGGGATGAAGAAAAAATATAAAGAAATAGGGGGTATTTTAATAAAGTAACCTCGATTGTTAATTTTAAATTAACTAAAATATATAAATAAAAAATTTTTTTAAGACACAAAAAAAGATTTGAATATTTAAATTTTTTTATCATTCAATTTTTTTTTTAAATTTCAAAATTAACATTGAATTTTTAAAAAATTTAGAATACTTATAATTTATAATAATGTCATTTGTTCCTTAGATTTAACCTTTTAATTTTCATATAACAAAATTTTTAAAAAAGTAAATTAAAAAAATTTTAAAAAATAAATTGAAAAGATTAATTTAAAAAAACAAAAAGAAGAGTACTTTCACTTTAATACTATAGATGACTATTTAATTTTATAAGAGATGAAATTATATATTTTAGTTTTTCGCTAGTAAAGCCTGCTATTTTTAAAGGTGTATAAATTAATTTTGAATTATAGGTCGGTTCATTTAATTTATATTTTAAATGAATTTAAATTAATGTTTTTATTCATTTTTATCTTATTTAACTCATACATGAAAATAGATTAACTCGTTTAATATGCTGAGTCATTTAATTCAACTATTTAAAAAAGTAAATTAACGAGCTCAATCTATTAGTCCGTAAATTATAATACGTTAGATCGAACTGATATGTTTAACTCGCTTACAGGCCGCCAACTGTATTGATTGTTGGAAAATTTTTTTTCGATCAAGTAAAATTCGGAAGCGGAAAGTTCGTCTGTACTCTTGACCATTGAGTACTATTGTACTGTTTGGGTTCGGGGGGGGGGGGGGTTGGTCATACTTGTGTCACGGGTATTGTATTTTCCAAATTCAAGAAACGAAAAACTAGGAAAATAAAAAGAAGCTCCTTGCTAAAGAAGCATTCTGCCACGTCAGCTTCTATACCTCTCTCTCTCTCTCTCTCTCCTCTCCTCGTGATCAAAATCAAAAACCAGCGCCGAGTCACTCACTGATCACGCATTCACTCTCCTCATTGAGCTCACTCATCTCTCTCTCTCTCTCTCTCTCTATATCTATCTATATGATCAAAATCAAAACCACACCGATCACTCACCGAATCACCGAACACTCTCCTCATTGAGCTCACTTCATCTCTCTCTCTTATTCTCTACTGAGTCACTGACGAATTTTCCTCTTCTACTGACTCGTTCACCGGACTCTCTCGTCTCTCTCTCTCTTTTTCTCTCATACACATACACAGAGTCAATTCCCATGCATTCAAACGCTTCGGAAGGTCCGTAATGCTTCCAAGAAAGCGATCGCATTGTGGATCTTACTCGAGCTTTACTCAGCTCCATAGTAAACCGTAACGCAACTTCAGCGTCGACGAAGACTAAGGTACATTTTTAATTTTTACTTGTCATCCGTTGCATAATTTCAGTCTCCTCTTTCAGTAGAATTCGGAACGTAATGTTAGTTCAGGTACAAAGTTTCCGTGTCTCCTTGAATCAGCGAGGAAGTAAAAAATGAAACAAAAAGGAAAATTAGAAAAAGGTAAATTCATAATAAATAATCTTTACATACGACAGCATGTGATTAAATACGAGACTTGTTCGGAGATGGCGAAGCTTAAATGCGTGGTTATTACTCGCTTCTATTTTTTTTTTTTCGTACTAGTATGTTAATTTGGTATTTTGGCGTTACTATAATTATTAATTACTTGTTATTAAATATTACACCAATCATTAAGCTACAGTTTGCCACGTCACTCTTGTTGCCATTTGATGCTTTATGGGTACTTTTGGTATTAGGATTTCAAAATTAGGTATATTTCTTATTGCCAAATAATTTTATGAGAATTGTTAAACTAATAAATTATTAGCTCAATCTTTTAGTATTTTTCAATTTTGATATGCTTTTGCACGCTAAGTATTAAAACAAAGTTTGAAAATTGATAAAATATCATACTAAATCAAACTACACTTTTTGATTTTACTAACTTCATGATCTTTGAAAAGAGAACATGGTAAATATTCATTAATTAAAAATTTGTAAATGGGTGGAGACAATGTAGTAAATTTAATGAAAAAAAGTTTGATTGAATATGTATTTTAAAAATTTTAAACTTCAAGTGCAAAATTTGGAGAAAAAAAAAAATCAAGTGTAAAAATTAAAGAACATAGGTTGGTATAGTAATTTGTCATTTCCTACAATTTTATTCAATCTTGAAAATGAGATGTTTTAAACTTAAATAGTAAAAGAAATCCTGAATTTTTTTTTTTCCTTTCCATACACATTCTCGATAAGTTATTGTTTCAAAAAATTTAAAATCTTCCAAATTTTGAGTTCCTTTTGCCAATAAAATACCAACGTTAAGGTCTTTGAATATTTGAGTATATGAATTTATTAAATGATACTATATTAATATCATAAACTACATCCAAGTTGATTTATACAAGCCATTCCTCTATTACTTGTCGTCATGTAAAGTTAACATTTGGTTATGCACACACACACATATATATATTATTTACAAGACCGTACATGAGACATAGTAGAGGAAGATAATTTTTCATGAATTAAATTAAAAATAAACATGATGGTGCTAAACATTCAATGTTTATTTCCCCCTTGCAGATATTAAATTATAAATTTCGCAGAAGGAATAACAATGTTCTTGTGGCACTATTAAGTTTAACTAGTTTGCCATTTTATATTAATTATAAATTTCACCGTATGTAATGTCATATTATCGTTTAGTCGAAGACTTTTATTTAATAATAAATATGTTGTTTCTATCCGTTCAACCACAAACCCCCACATCATAGATGTATTTATAAACCCTGAATTTGGACCCTGAAATTTAATTTATAAATTTTCTGAATGTTTCATTAATTAGAATTTCAACGATCCCTTTTACTTTGATGAAACATTAGATTAGCTTGATCGTGCGGTCAACATCAAATACCGACAGCCGACACAATGACAGTAGGTCCACTACATTTAAAATCTCTACTTCCCATGTCGTTGTTACAACGATGGCAAGACTTCGAAGCCAAGTCTTTTAACCGTTGGAAAATACATGTCCATAAGGAGTATAGTTTTTATGTCTGAAACCATTTTGTGTAATTCTGAAAAGTTTCCATTTTTCACATGGAAGCAAGGTATTATTGTTATTAATATCGTTATAATTGTATTTGTGTCGTATGAAATAGTAGTAGTGTAACAGAAAATGGAATTATGGGTTAAATTTGATAAGTTTGGTGTGGTGTTTGTCTGAAATAATGCTAATTCAGTTGATGGGTCATTTTCAAATATGACAAAACAGTTGTTTTCGAAGAGGTGGGTGATGGGCATTGTTCTTTAGGCTTTTCCCAATAGAATAATCTTGTAATCCCAACTTTCTGTCTCTATCCGACTCTTCATCCATTGTCAAATGGCTAATTTTAGGACGGTCCTTCCTATTAAAAGCTGGTTTTACGACTCATTGCTTATGATAAAATTGTCTCAATCTATCATCTTCTGGCATTGTCTGGATTTTATTCCTCAATTTACAGTTTCAACTTCATCATTGGGTTTTTCTTTTTAGAGTAAGTTGTCGTGATTACATACTAATTTGCAACTCTTCAAATGACTTGGTATCTTTGAGTTCTTTGGGATTTAAAACAGTGTTATATTGCTTCCAAGTGAATAATTGGAATGCTTTGTGGGGTTTGGTCCTGTTTAAGTTGTATAAACTTAGTTGTTTTCAGCTCAGAATGTAAACCAGTAATGGAGAGACATGTCTTCACTTAGGAGTTCTGTTGGCAACACCTATACGTTGTGTTTGGCTGACATTCGTTTCAATTATTTGATGTAACTACTGCAGACACGGCTCTCAATGACTGGTTTTCATTGAATACAGGCATTAATTATGATAACCAGTCCTTTTGTCATTGCATGTAGATAATTCAATTATTAGTCCATATTTCTTGTAGGTTATTTTAATCTTCCTAACTTCTGCACCAGTATTTTCACTGTGGATTGAAAGGAATTAGGAGCATAACACGTTGGTTGGCCAAACATGAACTATTTATTCCTACTTGTATATTTAGTTCACCACAAACCAACAAAGCCACAACCCCAATCCCCCCCCACCACCCTCCTCCTCTCCTCTTCTCTCCTTTCCTATTCAATTCCTTTGTTGACCTTAGGAATCTGTAACCATTTTTCTAGCTACTTCTGGAGTAAGGAAATTTTTATCTTTCCTTGTAACTCATCTACTATGATGTGGTACCTGCACAATTTTCCTGATATCCTAGACATATTTCTAATTAAATTTTGTAAGGGTAATTACTTGTGCTTCTCCTAAAATTTGCCTTTCTCTTGCTTCTAATCCTAGTGGGGATTTGCAAATTCAGTTGCCACACCATTCGGCCAGTCCAGAGCAGCTTCACTCTCAACCTTGGTCAGCATTTGCTTTGGAGAGCTGAAAGTCTAGTATGAAGGATATTCTGACAAGTAAAAATCTGGGCTTTGTGAAGCATCTAAATTACTAATGTTTCTTTCTTGTGAAACATTGATTTGTACCTAACTAGATATCCAGAATATATGTTCTATTGTATATCCTTGAACATTCTTATAACTGTAATTGTTACAGTTTATGCTGTATATATTGAGATTGGCCTTGCTCATGTAAATTCCAACAAAGTTTTATGCTGATAATTTTTATTGTTATAGTTCTTCTGATAGTGCAACTTTCAACAGCATGATCTAATAGCGGGGTTCAGTGGCTTGTTTGTTAGTCCTTATACTAATTAGTGTGTTCTTCATCCTTTGCAAGATTTGTAGATTGAATAAAATGAAGCTCCCCAAAGGAGAGGCTTAATAATCTGTCTCATCAGCTTGATAAGTTTGCAGTACATATTTTGTGGTGAGTATATCGGTATTACTAACTTGGGCTTGCATGAAGTGCTTGGAAAACTAAGAATACATGTGCAAATATACAAAATATCCAGGGTAGAAGCCATCAGACAAATCAGCACCTAAGCGTGCATCATTAGTTGTATTGATTTCCCCTGATGTGAATACTTTGTTGTACAAACATTTTAACAAAATTATCTGTTATGTTTTAACTTTAAGCATCTTAGACATTGTGTACAGTTCATACCTGTCTTGCTTTATTAGAGACATTTAACTATACTTATGTTGCTTTGCCGTGGCAGAGGGAAATTTCTAACACGACCGAGACAATCAGATGGACATGCATATGTTCTGCAAACCGAACGAATCAGAGCAACATTCTCCAGTCAAATTGTTCAACGCTATGTAATTGCAATCGAGGTTGTTGTGCTGGTTTACTCCGTATTATTTAGAACCAAAATTTGTGTGTACTCTCATTTGCAGCATTTGTTGTAAAATAAGTTGCCTCTAAAGCATGCCTACCAAGAGTGATGGATTGATACATATTAGATATACAGTAATTGCTGCTGATGTTACCTTGTTGGAATTAAGTTCTCATGTTGTCTAGTCAATTCAAATCATGGGGTTTGACAGTATGAGTATGTTTCTAGTGTCTTAACAAATTAAGAACAAATTAGGAAAGTGAGATGTCATCTTGTAATCCCGGGTTCTTCATTTTGACAAGAGCTTTGGCATCAGCTAGATTTTAATAAAGTCCATCTCTAAGTTGAATTGTGGCATATGATGTTGATAGGTTGTCTCCATCTTACTTGTTGAAGCTTGTTGAGCTTTGGACTTCTCCCTTGGTATTCATACAGAACGGTCTAAGTTGGATGGTTGCGTGTTGTGTTGGTAGGCTGCAACCGTTTTACTTATTGATGCTTGTGGAGCTTTGGACTTCTCTCTTGGTAATCACATGGATTATAAGTTTGTGTTGGGGTGATAATTTGTTGACTGCTGATGATTTTTTCCAAAAAATGTTAGCTTGTGTTAGTCTTCATTTCCTTTCAATATGGTGGACTGAATGGATCATTTGATGTCCATTCACTAAGACTTGCTGTGGATTTTAAATTTTAAGTTATGATATTGCAGTTTAAGAATAAACTTTTTTAATTCATCGTGCTAACTGCTAGTGTTTTATGTAGCAGCTGGAGGAGAAAGTGTAGACAGGTGGACCTGTTTTTGTGATGGTGATGGATTGGAAAAATCTCCATAAGCAGTGCTAAAAGGGAATATTGCAAGGATTTTCAAATCTACTAATATTCTTCTAGAGAAAAATGGAGGGAAAAAGTAAGAGGAATTTTTGCCATATTATGATTGTGCACAACCACATGAAGAATTACCACTCTGCATAACCCTATCTAAATATGAATCTGAACTCTATTTACCACATATATCAATTATAGACCTTATTGTAGGGTAATTTTTGTCTTGGTTCCGGTATTCTAGTAAAACCCCCAAATTTTCTTACTGTTTCACCCCCCCCATCATGCAGAAAAACTGATCTTGGAAAGGCAAAATATTTGAAAGTTGAGGGCCCTTTCCCCAGCTGCTCCACCCTCCCCTGCAAGAATGCGGGGAACTTTTGGCTACTTTGCCCCGGTATGAAAATTGTTGGAAGAGCCTCTCTTAAATCAATGTTTTCGCTTGGGTTTGTATTTCTTCTTGAGCTTATTATGGTAGGAAACCCCAATCCAAAAATTTAATAGAGAAGGGAGAAGAAAGCCTTGTGATAGGGGAAAGGGAAATAATTATAGTTCTATTATCCCCTGTAAGCAATTTGGGTTGATGAAACATTACTGCTAGTTTGAGTAGGCATTACAGGGTTTTGATTTATTCTTCACCTTTAGAGGTTTGTGACAACACCATTAACTCTTAACTTTTTCTCAGCTTACATTGTCAATATATGATGTTGCAAGTTCTTGAAACATTACCGACCAAGGAAAAGTTCTTGAATGGCATAATATTTAGTAATTAGTTAATTAGCAGTAAAAAAATTTCCTGTTAATTACTCTTGAATGCTGCAGTGGCTGCTCCACTTTCACAGGATCTCCATGTCCTTATTTTCCTTATTACCTTGAAAGCCAACATTATTTAGTACTTGGATATTGATGAATCATCTGTAAACATGTCAGGCCATAGCATAATTGACATCTCATAGGGCCCTTATTAAGTTATTGTAATTTGGATCGGTCATGCTATTACAGGCAACTGCACGTTTGCAAGATAGTTGGCGAGTTATTTCAGAGTTGCCAGATCCTAGGTTAAAGGGAAAGTTTCCGGAAGAAGAAGATGCAGATCATGGCTTATCTTGCAAAGGAATGCTTGCTTCTAGACCCAGATGCTCGACCAACAATGAGTGAAGTGGTGCAAAATTCTTTCAACGATTGCACCTGATAAATCTAGAATGAGAAATCTTTTTCAGGTAAATGTGGCATACTGTTGCAGATACGGCCTTTAGTCCTGTGTATCATATCGGTCCTCCATTTCATGAATCTGTTACTGCTATTTATTCTTATCATGTTTTATCATGTCATGGACATGTGTGAAGTTTATATAATTTATTTCATGAAATTAGTGAAGCTTACCTATTTTGTCAATAGGACTATTAGAATACACAGAGAAAGGAGATGCACTTGATGGCTACCCGATTATTCCAAGATAGAAATAATCATTTGCATTAACAAGATAGAAATGATGATTTTGAAGGAGTTTTGACTGATAAATTGTAGATACACTGTTTCTCATATTGTAATGATTTTAATATCAATATGATGAGCCTTCCCAAAGTACTACTGGATTGAAAATTTTGCCAAGCATCAGACGGTCCACTTTGGTAGTGGCCAGCAATTTTAAACTAGAAGTTTTATGTAGCCATGGTTTGTGACTCTTTCTCTTTACAGTTGCTGACCTTGTTATCTTACATCTAGGTGATCTTTGAACGTAATGCCTGGTTTTGGTTAAATCACAGTTTTTTCTTTGCTATGTTCTCAAAGTGCAGCTTCTGTTTGAATTGATCTTTGATGCTTTTACAGGGAGAATATTTTGTCTTGTTACGTCAGATGTTGTCAGTTTGAGACCTCAAATTATTCTTCCTCTGCTTTGCAGTGGCCTTCAAACAGTACATGAATCCCGTACAAGATGAACAGAACCCTGAGAGCCTAGTCATGAGTCCTGTCGCTGCAGAGGAGCTGAGGAAAGTACCATCCAGTAGATGGTCATCTAGGTGCTCATTGCCACTGGATATCGAAAGTAATCTTTGTGGCAGGAGCTTCGGGAACAAAGTAGATGATATTTCGTCCGAGTATATAGAGAAACTGATCCTCTTATCCTCCAGAGCTAGGAGTTGGCGTACCCAAGACGACGAGATAGTTGACTTAAATGAGCCACGCTTTGAGTCCTTTTGTATGGCAAACTCAAGTCCACATGGAAGAACACTCTGAGGAGGCAATGGCAGTCTATGCATAATTTAGACAATGCTACAGCATCTGTCGGTATCAGCTTCTTTCGGCCATTTCATTATTGAGTGCAGATAGGTTTAGAAGAGCATGTAATAGTTTCTTTTTCGTTTTTCCCATTCAAAATATGGTAACGCTTTTAGCTAGATGGCCATCTGGGTTTAATATGTTCTTTTTTACCTTGAATCATTGGTTCTGTACAGAAATGAAACATAGAAAACTCGTCGTTGTTTCGGGAACAGCTACGTGCGATTTCTGTTTTGTATAGGGTAGTTGTCGTTGAAAGCCAATAGACTCTGTAATCCCAGTGTAATATTCATGCCTACAGATAGGTGGGGTGCATGGCAAATATTAGCGCTACGGCCGCGAGAAAGATGATCTTATTCTTTTAATATATATCTCCCCATTGCATTCTCACGAAACCTAAGTTCATGCTGTTGTTTTATATGCACAGCAATCTCGGACTGGTAGGTGATGGAAATGCTGAACCAAAGTTTTGATGATTATTAATACAAATAAACAAAGAGCAACATATGAGGATGATTGTTGAGTTGTAAATGTTTTGCAGGTCGCTGACTGAATTGTTTTTTAGTCAGTATGGATCTATTAAAGTGACAGTTTTATCATGAACGACGTTTGGCAAGATAGAAAATGCTGTAAAATCTTGTGCTTTTCTGCTTTCTTTTTTCAATTAAAAAAAGGGGTTAGTTGCATCTATTTAGAGCGCATTTGTAGGTTGCATATGCATATGCATATGCATCTTCCAATCTACATGTTCCAAGACTTGGACTGGTAGATGGAGGTCTGACTCTAGAAATAGTAGGTTGTCCTTCGTTTCATCCTATAAACCAAACTTCCATCCATCCACTTTTAATGTGAGATTTGTCAGCGCTCGTTGCTTATGGATCCACATCCTCCACCACCACCAAGTGAACCACTCCTTCCACCGCCAGGTCCACCCCCACCCGGTGGCGGAGCAGGATGCTTGGATTGCTGGTAAGAGATACTCTATTGGCACATTTCTTCTCTTGCAACCTACATTCGTGCAAAAACGTAATTTCGAAGATATTTGTAGAATGCTGGTAATTATATTCTTTTGCCAATTGAATATTTTACAATTATGAGGGTAGAAGGGGGGATAGAAACTGTTCCGTACCAATGTGAGAACAGTATTCATACTAACCGGTGAAATGCATGTCATATAATAATGCTGGTAATCAGAAAATTCTTCTTTTGTTGGGCAGCTTGTGGTTTCTGTGCTGCTGTGGTCTGATGAGAAGCTGCTGTCCTCCTCTCTTCGAGCCGGGGCCTCCTCCTCCATGAAAATGCCGCACTTCTGAGCTAACTAAATTATTTGTAAGATGTGTGTGCTTGTGTAAGATACGTACAGGAATCATTTTGAGTTAAACACGTATTTTTACATTTTACTGATGAAAAGAGTGACAGAAACAGTGGACAGTGTGTACGTCAGTGCCTCCTGAGTGATTTTTGTTGTAACCTTTGGACATTGTATAGTGTGTGTTGAGTCTGTTACTAGTTTTCCTAAAATGGATTGAATCAGAATTTCAATTTGCAAGGCTTTTAATTATTTCTATACGTATGAATTTGCTTTGACCCACAAAATAGAAGAAAAAAAAAAAATGGAAAAGAGAAGAAAGAACTTGCTCAATAATTTTTTTGCTTAGACTTGATTCTAAATAAACTTGATAGGAATTAGGATGTATAGTAAAACAAGACTCCGATTCTTTTCTTGCTTTTTTCGGCCCCGGCTGAGGAAGAATTCAATTCTACAGAACCCGGTTGTTCCGAAACAACTCCATGAATTTTCCGAGCCATAGCCACCGTTTCTTCCTACCATTTCAAAATTATTAGGAAAAAAGTTTTAACAGATTATTAAAACTAAAGAGGAGAAAATTCAAAAAATTCTCTGGAGTCTTAGGCTTTGAATATGTGCTATAAACATGCAAAATTAGGAAATATGTCATATTTTAGGTCTCACTTTTAAGTCAATTTCAAATTACTTTTACTATCCAACTATTAACCAGGGTTTTTATTAAACTTGGGATTTTAATTATAGAGTTGGATATGTAAATCGGAACGTACAAATATATTTTTATAACTCATGTAAAATAGCTTTTAAAAACTATAAAGATGCTAAATATAGTAATAAAAAACTTAGAACGTCACAATTAAAATAAAGAAAATCATGATAAATTTTAGTAAAAATATAAGTTCAATACAAATAATCAAGCATATGAGAGCTTATGGTGTTGCAACTGTGTTGAGTCCTCCGACCATTTGTGGTTTAGCCTTTTAGATAGAAGGCTAAATGGGATTGGTGATAGAGAACCTACATCTAAAATCAAGAAGAAGAAGAAAAAACTTGTATATATATGCTTAGGGATGTTTTTTGGGAGATCGTTTAGGGTTGGGTTTTGAGATATGATTCAAAACTTTATAGGGTTTAGGGTTGGGTTTTAAAATTAAAAAAAAAAAAAAACTGATGGAAGACTCAACTAGTTTAAAAAAAGTATATATCAATAAAAATATATATTCTTAATTTATGCAATATGCATATTTTATACATATTTTAATTACATAATAAATTTGATTCTCAAATTTTATTGTTGTGTAAGTTAATAAATGTAATTTTAATCCTACTTAATTTCTTTTCCTTCTATTCTCTCTTTTAAACCCATCTATATCCTATAAAAACCCATTCATATAGAATCTATCGAATTTTATAAAAATCCACCCCTATAAGCTCAAGTATTAGGAATAGGAATAAGATATAAAACCTTATAAGGTTTTTATAGGGTTTGGAAAATGTCAAACTCTATAGGAGTGGATTCGAGTTTCACAAAACCTGTCTCAAACTTGCTTCGATTGTATCATTACATATGCCATTTACATGATAAATATAGATTAATTTTACAATTATCAAATATTAATTTTATAGAATAATAATATTATTATTGAAAAGAAACATTATTTGTTTGTATATTATCACTATCAATTGTAAATATCTTTCTTTTCATTTTCCATAGCAAAAAATGAGGGGGGGGGTGTCACGTATTAGCCATCAAATAATTGGTCTTTGGCAGAATAAACTTAAATACCGTTTGTAACAATTAAGTTGAATAAAAATTTTTGGGTCTTTTAGAGTCAAATCCCGACTTGCATACTGAAATATCATTGTTATTAAAAGAAATTAATAAATAAAACACATAAATAAATTTACACAAATACAATTTAAAGATGCAACTTTATAAATTAATAAAAAGGGCAATATTCATTTAAAAAATACTTTAAACTGCTTATTTGAAAAGTGATTTTATTGTTCGCAATCACAACTGGTTGAAATTGAATTGCAAAAACGGAAAAATAAAATGCATCTCTAACATGCTTTAAAATTTTATGGTGTTATGTAAATTTTTTTTTTTTAAAATTTTGGTATTGTTAATTTATCTGTTAATGAAAATTTTGTCATAATTTTAAGTTATCGTAACCATTTTAATTTACAAATTGAAATGCAATGGCCAAAATAAAGTTTTCAAACTTTACCCCAAAATTACGTAAATATTATATGTGTGCGGAAAGCTAAAATCGAACTCTTCTCATTTTTAGTTTAGAAAAGCAGATTTCCTTATTGTGGCTCCTCTAGAGCTACGCCATGGAATCTCTAACAAAATTTATGGCAAATCTAAAAGAAGACGAACTTTTCTATGTATTCAGGGGAAGATATGGAACCTTGCTTCGGGTCCACGTCAAAGCAATTTTTGAATTTCGTATAAATTGGGATTTTTTTGTAGCATACCAAATTTTTCTTCATGACAATCGCTCTGAAATGTTTATTTTTTTTCAAATTTTTTTTTTTAAAGAAAAGGAATAAAAAATAAGTTTAAACCCAGAGAACTTTTCTTTTAAATTTAACCCTATACAAGAGATTCATATTTGGTAAAAAAAACATGTCCCAAAAATTTGTTTTTGTACCAAAATATAATACGTTAAATAATTTTAGGGGCGAGTATATAACACCGTAAGGGATTTAATGTAAGTTTTTCCAAGGGAGTTTTATTCAATGTAAAAAAATTTTAACCTAAGGTTTATTACTGAGTTTTACCTACATGAGGGAAGTAAATAAGTTTCCAAGGTTTAATTCCTGAAAGTAAAATATTATATTTTAAAATTCATTATATATATAATATTTTTGTGTTACGGACCTCCGAATGGGCCTTCTTAGGGGTTCCTAAAGCCCAAAGACAAAACCCCAAAGCCCCCAAAAGCTTCTAGATGAAAAATTTCTGAATTTCTAGAGAATCCAAAAATTTGTATAGTAGTTGGTGAAGGTAGGTAAATGTAGTAGTTGGGAATCATTGTAACGATTAGATCAATCGATCTGGCCCATTGATTGTAAAGGCTTTTTGTTAATGGGTTTTCCCCCTCAATGTAAGACACAAGTTTTTAGGAATACAGTATACTACAAGTTTCTCTCTTATTTCTCTCTCAAATTTGAGTGTATTACGGCTGTTTTTGCCTTCCTTGGAGGTCGGGAGCGCAAGTCCCGCAGGGGGTCGAGCGCGGAATCCGCCCGTGAAAAAGTGGTTCAGAGCCTAAAAAAGGTTTGCTTGTGGAGAAGATGTCATTGGAGGCCCACAACGCTTAAATGGCGGGGGGAGTTGGCTGACCATGCGATCGCCGTTTTACCAGGCAAGGGCTAGGTCTCGGGACCTTCTAACTCTCCCCTTTAAATGGATGGATAAGGAAGTTGACATTGTGAGGCTAAGGAACAATTTGAGGGTCTCAAGGCGGGTTTTGGGAAATGGAGGAAAAACTCCAAGGCAAAAGGGCGGGGAGCACAAATCGGCTGTAAAGAGCTTACAGCATGGAAATGTTATTGGAGAAAGGGTGATGCTCTCCAACCCCGATTTAGGGCCCTTTTAAAACAAGGGAAAAGCTTATGAAAGCTAAGACTGATGCAGTGGTGGGGCCCATCTCAAGATTGAAGATCTCAAACGCAATTGGCGGCCTCCCAAAATCGCTATTGCAAAGGGAAATGACCTCCAAGGCCCCATGGGGTCGATTTTCCAAGACCAGAGCATTTTGGGGGGATGGGGTCTGCTCGAGAAGTAGTAACTTCTTAGGGGGAGTGGAACAAACTTTTAATGCTGTGGGAAATTTTAGATATGCGGAAAAGGGTCGTACGCTGCCTGTATTTAAAAGACTCAGCCATGGTAGTGGGCAGGGGGGGGCTGATATCAACACCTGGATAGTTTTGACAAGAGTTGAAGGGTCAATTCCCCCCCCAAAAGCTGTAAGGAACAAAGGTAAAATTTGCGTCACCTAACCCTAAGGGTGACATAAAGCAATATGTAAAGGAATTTTGGGAGTTGATTTTGGAGATCCCAGACCTCAACCAAGAAGATGCTTTGGTGAGTTTGTGGAGGGTTTTAAAGCCCTGGGCAAAATTTTGAACGGAGGAAGGGGATGGAAGACATTTCCAAGTTTATAGCTTGCTAAAGGCCCTAATGGAATTTGGGAAGATGATCCTAAGACCACAGGGGGAAAGAAAGGGGGAGTTAAAAGGGAAAAGAGGGGGGATTCTTCAAAGGAAAAACCAAAACCCAAAAAAGGGGATAACGATCGAGGAAAAACTCGTGAAGGAGAGATGGGGAAAGAGGGAAAACCCCTGGTTTGAAATTTTTTTTCGTAATGGCCCCATTAGCCAGGGATTGTCCGAAGAAAGGGGATTGGCGGTTGGTAGCAGGGGAAAGCTCAGATATGGGGGGGGGCCCCTTTAGAGTAGTTCGTCACTCTTGCGATGAAGTCTCAAGCAATGAAAGAAAAGGGAAATGATTATAGAAGTATGGGTAGCGGGTAAAAAACCAATGCCCTCATAGTACAGGAGATCTCATCTCTTTACTCTGATTGGAACCCCCAAGGATTGGGGGCTAAATGGAGGAGCCCAAAACATGGCTCAAAACATTTAACTAAAAAAGAAGTTCCCCTATTGGAGTAGCCAGGGGGATAGAGTCCGTATTGGGGTTTGGCGGGGAAAAGGAGCAGTTGAAGTGTGCCAATGGAGTTTTTGATTCGTGATTGGGAGGGATTTTTTAGATGCATTGTGCGTTATCGTCCCCGAGCTAACGCTTTGGTACTTATACAATTCGCATGCTGGCCCGAGTAAAAAGGTAGGCCAAGCCCCCAAATTCTTTCAGCGATGAAATTTAAAAAAAGGGGATAAAGAAGAATGAAGTCATTATTTGGCTCCCTTTAAAAATTTGGGGAAGAGACTATGGTCAAGAAGTGTTCCACCTCAAGTGGGGGAAATTTGGGAGAATTTAAGGATATAACCCACCAATGCCCCTAAGAATTACCCCCAAAAGAAGGGAGGTAGCCCATGTGATAAAATTTGGGAAACCCCGGATCAGGCCCCCCGCCCCGTCCCATAAGGATGTCCCTCCAGAATAGAAAAATTTGGGGGAAACAATTGAAGGAATTACGAACAGGTTCTTGGGCCTTAAAAGGCCCCTTTTTGGGGAGTCCCCTTTTTTTTTCAGAAAAAAACAAGTGGATCACTCCGGGATGTGTATTGATTACGACCCTTTAAAATAAGGTCACGATAAAGAATAAGTATCCCATTCCTTTGGATCAGATCTTTTTCGACGGGGTTGGGAGAAGCAGATACTTCTCCAAATTGGATTTACGCTGGGGGAACACCAAGTGAGGATTGCAGAAGGAGAATCCAAGACTATTTTTTTACAAGGTAGGTCTTTTAAATTTCCCTAGTCATGCCTTTGGGCCTTACTAATCCCCGGCTACTTTTTGCACACTTTGAATCGTGTTCAGCGTTTTTTCTTGATAAATTTGTAGAGTATACTTGGATATATCATGTTTTATAGAAGATTTGGGAGGAACATATAGATCCCTTCGTTCGTATTCTTAGTTTGGGGAGGAATGACGTATGTGAAAAAAGAAAATGTGCCTTTGCGAAAGAAGAGGTGACATCCCTTGGTCCATAGTGGGGAGAGGAAAGATTAGAATGGATAAGGAAAGGTAGGGCCATCGGGACGGAAGGCCCCCACGAGCCTACGGGCTGAGACCCTTCCCTTGGCTTAGAAATTTTTACTACAGAAGATTCTTTAAAAGGGTTTTCGAAGATAGCTATCCTTTGACGGACTTCTAAAAAAGGAAAACCCCTTGGGTTTGGAGTACAAGAGAAGGGGGCCCTAGGGAAAAAAAAAATGGCAGTCCAAAAGGACCCGGGGTCCTTCCCCTTTCCCCAACTTTAAAAACCCTTTGATATGTACTGATGCTAGTGATTTGTATTGGGGGGGTTTTTTTAATGCGGGGAAGGGAACCCCTAGCATTTAGACCGAAATTTAATGATACAGGAAACGATATCCAGTGCATGAAAAGGAGATGAGGCGATGACATGTCTTCGGGTAGGAGGCACATTTTAGGGGAAAGTTTGTGGTCAAACTGAAAATATGGCCCCCAGCTTTTTTTCAGACCAAAAAGAAGCTCTCGCCCAAGCAACCCGATGGCAGGTTTTTCTGGCAGAATTTGATTTCAACCCTTAAAACATAAGTCAGGAAAGACAAATGTTGTGGCGGATGCTTGAGTCGGGGGGTTCGACCCTGGCAGCCATCAAAAAACCCAAAAGCAACCTCATCGAAAAATTCAAAAAGGAGGAGAGGAAAAGAAAGCTAAAGCTCTTAGATTAAATGTCAAAAGGGAAAAAAGGGAATTTTGGCAAGAGAATGGACAATATATAAAAAAGGGGGCAACAAAATTTATGTGCCCCATTCCTTGAATTGAGAAGGAGTACTTAAGGGTGTCATGATTCTAAATGGGCAGGTCATCCGGGAAATGCCCCGTACCAAATTAGGGGAAGAAAGGTTTTTTTGGCCCACATGGGGGAAAGATATTGAAAGTATGCCGAACTTGTCTGGGTCCCAACAAGCAAAGTTGAACACAAGGCACCCCAGGACTACTAGACCCTTTCCCATTCCTGAAGGCCTTGGAAAAGTTTTTTCCATGGATTTCATTGTAAGTTTACCCCGACAAAAGGGTACGGTAAAATTAGGTGGGGGTAGACAGGTTCCAAATACGCGACTTTTTTCCACAACAAAGGGTGCCCGGGATGAAGGCCCGGTTGTTCTTGAAAATAAAAATTTGGGGCCTACCCAAAAAACTTGTGGGATCAGAGGGGGCGTTTCAGGGGTTTTGGAAAGGTTAAAACTTCGGGGACGTTTTAAACTTTTAACTAGTCGCCCCCCCAGAGGATGGTCAGACGGCGAAAGTGAATGCCTTAGGGAGTTATATTTAAAGGCTTTTTGTAGGGGCTAACCACATAATTGGCCCCCAAGTTTTTAATGGTTTACAATTTTCTTTTAATCTACAGAAAATGATCCATGGGACAGAGTTTTTTCGAGTTTGTCCGGGGAAAGGGAAACCCTTAACCCCTCATACAGTGGCAATGGTATACGGGTCCGCCCCCCGCATAAAAATTCGAAAGGGAATGGGGAGGAAAACAGACTTAGCCCGGACCTACTTAAGCCGAGCTTCCAGAGAATGAAGAAGATTTCAGCAAAAGCGGAGGGGGATGGAATACCGTTAGGTGCTAAGTGCTTTTTAGTTTTCATTTGATACAACGACAAGGGGCCAAATACATAAAGGGCTAATTTGGGGGATCGGGGGCCCTTTTCCCAAATTTTACGAGTAGGGCAAGTATCTTATAAATTGGAATTCCTCCTAAACTGAAATTCCACCCGGTTTTCCATGGACACTAAAACCCTTCTACAAAGATAGAAAGAACCCCATAAGAACTATATCACAAAGGGGCCCCCAAAAGGAGTGGATTCATTTGATAAGGAAGTCGAAGGATCATGCTATGACTGTGAAGAGACGAGGACAAACTCCCGACATAGTATATGGGAATGTGGAAGGGAAAAAAAGAGAGTGGGCCAGTTTGGGAAACCCGCCGAAGCACTGTGGCAATTTAAAAACAAGATCGACAATTCCCGAGGGAAAGGGGCGCAGGCGTCGCCGGGTTGAACGGGGAGAATGTTATGGACCTCTCGAAGTGGGCCATCTTAGAGGTTCCTAAAGCCCAAAAACAAAAGCCAAGCCCACCAAAAACTTCTAGTGATGAAAGTTCTAGAAGGTTTTTAGAGAAGTCCCGAAATTGTATGTGTTGGTAAGGGAGGTAAAAGAGTATTTGGGGAATCAATTTTTAAAAATTAGATCGAAACGAAACTGGACCTTAGATTTTAAAGGTTTTTGTATAATAGGGGGATTCCCCTCAGATGTAAACACAAGTTATTTGATGAATACATATATAGCAAGTTTCTCCTCTACTTTTTCCCCTCTAATCTTGTGAGTGTATTACAGGCTGACTTAGCCTTTCCTTTGTGAGGTCAGGGCGCTAAGTTTCCGCACGGGGTCGAGCGACGGAATCCGCCCTGACATTGTATGTGTGGATAAAAATTTTTTATATAAATAATAATTTTGTACATGTATGTTTGATAATTACATTTCATGGAAAGGGATTATCTTTTTCTTTTATTTAACTAATAAACCATATGGGCTAATTCCATTCCCTGTGCCCAATTGGTGTCAAAGGTGTGCAAACCAAAAGATACAACCTTTTTAATTCCTCGCACAATGTTCAATTCAATCCCCAAATTTTTAATTTTTTCAAAAATGGGGGTTTATGGAAACAAACTCATCCTTTTTTATTTATGGGTACGTTAGGTTTAGTTCATGATAGTTATTAATTAAAAGGATTTTTTGCAATTTTTACCAAATAAACCCTTTGCTTTTAAATTTTCGATTGTTCGGATATTATCATTAATTCATAAAAGATTCAAGGCATTTGGAGAAAAATCGTCTTATCTATGGGGTTTTGGGTTTGAAAAAACTTTGAAAAACTTATACACATATTTGGTGCATAGAATGGGTTTTTAAAGAAATGGATTGGATGGAATTAAATGGAAAGAAGACAATTCCCTTTTATTATTGGAAAAATAGGAAATTGATGTGCGTAGTGAGGAAATCAAACCCTTCGAGCAATTTGTAGTTTATACAAAATTCAATAGCAATGATGATAAATTGCAATTATCTTTAACTAAATTTAATCAAATTAATTTAGAAAAAAAAATATTAAAAAAAAATAATCCAAAAATAAAAAAACTCATCGTTGAGATGAGGTTTGGAAGATCTGAAATGGAACCCATTGTTTTTGACCTATGCATTGTGGCTAAGTAGCTTTACCTAAGGCCTAGGTAAAAGCAAGTCATGCTAAAATTTTGTATTTGATAAAGAATCAAGGACATACAGGGATATGGTTAATTTATCTTGAAGAGTCTTTTGCCTTTATTATATTTGCAAAGATAAGCATAAACTCTTTAAAACAATCAAATGAGTATCGAAAAAAAGTGCAATCTTTTTCTTGATGATCACCAAAATTTTTAAAAAATTTTGGAAAAAGATGAAATTGTTTGTTGAAAGGTTTGATGGGAAATTTTAAAAACAAATAAAAGTTCATCAAAAATGACTATAAATTTTTAAAATTTTATTTAGTACTAACGTCAAGTTTAAGCATTATAATTCTTTTTTAAGGCACACCATTGAAATTACTTTGTTTTTAATAAATTTGATAATGTTTAGATCAATTAAAATTTGATTTTTATTGTCCTTACGAAGAAGAAACTTTTTTAAATATAACATTACACCTAAAGAAAGTCATCTAATTGAAAAATCACACCAATCAGTGGAAATGACCAAATGACTGGCCCAAATCATCCCCTATGACTTTTAACATGGACTTTACAAATACAACCAACGTAGGGTCGTGTTACCGGGTTGGTAACTTTATTCTGAACTTCACACATTTGACCAATTCGCTCAAAAACTTACAAATGAAGATCAACTCCAATTGGGCCCTTGAAATTTGTACCTTACTTTTATCCATAAACACATTTTTTGTTTCATCTAAATAATATTTAAAAAAAATTCACCCTTTAAAACTTACATAATTGGAAATCTTTTAATACTCTTTTAGATTGCCGATTTTGTAATTTCCTTTTAAATTGTTTGCGAGATCTTATAAATTTTCAACTAAGATCGAAAAACTAAATTTTGGAATTTAAGCCTTTCACTTAGTTAAATTTGGGTTTTTTAGTGGTTAATTTAGAGTGTTTTCGAAGATGTCCCAAAGGTCAGAATTTTTCAAAAGAGTTTGGTGAATTAGTTAAAAAGACCCCATGTACATGGATTCTGAAAATATAATATAATAATAATAATATAGCAAAAATTAATTTTAAAAATTTTGCCATATAAAACGAGATCATACGGAATAGGGATCAATAATTAACAATTTTGAATAAATTTTTAAAGGATATTAAAAAATTTTAAAGTGACATGAAATAAAATGAAAAATCAATTTTTGTTGCAATCGTAAATTTATACAAAATATATTATAATATACCGTAATTATTTAAAAACCAAAATATAGCAAAATCAAAAAAATTAAAAAGAAAAAAAAATAAAAAGCAAAAAATTTACAGCGTAGTAGGGAAAATGGAATAGGCATGGAGACTCAAGGATAGTGTTGAAGTGTATTTGGGGAGTGAAACCCTTAAAATTTGGTATAAAGGAAAGGGGTTAACTTTGGAAGAGAGGTAAAATTCAAAATCATCATCCTTGTGTTTAGAAAAATCACAAAACCTCTCCCCCAACTTGTTCTGTACAATTTAACCTTGGAAAAAACTAGGGAAACACAAAAAAATTTGGGGAAGAAGATTAGGAAAAAATTTTTTTCAAAAATGGTTTAAAATTGGTAAATTGGAGTTTTAGATCCATCCCACCTAGAACTGAATCCCACTACCCCCCCAGCAAACAAGCATAGGGGATTAGAGACCTTGCTTCGCTCATTGTGGGTTAAGCTCAGTTTTTTTTAGTGAGTAATCACTTTCCTTATTTTTTTTAAAAACATAAATGACATTTGAAAACTATGAAACTTGGTTTTTTTTTAAGTAAAATTTTTTTTTGTAATTTCAAAAAATTTTGCCAAAATTTCCAAATTTTGTGTAAATTTTTGTGGGTTTCTTAAGAAAAACACCTTCATCGTTTTTTAAAAATTTAAAAGATGTTTAGCCTAAAATTTTCTGTTAAATTCATCAAAGAATAAATTTCAATATAGTAATTAGTTTTTTAAATTATAAAGTTTAATTTTCAATAAAATTTGATTTGATAAAATTGATTTTTGGAACTATGGTTTTGTAATGATTTTTAAAATCTTTTTCTAAGAACCCAAAAAAAACTTACTATAATTTGAGTAATTTTTTGGGTTTTGATGAAGTTAGTAAAGGGAAATTTTATCCTTAAGAAAAAAAGATTTTCAAGTGGGTTTTTTAGATTTATGGGCAAACACACGTTTTCCCCATAAAGTATACATACAAAATATTAAAACAAAATTTTATAAATATACCTAAAATGAAAAAAGCATGAAAAAGTTTTTTAACGAGATTGAAATGTTTGTAATATTTTTTCTATCAAATTCAAGGATTTTAAATGGTGGATGAAATGATTGTGAAGTATAAAGTAGGGTTTTGGTCAAAAGCAGAGTTAAAAGGTAATTTGGTTGGGCAAGTGAACTACAATAGGAATAAAGGTGATTTTAAAGGGTTTCTTAAAATTTTTAAATCTAAAATTTTTCTAAATCAGAACTTAGTTAGAGGTTTCCTAACCAAAATCCTATTTAAAATAGAGTCAGAACTTAGATAAGAAAGTAAATATAGAAGGGATACTTAACAAAAGACCTAAAAATCTAACTTGACTTAAATGAAGGGCAATCTACTCCTAAATTGAAAAACTTATTTTTTTAAAAATTTGGGGGAATGAAGTTGATTTATTGAATTATAGGAAAAATTAAAAAAGGACAAGAGATAACAAGGCTAAAAAGCTCAAAACAATGTAATAGGGCAATACTTTTAATATTTTAGCGATTTTTTAGAATACGTAAGACTTTGTATGTTTAGTTGTAGTTGTAATTATTGTTTCTACGATAATACATGTGCAAGTGTTTAGTGGGAGTTGAGCCGTAACTGTTTGTTTAAGAATTTTTTTTGTCTAAAATTTGGTTAAATTACCCAAAAAATGAACTAATCTAACTTAACCTTAGGTTTAACCCGACATTATTCAACCCACTACGAACGGCTAGGATTATTTGTTTAAAATTTAAACACCTTCAAGAGGACAATCTCTAGTCAATAGGGATAATTTTAAAAATCCTTTTTTCCCCTTTCCCCAATAAGTAACAAAGAAGAGGTCTAACAAGGTGAGGTCCTTAGCCGAAGAATAGTTACAGGAAATAGTTTTTACATATTGAAATTTTAGGGCCATAGGGACATCTTTATTTGATGGTCTAGATATTTTCTCACTATTTTTGATGACTTCACAAGAATAAATGGGGATCTTAGAGTTCAAACATGAGGTTTAAATCCTTATTTTTGATTTTTTTGATTGCTTCAAATCAATTAACTAGAAAATTAAAATAATCCCTCTTAAAAACTTTGTTTTTTTTTTATAAAAATTTTTTTTTTTCTCAGGGATTAACATCAAGTTAGTTTTGTTGGAAAACCAAATAAAATGATTTTTGAATCAAAAAATCAGCATCTTCTGTGTTTTTAGATCCATGATTTTTAAATTGTTATTGCCTTTTATGTTTCTAATGAGATACTATACTTATGCTACTTTTTTGATAAATTGCATATCCACTCCTGTTTTGGAATCGTAGCTCTTCATATAAATTGTAATCTCAAAATATTCTGTCTTATATGCATTTCCATGTCTTTTGTTCTCTTTGTTTTGTCTCTATTTTTTATGAGAAATCATAAAAAAATTTGATGCTAGAAACTCATCCTTATATCTTTGTTAGTTACTTTTTACGTTTAATGGATATAAGTTATATGATTTAATTGATAACAAATACATTAATTCACTAGATATTAGTTTTCTTGAACATATTTTTGATTTCAAGTTTCATCTATACAAGATTTATTCTTCATGTATCATAAAACTTTGTCTTTTCGTATATCTTAACTACTTTTTCATGATCATATATTCTCTTCTTTTAGCTACTTAAACACCATTCAAACCATGACAAAGTTTGTGACTCTTGACATGTCCCTACACAATATTAACCATATATCACTCAATATTGATAATAAACTTTTAAAAACAAAATTTTTAGCTTCTAATATTCCAACACAATATATTCGCTAATATTTCTAATACTAACACACATCTTAGTTCTTCTAGTAATAATACTATCTTAGGTGAAACAATAGAAGAATTCGTGTTCCTTCTTATTTGCCTAATTATCATCACAATTTAAATTCATGCCTTGGTGAATAATACATCATAGGTCTATTCTCACTATTTGTCTGCTTTTCCTTCTATTGGGTCATCTTATTAAACATGTTTTCTTTATGATTCTTTGTCTCTCTCCCTTTTTGTTCTCTCTTTATCCAATAACCTAAATATTTTAAACCTTCTTGTTTTTGACCAAGCTATAAAATTTGAAACATGGCATAAAGCAATGAGTAAATAGCTTGTTGCATTAGAAAATAACAATATCCAGTTCTTTTGCTTTCAAATAAGCATATAATTGATTGTAAATGGGTTTAGGGAAAATTAAAAACAAAGTTAGTGGTAGTAATCAATTGTTATAAAGCCCATTTGGTGGTTAAAGGGTATAGTCGACAAGAAGGTTGGGATTACAATGAGATATTTAGTTCGGTTATTAAACATATAATTGTTTGTATGTTTTTTCTCTCCTACGACGTTTTTGATTGACATAATTTATTAAAAAGGATGTTCATAATACTTTTCTCAAGTGATTTGTTTGAAGAAGTGTGCAAGGATATACATCGGGTTTGGATATCAAAGGAGAGTATAGTGATAGTAATTGGTTTATAAACTTAACGTGTCATTGTATGGTTTAAAGTAAGCTTTAAGATGATGGAATGTCAAGCTGATAGACTATCTTTTACCCAAATGGTTTTAAATGATCCTATAGTAATTATTTTTTTTTCATAAAAGGGTTTTATGGTGATGATTTTGTTGTGGTTCGTATTGATTATCTTACTATTGCTATAAGCAAATAAAAGGTAACTGAAGAGTCCAAATGTTTCTTAAATACTCAATTTAAGATGAAAGATTTTGTAGCATGAAGTACTTCATTGGATTGGAATGGAATTAGCTAAATAAAAAGAAGGATTGATTTTGAATTAAAGGAATTTACTTTCAACTTATTGGCTAAAACAGGTTTTTTTTAGAACTAAGCATTCGTCAACACCAAATTTTTGTTAATCATAAGCTATTCAAGAAAATCAATTTGCTTGTGTAAGTGCTATTTTTTAATCGACGGATTATAGGAAAGTTTTTTGTACTTATCAATAAATTGCTTATTTCATAGAAAAAAATGCATGTTCTTAGTCAATTCATGAACAAACCAAACAAAGCTTTGTGAAATGTGTATTTAGATTAAAAGCAACAAATTTTGACAAGGATTATTCTTTTCCCCCTAAGTCAGATTTAATTCTTCGACGTATAATGATAGTGATTGAAGTGGTTGCCATGATACAAGATGGATTAACAACTGGATTTTGTTTTTTGTTTTTTTTTTAGTAAATCGCTAGTCATTGAAAGCCTGAAAAGCAACTATTGTGTCACCTTCCATATAATTTTTTTAGTAATTTTGGCCTATAATTGATAGGCTATTATTTGCTGAAATCGGCTATCGGTAGGGAAAGGGTGTTTTGATGGCCCTTCATAAGATTAACTTTGGTTTAGTGTAGCCTTCCATTTCCCCCTTCACTCACAAGTTTGATTTCGAGTTGATAAAAATAAACCAATTTGAAGACACCGTGAGCTTTGAACTTTTAATTCCCTTTTCATGGATTTCTTATATAAAACTTTCAAAATATATGGGCTCTGAACCCACTCAAATCATACCAGAATTTTAGGCGCCCAAGGCGAGGTGAGTACTGTTTCAAATTTATCCTAATAATTATGCCATGGGAGTCTGTCTGACTGAACTGGACGTCGTTTTGCACCGACAACATCAAAAAGACAATTCCATCAATCGACGGCTCATATCCTAAATTGGTAGATGCTGCCAAAATATAATATTCATTGAGAACTCTTGTTGTTGTTTTTCCTTTTTTTTTTTTTAAAAAAAAACCCTTTTTTATACATTTTTTTCTTAATCAATTGAGTTAAGTGTAAATAAAGTAAATATGAGTGGTTGATTGGTTTTAAGAATAATTCAAATCAAACTTTGATTAAGGATGGAAATGTTATTAAAGAACGAGAGGGGGAAAAAGGGAACGGAACACAATGGTGGCCTCTAATAAAGAAACCCTCACCTATTGATTGATCTGGTTAGGGTGTTAGGGGGGCAAAGGTTTATTATATTGACCTGGCTCGGGCCGATATCCTGCTGGCTTTTTTTTTTTTTTTGTCTTCTTCCTTCTATTTTTAAATTTTAGAACCCAAAATTTCTCCCACAAACTATATTTATGGAGTCACATTATGTAATTGTATTGTAATTTCTTCATATATATTTATATATATTATATAAATTTGTAGTTAATTTTTTTTTGGATACTCGATAGTATATTTAATTTCGTCCTAATATTTTGAATAACTCTCATAGAGTATTTAGTGTATTCTAACTAAAAGAAGGAGGTGTAATATATATCTACCATTCTTAAAAAAAAAAAATTACATAACTGTAAATTATATTAAAAAATTATCAAAATATTATTGTATGTTTCATTTTGAAGACAAGACTTACTATTTGTACTTATATATATTTTATGTCCAAGATAAAGATACAAATAGCGTGTCTAAATTTTTAACATGTAATATAATAATGATTTTATTGATAATTTTTTTATACGATTTATAATTATATAATTTTGTTAATTTCGATGATAAATATTTAATTTCTCAAAAAGAAGGTGTTGTGTTAAAACAGAAGACACTCAATATATAATCCTATCGTGTTTTGGTAAATATCCAATGAATTTGGTTTATTTGACTTTCAGCATAACAAGGACATCTTCATTACTCACCTTTGAATTGAGATTTTGGAATTTGCAAGCCAGCTAAAAGTGTTGATGACAAGAAGACAAGGTTTGGTTAGGATTTAGGAAATTGATTTTGCAATCAAAATATATCATTGTAAATTTTTGATTTCCAATTGAAACCGATTGTTTCCATCTTCACTTACGGAGATTTATTAAATTGAAAATATTTTACATTGTGTACTTTTAGATTATGGGAGGCGAGTAAAAAAAAACCATTCACGGGTCTCTAGGGTTTTTTACAATTCACCTACATTAATTATAGTTAAATTTGGATAATCTACCCTCTAAATTTTGCACAAAGAATATCCTTAGATAACTCCTCCATATTTTATTTTCATGCTAATTAAGTTTAAATGTCTATAAAATAAAATTACTAAAATATGATATGGGATATTTGTTTGCTTTTGGGTGGTGGCTGATTGTCCCTAGCCTTAGGTGGCCAAGTGAAATTTAAAATTTTTACTTTTGTTATTATTATTATTATTTTTATCGCTTACTGAAATATATTGAAAAATATTTTTATTATTTTTTAAAACTAAACATCATAGACTAATCGTAAGCTGGCATATATCCCTTGACTAATATTAAAAATGATGTGATAAAAAATAGGTTATGGGTTTGCTAAGGCCCAAAAATACAGTTATGTCCGTAATTTTTCCTTTATAAAAGTTATGGAGGGTTTTCTTTTTGTGTTTACTACTTTAACACACATTATAGCTTTGAAAAAGAAAAATTGAATTTAACCCATCTCGTAGAACCATTTCATGCCATTAAACGACTTAACAATTTATTTATGTACAATATTTAGTGGTGGTATATTAGGCAAATTAAACACAAAATAGGAACTCTCTAAATATATATATATATATATATATAGGCATTGTACTGTTTCAAGAAATATTCTAATAAAAGTTACCATCACTGGTGCTCTATTTCTAAAAGTAACATAAAGTTTTATGTGATTGATTCCCATTTAGATCACCTTGCAACTCATCCAAATTTTTCCCGGGAAAATAAGCTCATCACTGTGGCCAGCTAGTTCCATGCGAATAGGATTCCTTTTCACAACTTTACCTACCTTTGCTTTTTAGCCACCCTATAGGTTGAAATCATAAATGTTATTTTCGCTGTTTCGTGTTTTGAATGAGCTGGATAACACTCCGTTCATTGCTATTCTATTGTGACACATGATGCATTTTCTAAAATTTAAATTATGCCAATTCAGTACCTAAAATAAGAAATAGGTTCATACCATGCCATGTGACCATAAATTTATATAGGATGATGTGAACGTTTCGAACTAAAATTTTAGATGCTTTTTGAGATTTATATCTGAAATTTAAAATTATTAAATATTTTCGTTTAAAACAAATTTGTTTACATAAGAATTTTTTAAAAATTTTTAAATTTTGTCCTAAATTTTGAGCTTCTCCTTTTAAAAATTTTTCTACATATGTCTTATCTTTAAAAAGATGTAAATGGTCATTCATCAAAATGTTATTATAAGTATAAACAACGAGATATAAATAGTAAATTTTAATAATTAAAAACATGATTGATTATATCATAAAAGGATTTCAAATTTTAGGTATAAAATTGATGATATAATTGAAATTTTAAGTAAGTAGTAGAAAAGATTATGAATTGTTCATTAGTAAATGTTGAAATTGGATTCCTCATTTATAATGATGTATCATGATCGAGTTCACGCGGCAACACGAGATCAAAATAGACATCGGCAATTGAAATTTGGGGAACATCGTATAAACTTCGTCAAAAAGATGCCTGCATTGTCCGCCCGGACTCCAGGTCCAGTAAATGGAAGGACATGACGGACAAGTGAAAAAGTAACCATGGAATGAGCCAAAATATTCGGGAATCATTACGCTGTCATGCAAATTGGGTTGGATCGAGATCTCGAACCCTCTTCTCAAATCCCATGAGAATCTTAAAATAATATCTATTTTAAAAAAAATTAATCATCTTATTATAAATTATAAAAAAAAATAATCAAAATATCTTACTATTTATATTAATATATTTTTTTTATCTACATACCTTGCGATACAGAATCGATAATTCGATAATATTTTTTATTTAATTTATATAATATTTATTAATTTTGATAATAAACAGTAGAAAAACTTTTATGTTTTAAAAAAATTAAAAAAATATTAATATTATATCACATTTTAAAAATACGATACTAATATTTTTAAATATGTCACTTAAAAATGCGATAATGGTATATATATGTCGCACTTTTTAAAAATATAACAATAGCAATTACATAACTCTTATTTTATATATATAATCATATTTTAAATATACGATTTAACCGTTTTATTTAAACCCTTAAACCATATATTATAAATACGATTTTTTGTAATTCCTAATATGATATCTTTTAGATGTAATATAATATAGTATTTAATTATTATTTTCAAATAATTTATATTCTTATGATTTTTTTTTTTATAGTCGATCGGCATGTGTTACATCCAATATAAGTCAATATGTTTTAATAAACACCCAAGATTCCCACATCTTCAAGAAAATGATCTGTTTGTTCCCGTTTGAAATTTTATATGTTTATTTAAAAGGATGTTACGCTTCTTTTTTTTTTCGGTTAGGGTTATCTAATAAACGTGTCCCTATCTCCATTATGTGGAAACCCGGACGCTCAATGCCCCAAAAATATAATTTTCTAGTCGAGAAACCCTTCGTCATGTTTTCATCGGACTGAGATGCTGCCGGCCTGTTTTTCTTATATTCCTAACCATGTCTGTGTAGAGTCGATGGTTGCATTAACTACATTTTCCACTTTACACTAAAGGTTTGGGATAAAGGAAAGAATTTTGAAGGAAAGGAAAGTGGAAAAAAAAATATATATATAAATTTTAAAATACTTTTTTTTTATTTGAAATTAAAAGGAAAATAAGAGGGATGGATTTTAAGAAAAAAGTTTTTTTAAAACTCACGTGCTTTCCTTTCCTTAAAATAAAAAGATTTGGATGAAAAGTTATTGAAATTCTAATTATATTTAAATTTTTTTTAGTTTTATCATCATTTTAGAGACAAATAAGTAATTTTATGATATAAAATATTTTTAAATATTTTTTAAAAAAGAAATATTCTTTCCTTTCGTATTCTTCCTTCCTCAATCTAAACAAGATATATAATAATTTTTTTCTAAAATTTTCTTTCTTCCCTTGCTCTTATCTTCACTTTCCATCCCCCTTAATTCTTCCCATTTTCCAAACAAACCTTAAAGGTTCATATTTTATAATTATTGATACAAAAATATAAAAATGCATTGCAATTAAATCTCTCCACAAGAATCCACAAACCATACAAATAATCCTATTTTGTCGTGTGGTTTAAGGTGGAAAGATTATGATATCACATGATTTAAGAAGAAGAAAGATTCTGATACACCAACTCACTAACGACTCAATCCTATTTTGTCGGACTCCATCGTCCACCGATACCTGTGCTTCGCGGTGGGTGGTTTTTTTTAGCTCCCTCCTCCATGGCATCACCACCAAGTGGGGCAAAAGAAAGACGAACAACTTCAATGCTTATAGGGACATGAGTAGACGAAGGCTTTAAGGCACGTGAGTGCAAGGAAGAAGCTGAGGAGTGCGACCAGAGGAGGAGTATAGGTTGGAGAAGATCACGGGGAATGAGACAAAAAGAACCCATGCAAAAGTGTAATTTTTTTGAGTTCATATAAAGGGTATTTTGGGAATGAAAATGGAGATATGACTAAGAATTTTATTTGATAGGCCATTCTGAAATTTTTTTAAAAATTGGAATTACTAAAGAAGAATGAATGATTATTATGGGGGATCAAAAGCTAACCAAACGTGATAATAAAAATTGATAATAAATAAGGGGGAAATCAAATCGACATTCCTCCTTTAACCCCGAGTTTAAAACTACGGGTTTAGAACCACTCGGGAACCGTAGGACCGTTAACCCCAAACTCAGCGGTTCTCATTTCCCATGAATTTGCCAACTCTCTGATCACAATCTTTGAGGAAATGGAAACGCTTTCCTTCGTCCCAAAACACGGACTCTTACCTAATTCGTAGCCGGTACCGTTTTGGAATAAGAAATTAAATGTTTAATTAGGAAACTAAATTTGCAAGTTTTAACAAACGGAGCTCACGATTCGAACAACCCCTTTACCCTTATTTTTTTCTT
>JAMXBC010000164.1:10000-27500 GCA_024138005.1 Lumnitzera racemosa | reverse complement strand
ATTGAATAGAAGGAACTACTTTTTTGACCACTGTAATTTTGGAAATTAACGTTTAAATGTCCTTCAAAAGTAAGTAAATAGATCCGAAACATATAAAATGCAGTGAATCCTGCTGTACAACAAGCTATTATTGCGAAACTTGGTGAATATAACCAACTATCATTAAGAATTTCATCTTTGGACCAAAAACAAGCCAGAGGTGGAACACCACAAAGGGAAAGTGTACCTACTAAAAAAGCAATTTTTGTAAGGGGTACATGCTTTTTTAAACCTCCCATAAGAACCATATTCTGACTTTTATCTGGAGAATATCCAACAATAGCTTCCATTGAATGAATAATTGACCCAGATCCTAAAAACAACAATGCTTTCGAATAAGCATGAGTAATTAAATGAAATAAAGCGGCTCGATAAGACCCCATACCTAGAGCTAACATCATATAACCCAGTTGAGACATTGTAGAATAAGCTAAACTTCTTTTAATATCTTTTTGAGCAAGAGCTAAAGTAGCTCCTAATAGTACTGTTATTATACCTATTAAAGATATAAAATTCATTATATAAGGTATGATTAGAAAAAGAGGAAGAAGTCGAGCTACAAGAAAAATTCCCGCGGCTACCATAGTCGCGGCATGGATAAGAGCCGAAATAGGAGTAGGCCCTTCCATTGCATCAGGTAACCATACATGGAGAGGAAATTGCGCAGATTTAGCAACTGCGCCGGCAAATAAAAGAAAGGCACACAAAGTAAGAACTAAAAAATTAACCTCATTATTATAAATCAAGTTATTTAATATTTCGACCAAATCCCGAAATTCAAAACTACCAGTTATCCAATAAAGACCTAAAATTCCTAATAATAAACCAAAATCCCCTACACGATTAGTTACAAACGCTTTTTGACAAGCAGTAGCTGCAATAGGTCGTGTAAACCAAAACCCTATTAATAAATAAGAACACATTCCAACTAATTCCCAAAAAATATAAATTTGTATCAAATTAGAACTAGTAACTAATCCCAACATTGAAGTATTGAAAAAACTCATATAAGCAAAAAATCTTAAATATCCTTGATCATGAGACATATAATTGTCACTATAAAAAAGAACCATAATTCCAACAGTAGTAATTAATATTAACATAATGGAAGTAAGTGGATCAATTAAGTGACCGAATTCTAAAGAAAAATCATTATTAATGGTCCAAGCCCACACATATTGATAGATAGAGCTTCTATTTATTTGCTGAATAGATAAATAGATCGAAAGAATCATAACGAGACTTAACAAAAAAATACTAGGAAAAGCCCATATACGGCGAAGATTCTTTGTTGCCGTTGGAAAAAGTAGAAGTCCCATTCCGATTAACATAGGAACCGGGAGTGGAAGGAAAGGGAGAATCCACGAATATTGATATGTATATTCCATAAAAAACTATTTTATTCGTAATTAATTATTTCTGAGTCAATTCCGCGGCTCTTATCTATTTTTTTTTTTTCGGTTCAATAAAAAATCAAGATATGGAAAACTTAAATAGAATTTTCTATTCTTAATTATTGTGAATCTTTCTTCTTTCCAAAATCAAGAAGTTAGAATTGGTCAAATAGTATGAATAGGACCACGTTAATATATATATATATATAAAATATATATATATATAAAAAAAAAAAAAATGAGTTTGTAAGAAAAACTCTGAGATATGATGAAAGACTGGGATACAGGATATCCAACATTTTCTTTACATAACAGAAAAAAATAGACTTAAAGAAAAAGGGAATTACTAAAATGACTTTTCTAAAATCATGTATCCTTTGGTTTTGATTAGCTACTAGTTTCATTCTCATTTTTAAAATTAGGGATACTCACTCTTTTGAGCTTGACCAATTAATAGAAAAAAAAGTCATTTTGAATTAGGTAGGCAAGGGTTGTCTTTTTAAACTTTTCGACGTATATTTATGTAATAAAACATGGAATAAACAAGGATATCAAAAACAAAAAATGGCAGTTCCAAAAAAACGTACTTCTATATCAAAAAAACGTATTCGTAAAAATATTTGGAAAAAGAAGGCATATTGGGCGGCGTTGAAAGCTTTTTCGTTAGCGAAGTCTCTTTCGACCAGGAATTCAAAAAGTTTTTTTGTGCGACAAATAACTAATCAAACGCTAGATTAAATTATCTTAATCTGAAAATGGTCTACAAACAAGGTTTCATCTTTTGTCAATATATGTTTTCTCATTCCTGGGTGGGGATTCTTATTTTCCCCATCGGTCTATTTGTCAAAATATTCAAATAAATAACTAGAAAATAATAAGAAAAAGCTTTGATTTTGAGTATTTAGACTCTACTATATAAAAGAAAATATAAGATTTTTAGGAAAAATCAAAGGGTTGTTGAAATTATGAAATTAATTGATTAAGTCTAAAATTCAAACTTGTTTTGCAACTTTCTGAATCAATATATTATTTTTTGAATTACTATATAATACCTATCCCTTTCTTTCAACTCTAGAGTCCCTTTCTTTTCATTTAGTTCGGTATTCGAATTTTTAGGTGAGTATTTATTATTCATATATGAATATGAATAATATGTGAATATATGAATAATATGTGAATTTGGAGTAATCCAAACTGGATCCTATGTTTGTAACGGAAGATTGATCAATCTTTCTAATTAAATTATTAATTATTCAAAAGAATTATTTGAGGTAAAGTAGGTTAGTAGCAATTATCATAAATATAAAATCAAGACTTTTTTTAGACAAGATGTGAAAACCAACAAGATGTTAAAACCAATATATAATTAGTTTGATAAATCCTAAATGAAATTTTCTACAGGAAAAACAAAACAACAACCTAATAGTTAATACAAAGTTCTACAAATATTTACATAATTCCTTCGATCTCGCGATAAGCTGTGATGTGATCCAACAAAATACTTTTGTTGTTTAAAATTCATAAAATAAATGAGAAATCAATGAAATTAGAAATAAATAAATTAGTATTAGTTGAATTTGTATTAGTAAAAAAAAAATGAAAAAAGAGAAAGAACTTTTTTTTGAGTTACATCCTTAGATTGAAGTCATAACTATTTCTTTTTATTTACAAATTCTTTTTATTTACAAAATATCAATTTTCAATCTTCGAAGAGCATAAACTAAGAAAACCCACTCAGTTGAAACACCTTCAATTTGAATTTTCAAATTCAAAAAAATAAATTAAGAAAAGAATAAGACAATATAAGGATAAAAAAATAAATATTTATTAGTGAAACTGAAACCTTTCAAAAGGAAACGAATTTTTCTCATCAATTTCAACTTAATTTGAATTCTTTAATTCAATTAAAATAAAAAAAAAAATATTGGATTGAATTGAATCCTTCAATCTCGACGATTCGATAAAAATTGGTTATTATTTCAAATAGGCCGCTATGGTGAAATCGGTAGACACGCTGCTCTTAGGAAGCAGTGCTAAAGCATCTCGGTTCGAATCCGAGTGGCGGCATGGCATCTTGTAAAAGAGATACAATAACTCCTATAATGAATTGAATTCCGAATTTGAATTTTGTATAATTAATTGGTTTTTGTACCCACTTTTTTAAGAATTTTGATGATTTTTTCTACTTTAGAACATATATTAACTCATATATCTTTTTCGATCGTTTCAATTGTAATTACAATTTCTTTAATAACTTTATCAGTCGATGAAATCCTAGGACTATATGATTCGTCAGAAAAAGGCATAATAGCTACTTTTTTCTCTATAACAGGATTATTAGTCACTCGTTGGATTTATTCGGGACATTTCCCATTAAGTAATTTATATGAATCATTAATTTTTCTTTCATGGAGTTTCTCCATTATTCATATGGTTCCGTATTTAAAAAAGCATAAGAATTATTTAAGTCCAATAACCGCGCCAAGTACCATTTTTACCCAAGGCTTTGCTACTTCAGGTCTTTTAACTGAAATGCGTCAAGCCGAATTATTAGTACCAGCTCTCCAATCACAGTGGTTAATCATGCACGTAAGTATGATGGTATTGGGCTATGCAGCTCTTTTATGTGGATCATTATTATCAGTAGCTCTCTTAGTCATTACATTTCGAAAAGTCATAAAGACTTTTCAGAAAAACAATAATTTTTTAAATGATTCGTTTTCCTTTGGGAAGATCAAATATATGAATCAAAAAAGTAATGTTTTACTAAACACTTCTTTTTTTTCTTCTAAAAATTATTACAGGGCTCAACTGATTCAACAATTAGATCATTGGAGTTATCGTATTATTAGTCTAGGATTTCTCTTTTTAACCATAGGTATTCTTTCAGGAGCAGTATGGGCTAATGAGGCTTGGGGATCATATTGGAATTGGGACCCAAAGGAAACTTGGGCATTTATTACTTGGACTATATTTGCGATTTATTTACATGCTCGAACAAATCAAAATTGGGAAAGTGTAAATTGCGCAATTGTGGCTTCTCTGGGCTTTCTTATCATTTGGATATGCTATTTTGGAGTCAATTTATTAGGAATAGGGTTACATAGTTATGGTTCATTTAATTTACATTAACATCTAATTATAATTCAATTTCAAATTTACAATTTACAGATCCAGACGAATACAAATAGGAACAACCTATATAACTATAGAAAACTGTTCTATATGAACCAAAATAAAATTACTATTAGTATAAGTAAGATAAGAATAGAATATAGGATACCCAAATTTCATGAAGAAAACTTCATGTAAACAGTCGAGAACCATTTGAATCACTACACTACTTGATTCAAAAGGTTCTCGAAAAGATAAAACCTATTTGATTCCAATTCCAATTCATTTTTACTTAAGTGAAACTTAAGAGAAAAAAAGATTTCAACGAACAATAAAAAAAAAAAAATGAAATTCCTTTTTTCTTTTATTCATGAAAACTATCGATAAAAATAACTAGATATAATAGCTTCAACCTTGTCAACTGATAGTGAGAGAACAAAATCCGGATAAATACCAATACCTATTATTGGTAGAAGGAGAGAGATCGAAACAAATAACTCTCTCGGACCAGAATCAAAAAAATAAGAGTTTGGAACATTAAATAGCTTGTATCCATAGAACATTTGGCGTAACATAGATAATGAATAAATAGGAGTTAATATCATCCCAATTGCCATTACAAAAGTAATTAGTATTTTTGTTATTAAAAAATATTTTTGACTGTTGATTATGCCCAAAAATACTATCAATTCTGCAACAAACCCACTCATGCCCGGTAATGCAAGGGAAGCCATCGATAAGATACTGAACATCGTGAATATTTTGGGGAGGGGAATCGCCATTCCACCCATTTCATTGAAATAAACAAGGCGTATTCTATCATAACTCGTTCCTGCTAAGAAAAAAAGAGCAGCGCCAATAAATCCGTGAGAGATTATTTGTAAAATGGCTCCATTGAGTCCTGTATCACTTATAGAACCAATTCCGATAATTATGAAACCCATATGAGATACAGACGAATAAGCTATTCTTTTTTTTAAATTACGTTGACCAGGAGATGTTGAAGCTGCATAGATTATTTGGATTGCGCCTATTATAATCAACCAGGGAGAAAATATAGAATGAGCGTGAGGTAATAATTCCATATTGATCCGAACCAACCCATACGCTCCCATTTTTAATAAGATTCGGCTAGAAGCATACAAGTACTATAATGTGCCTCTCCGTGGGTATCTGGTAACCATGTATGTAAGGGTTAATCGGTGATTTGACAGCAAAAGCAATAAGAAATCCAATATAGAATATTATTTCCAGTGCCACAGGATACGATTGATTAGATAATGTTTCCAAATTTAATGTTGGTTCATTGGAGCCATATAAACCGATACCCAGAACTCCTATTAATAGAAAAATGGAACCTACCGCAGTGTACAAAATAAACTTTGTAGCTGAATACAGACGTTTCTTCCCCCCCCACATAGATAGAAGTAGATAAACGGGAATTAATTCTAATTCCCACATGATGAAAAAAAGTAAAAGGTCTCGAGAAGAGAATGATCCTATTTGACCGCTGTACATTGCTAACATCAGGAAATGGAATAATCGGGAATCCCGAGTAACTGGCCAAGCCGCTAAAGTAGCTAAAGTGGTGACAAATCCTGTCAGTAAAATAGGTCCTATAGAAAGTCCATCTATTCCCAATCTCCAGTAAAAATCAAAAAAATTGATCCATTTATAATCCTCCGCTAATTGAGTTAATGGATCGTCCAATTGGAAATGATAAGAGAATGTATAGGTCGTTAAAAGGAGCTCTAAAGAAGCGATACATATAGTATACCTTCGAATTACCTTATTTCCTCTATGAGGAAGAAAGAAAATAAAAGAACCTGCCACTATTGGTAAAACTACAATTATGGTTAACCAAGGAAAATAATTCGTGGTAAAGACAAGATAAAGCTAAACTTGGACCAAAAAACAAAAACCCGTGCCCAAAATAAAATATATATGAATATGATTTTTTTTTTGAGTACGGGTTTTGTCGGTAAAAAAATCAACTGTATTCAAAATGTATTTAAATGGTTTTTTATGGAACGTATTTAAAACGTATTTAATAGGCTAGACCCATGCTTCGAGTTGTTTCATGCCATAAATAAACTCGAACGCTCAAAAAATCGGTTGGACAGGCAGATTCACATCTCTTACAACCGACACAATCCTCAGTTCTTGGAGCAGAAGCAATTTGCTTAGCTTTACATCCATCCCAAGGTATCATTTCTAATACATCTGTTGGGCAGGCTCGAACACATTGAGTACATCCTATACATGTATCATAAATCTTTACTGAATGTGACATTGGATCTATCAATTTGAAAATGCCATAAATCTTCGATCTAGTAAACTTGTAGATGAATCATATATTTGAACACCAGATGAATCAATGATTTTACCAGAATTTTTCTAATCAATCGAATTCAGAATAGATTCATGAGATTGGGCCAAGATACTTTGATTTCTTACCTTTTTATCAAATTTACATATCATACATGCTAATTTAAATTGATGAATATTTTCATTTCTATAATTAATACTACTTATTTATTCAACACTACTTATTTATTCAACAAATTCGATTGATTGATACAAGTTGATTTTCTGTTACGATAAATTGATGAAACAATAGCCAACCCAATAGCTGCTTCAGCGGCTGCAATAGCTATAACAAAAATTGAGAAAATATCCCCTTTTAACTGCCGACTATCAAAAAAATCCGAAAATGTTACGAAATTTATATTAACCGCATTCAGTATAAGTTCAAGACACATAAGTGCCCTAACCATATTTCGACTCGTGATCAATCCATAGATACCCATAGAAAATAAATAGGCACTCAAAACAAGTACATGTTCGAGTATCATTGACCAACTCCTTATTAATTTGGATTCATTTTTTAATATGAACAAGAATTCAACAGATTCGATTGCCTATAATATAACAAGTCCAAAACAAAGGATTTATCCATGAAGAGTCTTCAAATAGAAATAGAATTGAAGAGAAATGGATTTGATAACACAGAACAAAGTTGAATGTGGATTGCTGTTATGTTAATAGTGATAAAGATTTATCATTGACGAGCAACAGCAATTGCACCTATTAAAGCAACTAAAAGAATTAGCGAAATGAGTTCAAATGGAAGAAAAAAATCAGTTGATAAATGAATTCCAATTTGTTGACTATTACCTATCAAATCTTGCTCTAGAATCTGGTTTGATTTTGTCGTCCAAATAATCGCGTACCAAGATGTATCTAGAATAGTAGTAATTAGTGAAACAAAAATACTTGTACAAACTAATGAAGTAATCCCATTCCCAACAGTCCAAAGATTCAAATCTTTGTAATATTCTGAACTATTCATGAACATAACAGCAAATAGGATTAAAACATTTATAGCTCCTACATAAATAAGGAGCTGTGCAGCCGCTACAAAATGGGAGTTTGCTAAAATATAAAATAAGGATATACAAGCAAGAACCAATCCCAACGAAAAGGCCGAATAAATTGTATTGGTAAGTAATACCACTCCCAGACCCCCTAATATAAGAACTGATCCCAGAAAAACTAAAAGAAAATCATGTATTGGTCCAGGCAAATCCATTTTATGTAAAATATAAAAAAATCGAAATGTCTTTCATGATTTTATTGACCCGACCGGGAAATTTTTTATGATTTATTCCTAATCTAATTGAATTAAATTCGAATCTAATAGGTTAAAATTGATGTAGGTACAATTAGTGGACCAATATCATTTTTCTCTTTATTCGAAAGATTGAAAATTATGTATTTCGGCGTATATTAATTATTATTACGTATACGATTTTCAATCGAATTTTCAATCTAAATTAAATAAAATCGCACTTCTCACCAACCAATCAAGAGTAGATTGGAATCTATAGTTATTGGCCAAGCAAGAAAAAAATAAAGAACTCATTCCTTACTTTAGAGCAAATTTAACCTTAATAATTCGAAATTACTCTTTAACAAAAGGATTTTTCCGTTTTTATTTTCTTTGAGGCGAATTAAAAATTGTTCGAATTGTATAATCGTCAATTACTGATATTGGTAAACGACCCAAAGCAATTTGATTATAATTCAATTCGTGACGATCATAAGTAGAAAGCTCATATTCTTCAGTCATTGATAAGCAATTTGTTGGACAATACTCAACGCAGTTACCACAAAAGATACAAATTCCGAAATCAATACTGTAATTAAGCAATCGTTTCTTTCGAATACGAGTTTCCAATTTCCAATCTACAACAGGTAGATCTATAGGACATACACGAACACATACTTCACAAGCAATACATTTATCAAATTCAAAATGGATTCGTCCGCGGAAACGCTCCGATGTAATTAATTTTTCATATGGATATTGAATAGTTACAGGTAAACGATTTGCGTGGGATAAGGTAATCATGAACCCCTGACCAATGTACCTTGCAGCTCGTACTGTTTGTTGACCATAATTCATGAACCCAGTTACAATAGGGAACATATCGTAAAGATCTATGAATAATTTGATGTTTGTTTCTTTCTCTTGTTTGAGAAAAGTCGTAAATAGAGAATATCGTATTCCTTATTTCCTTTACAGTGAAAAGAGTTGGGAAGAAGTTGTTAATAATAGATTACCGAGAGAAATAGGTAAAAGAAATTTCCATCCAAGATTTAATAATTGGTCCATTCTTAGTCTAGGTAAAGTCCATCTTGTTGTGATAGAAATGAACAAAAACAAATAGGTTTTGGCTAATGTAATAAAAATACCAATTGTCGTTCCAAAGACTGTACCCACTTTAATTATTTCAAATAGCTCAGGAACGAATATGTAGGGAATCGAGATGTTCCAACCGCCCAAATAAAGAACTGTTACAAATAACGAAGAAACTAATAGATTTAAATAGGAAGCAACGTAAAATAAACCAAATTTGATACCTGAATACTCCGTTTGATAACCCGCTACTAATTCTTCTTCTGCTTCTGGTAAATCAAAAGGTAATCTCTCACATTCTGCTAGGGAAGAAATTAGAAAAACGATAAACCCTATAGGTTGACGCCACAAATTCCACCCCCAAAAACCATATTTTGACTGGGCCTCAACTATATCAACTGTACTTAAACTATTAGATAATCATAGTCGTTGGGAACATCACTGTTCCTATCGCTATTACAGAACCGTACATGAGATTTTCACCTCATACGGCTCCTCCAAGGCCACCAATAAATCTAAGGACCGGTTCGATATTTTTTATGTTGATATGTTTGTAGTATAAATATATATAGATAAAATAGAGCAAAACCTTTCGAAGGTCCCGAATTAGACCAATGGAATTCTGTCTGCTATAATAATAACTAACAAAAGACTTCTGAATTGATCTCGTCCTTTAATAATTTCAATTTATTGTTTATTGAGTAATAACTTAATCTTTCAATAAAATACTCCTTGTAAAACTACAAGAGATATTTCAACCTATCTTTTTTCGGTTATGAAAAATAAAATTCTAAAGTAGTTCATCTATCATGACACACGATTTTTATGAATATATGAAAGAATAAAAAAAGATCTTTTTATTTTTTCGTTCCTATTCTTCTTTCTTAAAGAGGGGACTTACATAAAAAAAGGATTATTTCGTTCCTGATAGTCATTTTTTGAATCTGTGGATAGGAGCATACTCTGGATCGGAATCGTGGGGAGTACTACTTGATCATTTCTACTAACTTAAAGCCCCAATTAGGATTCTTTTTTTTTTATGCAAAAATATATCCTTTTGGATAATTTACCTAAAGAATCTCCATTACTAATCCTTTATGTATTTTTGTGTTCCTAACCATCCACTCATTTTTGTTCAATCACGCGTTATGGTAATACATAGAAACGATAATGAAAACTCTACACGGTTGATCTTTTGAGCCCGCTTCAAGACGGGATAACTAATCCCTCAATCTTGGGTAAAGGTCTTGCTTATATTTCCTTTCTTTTAATTCTTGTACATAGGAAATGAGACTCAATCTTTTTACAGCTAATTTAGAAGCTGTTTTCTTTCACTCATATAACTATCGGATTTAGTTCATCGGCTTGAATGATGAATAAAAAATGAAGATATCTATTCAACTTATTTACTAAAAATAACAGAATAAAAAAGTTTAGGTTTAAACGAATCGCACGTAGAGATATTGATAACACACAAAGAGTTAATGGTATTTCATAACTAATGGATTGAGCAGCAGCTCGTAGACCACCTAAAAAGGAATATTTATTATTTGATCCATATCCTGACATAAGAAGTCCAACGGGAGCAATACTTGAAATGGCAATCCATAAAAAAACCCCGATATTGAGATCAGATAAAACAAGGTGATAGCTAAAAGGAATTACTAAATAACTTAGTAAAATGGATATAACTGCTATAGATGGTCCTATACTGAATAAACGAGTATCTCCTCTAGACGGAAGAAGATTCTCTTTGAAAATGAGTTTTGTTCCATCGGCTAAAGCTTGAAGAATTCCCAAAGGGCCGGCGTATTCAGGCCCAATACGTTGTTGTATTCCTGCAGATATTTCTCTTTCTAACCACACAATGACGAGTACTCCTATTGTGATTCCCAATACAAGAGTCAAAATAGGTACAAGCATCCATATGATTCCATAGATCTCGTTTAAGAATTCCAATCTGGAAAAAGAATTGATATCTTGTACTTCTGTTGTATCAATTATCATTTCAACGATCAACTTCTCCCATAATGATATCTATGCTACCTAGTATCGTCATAATATCAGCCAATTTCATTCTTTTAACTAACTGGGGAAGAATTTGCAAATTGATAAAGCCAGGTGGTCGAATTTTCCATCTCCAGGGAAAACCGCTCTGATCTCCTATTAAAAAAATTCCCAATTCCCCTTTTGGGGCTTCAACTCTTACATAAAGTTCTTGCTTCGGCAATTCAAAAGTGGGAGACGGTTTTTTACTAATGAATCGATATTCAAAATCATTCCATTCTGGATCCTTTTCTCTATCAAAGCATCGGATTTCTAAATTCTCATAGGGACCGCCCGGAATTCCTTCTAGAGCCTGTTGAATAATTTTTATAGATTCTGTCATTTCACTGATTCGGACTAAATAACGAGCTAATGAATCCCCCTCTTTTTGCCACTGGATTTCCCAATCAAATTCGTCGTAACATTCATAATGATCAACTTTACGAAGATCCCATTGTATTCCGGAAGCTCGTAGCATTGGTCCTGATAAACCCAATTTTTTGCTTCTTCTCCGCTAATAATACCCACTCCCTCAACTCGTTCTAAAAAAATCGGATTTCGTGTAATAAGGTTTTGATATTCAGAAACCGCTGTTAAAAAATAATCACAGAAATCCAAACACTTATCTAGCCATCCATGAGGTAGATCGGCCGCGACTCCTCCGATACGAAAATAATTATGCATCATTCTCATACCGGTGGCAGCTTCGAATAGATCATATACTAATTCTCTTTCTCTGAAAATATAGAAAAAAGGAGTCTGTGCACCAATATCTGCCATAAAAGGGCCAAGCCATAATAGATGAGAAGCTATACGACTCAACTCTAACATAATTACTCTGATATAACTGGCTCTTTTAGGTACTTGAATATTCCCCAACTGTTCTGGCCCATTTACAGTTATTGCCTCTGTGAACATAGTAGCTAAATAGTCCCAACGTGTTACATAAGGAAGATATTGTATAACTGTTCGGTTTTCCGCAATTTTTTCCATCCCTCTGTGTAAATAACCCAATATTGGCTCACAATCAACAACATCTTCACCGTCTAGAGTAAGGACGAGCCGAAGAACACCATGCATTGATGGGTGGTGAGGTCCCATATTGACCATCATGAGGTCTTTTCTTGTAGTTGTTCCATTCATAGGTTATTCCTCGATTCATTCTTTCATGAATTGCTGAAAACAAAAAGAAGTTCATCAAAATTTAAGATTCAAGATCTAATAAATCAAATAATTCAAGTTACTTCTTTAATTTAATTTAACGATTTTTTGATTCCCGAATATCCAGTTGACTAATTAATTCTTTATAACGGACTCTATTTTTCTTTGAAAAATAAGACAACAGTCGTTGGCGTTTTCCCAGGATTTTCCGTAGACCTCTTTGAGATAAATAGTCTTTTCTGTGCAATTCCAAATGGGAAGTAAGTCTTCGTATCTTATTGGTGAAACTAACTATTTGAAATTCAATAGACCCCCTGTTTTCTTTTTTTTCTTCTTGTGAAATACCTGAAATGAATGAATTTTTTATCATAAATTTTTTATCATAAAACGAAATCTTCTATCCTCTTTTTTTATTTTAATAAAAAAAAAAAAAAAAGAAGAATTTTTCGATTCATTTATAAATCTAATGGATATTGAGACATCCATTCTATTAGTATTCATGTATCAGAATGGAATGTGTGCATCTTTTTCTTTGATATATCCAATATGGTAGTCTGTGAGATAATGGAAAGACATATCATTAACGAATTTCAAATCGTGGATACATATGTATCCTTACCATACTGAGACGGCTTCCATTATTGGTATCAAACCAATATCGATTCATACAAGCTAAATCTTCTAATCGATAATTAGGCCAAAGAAAGAATTTGAATTTAATTATTTTCTTTTTATCTTTATTAAAACGTTTACTTTTATACAAGATTTTACCCCATTTTTTGTTTTTGACGTTATTGCACATAACATTTCGAGTTCGTGAATTGCAACAAATTAGAATTCTTAATTCTCTACGCCCTTTAGTGGATAAAAATGTTTCAGGAACAAACAAATCATAATGATTTTTGTTTCGATTTTCAATCATTCTTTGATGTCTTGTAATGGATTTCTCAAAAGGGTTCTTATCAACATACTTTCTTTCTCGGTATCTTTGATTAGTTAGGGACTTATTCTTATGAACTAATGAAATATTTATAGTTTGATACATAATAAATTGACCGTCATTTTTTATCGACAAACGAACTGGTTCAATAATTAATATTCCTTTTTTTATCAATTCGGTAAGAGTTAAATCCTTTTGAATCATCAGAATATCTAAACTCATCTCTCCCCTTTGAATAGAGGATATAGCAATTTCTCTTGGATTTATCAGTCTAAGTAGGAGACAATAGACTTTGATATTATTGATTATTTTTTGATTGAAAGAATCATCCCATCTTAATTGAAAACGTAAATATCTTTTTAGGAAGAAATCAAGCTCTGCTTCCGTGTTACTCTTGTATTGCTTTTTCTTTCGACGTTTTCTTATATCCCTATTTTGGCCCGCATAATCGTCATCTTTTTCTTGGTTTGAGAGAACTGATCCAAGATTGCCTTGGTTTTGTGCATCTGATTCAAGATTCCCTTGGCCTGTAGATTCTTTTTCTCCGTGATTTCGATTTTCTAATTCAATAGATTTTTTATCATTCGATAATAGAAGAGGATCTCCCTTTTTCTTTTTAGTGATGTTTTTATTTTCACTAAAATTTGCATTTCTATTAAAATTGAAAAGAAGTAATTTGATTGGTATAATCCACGGTTTAATTTTATATGTATTAAAAAGTAGTACAAATTCTGGGAAGAACCAAAGTTTCATATTTGATATGGGACGACTTAGTATTTCTTCATTCATTCCCATCCAATCAAAAAGGTTTTTTTTTTGGTTGGATGGATTGATTTCGTGATCTTTAGAAATTGAAAGATAAAAAAGGCCTTTTTTATCAATTAGTTGATAATTGTTAACTCCATTGTTAGTATTTTTTTTACTATCGGTAGTGATATCGATCCAAGACTCAATATCTACTTTATTTTTAAGATAAAAAGGGAAAATTCTCCAATCAAAAAATTTTCTATCTGGAAATTTTTCAAGATTCAGAATATCATTTTCTCCTAGATAATTAGGGATAGGGATCATACTTCCCGGTATATGAAATAATTTTTGTTTATCTATATTGTAATTATAAGGAATCCCTTCTTTTTTATTTACACATAATGGTGATAAATAAATAGATAAATCTTTCTGATCTTTATAATTAAGAAATTTATAAGAGAAAAGGTCATATCCATAGCATTTTTTAAAGTTATATTTTTGATTCGTTAATGAATTTGAATCAAATTTATTCAATTTTTTGTAATGAATTAATCGTTCTTTTTCCGCCAAATAAGTTTTGTTTAATTTTGGATTTTGATTCATACGTCGTTGAGTGATTCTATTTCTCCATTTTAGCGGTACTAATCGATACCATCTAATAGAAGATAAATCGTATTGATAATGACTCCGTAACCAATTTTTCCATTGATCTATTCCTGAATTCTTCTGTTTTAATTCAGAATGAAATAGTCCTTGTGTTTTAAAAGAATTCTTTATCTCATTCTTAAGAAAAAGAGATGTTTCGTGATATTTAAGAACATATCTTAGTTGATATAACTTAATAAGTTTTGTTTGGTATAATTTGTAAAAGACATATGCTTGGGATAAGGAGGAGAGGTCACAAAAAATCTTTGAATTTGTATTACTAATATCAGAAAACCCATTTTTTAGAGCTAAAATAAAACGAATTGTATTTTTATTTGTTTTATCAATTGTTTCTTTATTTGTTTCATTGTTATAAATATATTTATCAATGAGTTTTCTTGATAATTCAAAAGCAAGTTGTGTATTCATCCTGGGAATATTAATGATACATAGAACAATATCTATATATATCCTTTCAATTAAAAATATTAGAATATAATATGATTTACGGATTAATCGAATATTTTGTCTTTTGAATTTCTGCCAATTGCTTTTTATTGATGTTATTAGTTTAGTGAGAGAACTTATTTTATTCCAACTAATATTTCTTTCCGGAATTAAAAAATTCTTCTTCTTATCTTTTGTAATTTTTTCTATTTGATTTCTCATTGTTTTTGTTCTATCAGACAGATCCCTCATTTTTTTTTCTGTCAATGAATAATCGGTCAAATCCATAAATCGAATTGGAATGGGCGATTCTTGAATCATCCTATTATTGATTGTCGAATCTTTTTCTTTTTTAATTTCACTCAATTCCGATATTTCTCTTAATCCAAATAATAGAATTGAGTTTTTTTTGAAAAGTTTTTTTATTATTTCTTTTAAAAATAGAATGTTTTTTGTGACCCATTTTTTTCTTTCTTGTGAGACATTTCGAAAAATTTTTGTTTTTTCTTTTAAAAACTGTATAACTAGAAAAGACTTTTTTTGCAATTTTATAATTTTTTTTTTGAGTTCTTTTAAAATAGGTTCAAAAAATGAACGTCGTTTTCGGGGAGAACCAAAAGGAAATTCAGTTTCCATCCCCCATACTGTTAAAAAACAAAAATCGTTTTTTTGTCCTTTCTTTTTCAACATCTCTTTCTGATTCGGAAGGAATCCTATCTTCGATCTGTGCCAAGGTTGAAGGCAAAAGGGAAACAGAATCTTTATTTGAATACCGTCTGTCAACCAGTTCTTTGGAAATTCTGTTTCCGATAATTGAACTCCATTATAGGTACATTTAATATGCATTTCTCTATTCCAATCCTTTAGATCCTCAGACCACTCAGGAAATTGAAATAATAACATACGAACTATATTTTTCGTTATTATCAATGAAGGTAATAGACTATATTTTCTAAGAAAAGATTGAGTTACTAATATGGAACCCCTTATTACTTGAGCGAATAGAATGCTATCCCAGGCTTCCGCTATTTCGATTCGTGCTTTCTCCTCTCTTTTTTCTTCCTCTTTTTTTTTCTCATTTTCCTTTGTCTTTTCCTCCGTATAATCCGAAATTATTAATTCTCTTGGTTTTTTGTTTTTAAAAATGAATTTCATCAATCCGGATATATCAAAAGAAAGAGATTTCTCTATTCTGTCGAAAAAAAGAGGAGAATGCACATTTGCTTGAAAGAGTTCCCAAATAACTGTTTTACGTCTTTGAGCACGCATGGATCCTTTGATTATGTCTCGACGAAAATCGGATTGTTGCGAATAACGTATCAAAGCCACTTCATCTGATTGATCGGGGTTATTAGTATTTTTGATAGTCGTATCAATAGTATCTTGCTGGTTATCAGTAAAGATCACTACACGTTTGGCTTTTCTTGACCGAATCTCATGATCCTCTGCCACGTTTTCTTCGTTTTCCCCCTCTTGTTGTTCTAAATCGTCGATCAATTTGTATGACCAGCAAGGAACTCTTTTACCGATTTCTTTTATTCCAATGGAATTTTTTCTGATTCTTTTAGCTTTCGGATCAGCCATAATCGTATCGGATAAAAATTGGACAATTTTCATTTCATCTTCGGAATCCATTTTTCTTTGTTCGCTTTTATAAAATGGGAAGAAAGAACGTTTTTTTTCTCTTGATAATGCGTTTTTATCAAATGTATCTATTTTTTCGTCAAATTTCTCATAATCGGTAGGAAAAAGTATACCATGAATCTTATTTATCAGACTTGTCTCTATATCATTTTTTATGGAAGTTTCAACCATCTTTGATGGTGAAAATTTGATTTTGAGTCTTCCACGATAGGAGCCATTCAAAAAGGGATCATATTTTAGGAAAATATTCTTTTTTAGCCTTATTATTACACAATCTAGTCTTTTTTTCGAGTACATTTTGAGTAATACATTCTTTATCTATAACTTCAATTCGAGTTCTAAATTCCTTGCTAAGGTTGGTCTTTTTTTGGTCATTAAGATAACTCCAATAATCATACAATTCATCAGGGAGTAGTTTTTCTGTTGAGAAAAAAAGATTTTTCTGTGTATCATTTCCGAGAAAGTTGACAAACTTGGTGGATACGTAAAAGATATTCTTTCTTTTCCATCATTTTGACATGTATAAAAAAAATATTGTGACATTTCATTCTTTACAACATTTTCAAATTGATCGTTTTTTATATATCGTGATGGATGATTCCATCGTTTATAATCGAAAAG
>JAMXBC010000163.1:27500-30000 GCA_024138005.1 Lumnitzera racemosa | reverse complement strand
AACACGGCGATTCTAATCTAAATAGAACTGGTTTAAATGCAATCATAAGAATATTTATACTCTACTCTTTCTTTTTTATTTCCCTGGGATTGTAGTTCAATTGGTCAGAGCACCGCCCTGTCAAGGCGGAAGCTGCGGGTTCGAGTCCCGTCAGTCCCGACGGAATCAAATCCAATAAAAAATACATTAATTCATCTCTCCGTTTGAATTGAATGTGAAAAGGGATACAAATAGTCGAATTTGATTCCCAACGGGGATTCTTTTTAGTTTTCTTTTTTTGCTTTGAAGTGAAAATGAAAGGTATTTCTTTCCTTTTCGGGTTCCGAGTTTGTCTAACTTCAATTACTAGTTTGAAAGAATCTATTTTTTATCACACTTATTTATTTTCTTAAATTCTGTTAAAAAAAAAGTACTTAATCCCTTTCCTTCTTTTCGATTTCGCTTCTTTTGTTTGTTTTGGTTTGTTTTTTTTTTTTTGTAACCAATGGAAACTTAAGAGTGTTCAAATCATACATCATCAGATGATTCTAGAAGGAAGGTGCTAGGCTATAGAAAAAAACAAGAATGGAAAAGAAGGATAAATTCAAATAAAAAAGAAAAGTAAAAGGGTTGGATCCGGAATCCAATTTTTGACGAGTTATGGATAAAAGATCTTCCTATGTTATACTATTCAATTCTCGACGATGAATTGATTTGATAGCTCCGATATTGTTATTCATGATATTGATCTGATTCAATATCATCGAGGTGTAATTCATCCCATTGAATTTACAGGCGAAAGATTTATCATCTCTATGGGATTAAATCCCGAGTTATTGCCAAATAAAAAACAATGAGATTATGGAAGTAAATATTCTCGCATTTATTGCTACTGCACTCTTCATTCTAGTTCCTACTGCTTTTTTACTTATAATATACGTAAAAACAGTCAGTCAAAGTGATTGATTGGAATCAAACTTGATTTATTTTCTTAGTCAATGATTGACGAAATAGAAGAAATCAAAAGGATTTGAGTCTCACGTCTTAACTTAAATTAAATGACGAAATGAGCAGACTAGAATCAGCGCTATAGTATTCTATGAGATCCGATAGTATGGTAGAAAGAAATATATGAATCTTTCTACCATACTCACTATTTTTGTTATTGTAATCTAACAAGTTGTACTGTATAAAAAGAAAGGCTTAATTTAATGTAGATTAATCTACAATCTATATGTTCTTGATATATGTATTGATATATGGAATGTACATAGTATCCCAATTCGATTTCTTTACTTCATCTATTTAATTTGTCTTGATTCCAATCAATCTGAAATAACTGAAAAGAGCAATTAATAAAATTACGGCTCTCATTGCTAGATCTCGGATTATTTTCAAAAAAAAAAGTATGGGCATACCGAAGAAGTAATTGATTGAGCAGTTAACATCTGACCAAGGGGTTCTCTGATAATTTCTTCGGATCCCGAAAACCCATCATTTTCACTCTTTCTTTCGGCATGAAGTGACTCATAAAATATGAAATGAGTCAATAAAGCCTATAGAAAAGCATATAATATAGATAAAATTTCGAAAATAAGAAAACAATTGGTAAGTTTAGTACGCAATATAATATGCGACTTGCCTAAGGTAAGATCTTATTTGATAGTCTTTCCTTGGACAATTCCTATCTATAGGTTGTTTCCCATAGAGGATGTGGATCCAATTAATAATATAGCAGAACTTTTTTTCTCGTTGATGAGTCAAGAGGGGAAACAAATAAAAACCAAATCAAAAAAGAAAAAAAAAAATCATCTATACAAAAAAAATTGATATGCTTTGATTCTTCAACTCAAAATTAGTAATACCTCTAGAGTCCACTTCTTCCCCATACTACGAGTGAAAGGGAAAATGTAAAAACTACCATTAAAGCAGCCCAAGCAAGACTTACTATATCCATGTAAATTATGTCCCCTATTTCTATCAAGGAATTATTCCATTATTGTTCACTAATAATAGTGGAATCACTAGCGCATAGTCAAAAAGGGATTCTGACCCCGATGAAAGGGTCAAAAAATCCGCCTCTAAAAAGTTCTTATAGGAACGGTTTTTTTTTTAGTAGAATCGGAAAAGGTTAAGCACAAGTAAAATACGCAGTGACCCATTTTGAAGTCTCAAGGAAATTTTCCTAAGATGTAGGAATAATAAGGCCTGTTCTTTCTTGTGCTTCATTTCATTAAGTAAAAAAAAAAGACATCAAAATATAGAATCAAGATACATCTTTGATCTAATCCTTACTGTCTGTCTATGTCTAACGATTGTCTCTGTGAAACAATCGAGGGAACACAGGTTTATTGAAAAGAAATTCTTTCTTTTTTCTTTTCAGTTTTTATGATATATAGATATAGAAAAGTCCATTTTCCATCGAATTTGGTATTTATTTTATTGAATGCCCTAGCACTTAGAAGAACCTTATGAGTCTGTATACAAAGTAGCTTCTTACAACCACGAATTAGATTAGCCA
>JAMXBC010000163.1:12500-22500 GCA_024138005.1 Lumnitzera racemosa | reverse complement strand
GGAATTTGTGCTTGTGGAAATTATCGAGTAATCGGAGATGAAAAAGAAGACCCGAAATCTTGTGAACAATGCGGAGTCGAATTTGTGGATTCTCGGATACGAAGATACCAAATGGGATACATCAAACTGGCATGTCCAGTAACCCATGTGTGGTATTTGAAACGTCTTCCTAGTTATATCGCGAACCTTTTAGATAAACCTCTTAAAGAATTAGAAGGCCTAGTATATTGCGATGTGTGATTTGATCGAAATTCTGATTTTACAGATTCGAAATGAGAAACTGTCATCCCATTCAATCGAATCGGGATGCCCCGGATCTGACATGTTTCTTGAAAGGAGTAAGATGAAGCTCAGAATTATGGGTGTATAAAATATTCCAAAATAAAAGGAAGGGGGATTGGTCTATGGTCGATTCAGTAACAAATAAATAGGACTTTTTAGTTGTACCTCGTGAAAAAAAAAACTTCTTTCTTGTTTTTTAGAAGGAAATGCTATTTTGTTTCTGTTCAAGTAAGCAAATATGTCATGGTTGCTGAAGTCTATCCATCGCATATAGGCTTTAAGTACATCGTAGCATAACCGTCGAGGTGATGTCAGGACCTAAAAGATCGAATGGAAGGATAGATAGACAAGTAAATCCCTTATGAATTACAACCCTTAAGGAGATTCATTGTTCAAAGGGAAGTAGACTACTCAAGAATTTCGCATTTCATTTATGTAGGAATTTAGAATTGAATAAAGAATTCAAAAAAAAAAATCGAAAAAATAAGAATGAATCAATAAAATGGTGCTTGGTCTTCACTGCTAACTTGAGTAAAGAGTAGATCTTTGTTTGGGGTTTTTCGAGAATTTGAAAGGGAAAACTCCTTTTTTATTTGGTGTAACTCCTTGAGCCGGATGAAAGGAAACTTTCACGTCCGATTTTGAAGGGGGGAGATCCTATAGGATCCTATCCCAATTTTTCTTTTGCTAGGCCTGTAGCTAAAAAACCTACTTTCTTACGATTACGAGGGTTATTCGAATATGAAATCCAATCCTGGAAATACAGCATCCCACTTTTTTTTACTACTCAAGGCTTCGATACATTTCGAAATCGAGAAATTTCTACCGGAGCGGGTGCTATCCGAGAACAATTAGCCGATTTAGATTTGCGAATTATTATAGATTATTCATTGATAGAATGGAAGGAATTAGGGGAAGAAAGACCCACAGGTAATGAATGGGAAGATCGCAAAATTGGAAGAAGAAAGGATTTTTTGGTTAGACGCATGGAATTAGCTAAGCATTTTATTCGAACAAATATAGAACCAGAATGGATGGTTTTATGTCTACTACCAGTTCTTCCTCCCGAACTACGACCCATCATTCAGATAGATGGAGGTAAGCTAATGAGCTCGGATATTAATGAACTCTATAGAAGAGTTATCTATCGGAACAATACCCTTACCGATCTCTTAACAACAAGTAGATCTACACCGGGGGAATTAGTAATGTGTCAAGAGAAATTGGTGCAAGAGGCCGTGGATACACTTCTTGATAATGGAATCCGCGGACAACCGATGAGGGATGGTCATAATAAGGTTTATAAGTCGTTTTCCGATGTAATTGAAGGCAAAGAGGGAAGGTTTCGTGAGACTCTACTTGGCAAACGGGTCGATTATTCGGGTCGTTCTGTCATTGTCGTAGGACCCTCACTTCCATTACATCGATGTGGATTGCCGCGGGAAATAGCAATAGAGCTTTTCCAAACATTTTTAATTCGTGGGCTAATTAGACAACATCTTGCTTCGAACATAGGAGTTGCTAAGAGTAAAATTCGGGAAAAAGAGCCGATTGTATGGGAAATACTGCAGGAAGTTATGCAGGGACATCCCGTATTGCTGAATAGAGCGCCTACTTTGCATAGATTAGGCATACAGGCATTCCAACCCATTTTAGTGGAAGGACGTGCTATTTGTTTACATCCATTAGTTTGTAAGGGATTCAATGCAGACTTTGATGGGGATCAAATGGCTGTTCATGTACCTTTATCTTTGGAGGCTCAAGCGGAGGCTCGTTTACTTATGTTTTCTCATATGAATCTTCTGTCTCCAGCTATTGGGGATCCCATTTCCGTGCCAACCCAAGATATGCTGGTTGGTCTATATGTATTAACGAGTGGGAATCGCCGAGGTATTTGTACGAATAGGTATAATCCATGTAATCGCAGAAACTATCAAAATGAAAGAATTTATGACAATAAATATAAGTATAGGAAAAAAAAAGAACCTTTTTTTTGTAATTCCTACGATGCAATTGGGGCTTATCGACAGAAAAGAATCAATTTAGATAGTCCTTTGTGGCTCCGGTGGCGACTCGATGAACGCGTTATTGCTTCAAGAGAAGTCCCCATCGAGGTTCACTATGAATCTTTGGGTACCTATCATGAGATTTATGGGCACTATCTAATAGTACGAAGTGTAAAAAAAGAAATTCTTTGTATATACATTCGAACAACTGTCGGTCATATTTCTCTTTTTCGAGAAATCGAAGAAGCTATACAAGGGTTTTGTCGAGCCTGCTCATATGGTACCTAACCATATGGTATCTAAGTTAAGTAATTCTATGACACCGGTGTAAAGTCCGGTCTCTCCAATTTAACCGGAACCACAGTTCCTGGATTTCTATGTGAATTAAAATCGAGAAAAGGAAGTTTTCTAATCATTGACTCAACTCATTGTCGAATTCCACTCAGCATAAAATGGAGGTACTTATGGCAGAACGAGTCAATCTAGTCTTTCACAATAAAGTAATAGATGGAACTGCCATTAAAAGACTTATTAGCAGATTAATAGATCACTTCGGAATGGCATATACATCACACATTCTGGATCAAGTAAAGACTCTGGGTTTCCAGCAAGCCACTGCTACATCCATTTCATTAGGGATTGATGATCTTTTAACGATACCTTCTAAGAGATGGTTAGTACAAGATGCTGAACAACAAAGTTTGATTTTAGAAAAACACCATCATTATGGGAATGTACACGCAGTCGAAAAATTACGCCAATCCATTGAGGTATGGTATGCTACAAGTGAATATTTACGACAAGAAATGAATCCTAATTTTAGGATGACCGACCCCTTTAATCCAGTTCATATAATGTCTTTTTCGGGAGCCAGAGGAAATGCATCTCAAGTACACCAATTAGTAGGTATGAGAGGATTAATGTCGGATCCTCAAGGACAAATGATTGATTTACCCATTCAAAGCAATTTACGCGAAGGACTGTCTTTAACAGAATATATCATTTCTTGCTACGGAGCCCGCAAAGGAGTTGTGGATACTGCTGTACGAACATCAGATGCTGGATATCTTACGCGCAGACTTGTTGAAGTAGTTCAACACATTGTTGTACGTAGAACAGATTGTGGAACCATCCAAGGGGTTTTTGTGAGTCCTCGAAATGGGATGATACCGGAAAGGATTTTGATTCAAACATTAATTGGTCGTATATTAGCAGACGATATATATCTGGGTGCGCGATGTATTGCTATTCGAAATCAAGATATTGGAATTGGACTTGTCAATCGATTCATAACCTTTCGAACACAACCAATACCTATTCGAACCCCCTTTACTTGTAGGAGTACATCTTGGATTTGTCGATTATGTTATGGTAGGAGTCCTACTCATGGCGACCTGGTCGAATTGGGAGAAGCTGTAGGTATTATTGCGGGTCAATCTATTGGAGAACCAGGGACTCAACTAACATTAAGAACTTTTCATACCGGCGGAGTATTCACAGGTGGTACTGCAGAACATGTACGAGCCCCCTCTAACGGAAAAATAAAATTCAATGAGGATTTGGTTCATCCCATACGTACGCGTCATGGTCATCCTGCCTTTCTATGTTCTCTAGACTTGTATGTAACTATTGAGAGTGAGGATATTCTACATAACGTCACTATTCCACCAAAAAGCTTTCTTTTGGTTCAAAATAATCAATATGTAGAATCCGAACAAGTAATTGCTGAGATTCGCGCGGGAACATACACTTTAAATTTTAAAGAAAGGGTTCGAAAACATATTTATTCGGACTCAGAGGGAGAAATGCACTGGAGTACTGATGTGTACCATGCACCCGAATTTACATATGGTAATGTTCATCTTTTACCAAAAACAAGTCATTTATGGATATTATCAGGGGGTTCGTGCATTTTCAGTGGAATCCCTTTTTCACTCCACAAGGATCAAGATCAAATGAATCTTCGTTCTCCTTATGTCGAACGAAGATCTCTTTCGAGTCTCTCAGTGAATAATGATCAAATCAGATACAAATTATTTAGTTCTCATTTTTCGGGTAAAAAAAAAGAAGATAGGATTCCTGATTATTCAGAACTTAATCGAATCATATGTACTGGGCAGTGGAATCTCATATATCCTGCTATTCTACACGAGAATTCTGATTTATTGGCAAAACGGCGAAGAAATAGATTTCTTATTCCATTCCAATCGATTCAAGAACGAGAGAAAGCACTAATACCTAATTCAGGTATCTCGATGGAACTACCTATAAATGGTATTTTCCGTAGAAGTAGTCTTCTTGCTTATTTCGATGATCCTCGATACAGAAGAAACACTTCGGGAATTACTAAATATGGAACCATAGGGGTGCATTCAATCGTTAAAACAGAGGCTTTGATTGAGTATCGAGGAATCAAAGAATTTAATGCAAAATATCCAATGAAAATAGATCCATTTTTTTTCATTCCCGAAGAAGTCCATATTTTACCTGAATCTTCTTCGATAATGGTACGCAACAATAGTCTCATTCGAGTAGATACACGAATTACTTTAAATACAAGAAGCCGAGTCGGCGGATTAGTCCGAGTGGAGAGAAAAAAAAAAAGGATTGAACTTAAAATCTTTTCTGGAGATATCCATTTTCCTGGAGAAACCGATAAGATATCCCGACACAGTGGCATCTTAATACCACCAGGAACAGGAAAAACAAATTCTACGGAATCAAAAAAATTGAAAAATTGGATCTATGTTCAACGGATCACACCTACTAAAAAAAAGTATTTTGTGTTAGTTCGACCCGTAGTGACATATGAAATGTCGGACGGTATAAATTTAGCAACACTCTTCCCCCCAGATCTGTTCCAAGAAAGGGATAATATGCAACTTCGAGTTATCAATTATATTGTTTACGGAAATGGCAAACTGATTCGGGGAATTTATGACACAAGTATTCAATTAGTGCGGACTTGTTTAATTTTGAATTGGGACCAAGACAAAAAAAGTTCTTATATCAAAGAGGCCCACGCTTCCTTTGTTGAAGTAAGTACAAATGGCCTGATTCGAGATTTTCTCAGAATCGACTTAGTAAAATCCCATATTTCGTATCTCAGAAAAAGAAATGATCCGTCATCCTCAGGATTGAGCTCTGATAATGTGTCGGATCACACCAATATCAATCCCTTTTATTCCTTTTATTCCAAGACAAAGATTCAAAAATCACTTAGCCAAAATCAAGGAACTATTCGCACGTTGTTAAATTCCAATAAGGAATGTCCCTCTTTGAGAATTTTGTCATCATCTAATTGTTTTCGAATGGGTCCATTCAACGATGTCAAATATCACAGTGTGATAAAAGAATCAATTAAAAAAAATCCGATAATTAAAATTAAGAATTCGATTGGCCCTTTAGGAACAGGCCTTCCAATTTTGAGTTTTTATTCATTTTACTATTTAATAACTCATAATCCGATCTTGATAACTAAATATTTGCAACTTGAAAATTTAAAACAGACTTTTCAAATAATTAAATATTATTTAATGGATGAAAATGGGGGGATTTATAATCCCGATCCAGGCAGTAACATCTTTTTGAATTCATTCAATTTGAATTGGTATTTTCTCCAGAATAATTATTATTCTAATAATTGGGAAGAAAGTTCCACAATAATTAGTCTTGGACAGTTTATTTGTGAAAATGTACGTATAGCCAAATATGGACCCCACCTAAAATTAAAATCGGGTCAAGTTTTGATTGTTCAAGTCGATTCTGTAGTAATAAGATCGGCTAAGCCTTATTTGGCCACTCCAGGAGCAACTGTTCATGGTCATTATGGAGAACTCCTTTACGAAGGAGATACATTAGTTACGTTTATCTATGAAAAGTCGAGATCCGGTGATATAACGCAGGGTCTTCCAAAAGTGGAACAAGTGTTAGAAGTGCGTTCAATTGATTCAATATCGATGAACCTAGAAAAAAGAGTTGAGGGTTGGAACGAGCATATAACAAGAATTCTTGGAATTCCTTGGGGATTTTTGATTGGTGCTGAGCTAACTATAGTGCAAAGTCGTATCTCTTTGGTTAATAAGATCCAAAAGGTTTATAGATCCCAGGGGGTCCAAATCCATAATAGGCACATAGAAATTATTGTACGCCAAATAACATCAAAAGTGTTGGTTTCAGAGGATGGAATGTCTAATGTTTTTTTACCTGGAGAACTAATTGGATTGTTACGAGCGGAGCGAACGGGGCGCGCTTTGGAAGAATCGATCTATTACCGGGCCATCCTATTGGGAATAACAAAAGCATCTTTGAATACTCAAAGTTTCATATCCGAAGCGAGTTTTCAAGAAACTGCTCGAGTTTTAGCCAAAGCCGCTCTCCGGGGCCGTATCGATTGGTTGAAAGGCCTAAAAGAGAACGTTGTTATAGGAGGGACGATACCCGTTGGTACCGGATTTAAAGGATTAGTGCACCGTTCAAGTCAAGATAAGAACATTCCTTTGGAAACTAAAAAGAAGAATTTTTTCGAGGGGGAAATTAGAGATATTTTCTTCCACTATAGAGAATTATTTGATTCTTGCATTTCAAAGAATTTCCATGATACACGAGAACAATTATTTAAAGGATTTAATGATTCCTAAAAGTGGATTCATATTTTTATTTAATATTAATAAAAATTCTCTATGGTCATTTGATGGGGGGAATGGAAATAAAGATAAGACCAAGTAGCGGTTAGCGGTTTGGATTGTGTATCGACACGGTCAATCTCCGGCGGTAGAAGAAAAGGTTCCATCGGAACAATTATTTAGTTCAGGGCACCTCGTCGCTTTTTTTTTTGAAAAAAAAAAAAAAGGAAATGTGAGGAGAAATGACAAGAAGATATTGGAACATCAATTTGGAAGAAATGATGGAAGCAGGCGTTCATTTTGGTCATGGTACTAGGAAATGGAATCCTAGAATGGCACCTTATATTTCTGCAAAGCGTAAAGGTATTCATATTACAAATCTTACTAAAACTGCTCGTTTTTTATCACAAGCTTGTGATTTGGCTTTTCAAGCAGCAAGTATGGGCAAACAATTTTTAATTGTTGGTACAAAAAATAAAGCAGCTGATTTAGTAGTACGGGCTGCAATAAAGGCTCGGTGTCATTATGTTAATAAAAAGTGGCTTGGTGGTATGTTAACGAATTGGTCCACTACAGAAACGAGACTTCATAAGTTCAGGGACTTGAGAACGGAACAAAAGACGGGGAGACTCAATCATCTTCCGAAAAGAGACGCAGCTATGTTGAAGAGACAATTATCTCACTTGCAAACATATCTGGGCGGGATTAAATATATGACGGGGTTACCTGATATTGTAATTATTGTTGATCAGCAAGAAGAATATACGGCTCTTCGAGAATGTATCACTTTGGGAATTCCAACAATTTGTTTAATCGATACAAATTGTGACCCGGATCTTGCCGATATTTCGATTCCAGCAAATGATGATGCTATAGCGTCAATCCGATTTATTCTTAATAAATTAGTATTCGCAATTGGCGAGGGTCGTTCTAGCTATACAGGAAATCTTTGATTAATAATAAGATAAATCCATTCTTTTTTGAACTCCATAAATTTATGGAATTGGTTACTGCTCTTGAATCTCATAAAAGAGATAAAAATTAATAGATATATTTTTTGACTAGTTCTAGTTATTACCAAAAATAGAAAATTTAACTAAGCAAGTTGAAAAAGAGATGGTTGAATCAAAATAATTTCCTTTAAAGTTCTATTTCTCTCAGAGGGCAATATGAATGTTTTATCATGTTCCGCCAGCACGCTAAAAGGCTTATACGATATATCGGGTGTGGAAGTAGGCCAACATTTCTATTGGCAAATAGGAGGTTTTCAAGTCCACGGCCAAGTACTTATTACTTCTTGGGTTGTAATTGCTATCTTATTAGGTTCCGCTAGTATAGCTGTTCGTAATCCACAAACCATTCCGAATGGGGGTCAGAATTTCTTCGAATATGTCCTTGAATTCATTCGCGACGTTAGCAAAACCCAGATTGGAGAAGAACATGGTCCGTGGGTTCCTTTTATTGGAACTATGTTCCTATTTATTTTTGTTTCGAATTGGTCAGGGGCTCTTTTACCATGGAAACTCATAGAGTTACCTCATGGGGAGTTAGCCGCACCCACGAATGATATAAATACTACTGTTGCTTTAGCTTTACTCACATCAGTAGCATATTTCTATGCGGGTCTTAGCAAAAAAGGATTAGGTTATTTCAGTAAATACATTCAACCAACTCCAATCCTTTTACCTATTAATATCTTAGAAGATTTCACAAAACCCTTATCACTTAGTTTTCGACTTTTCGGAAATATATTAGCGGATGAATTAGTAGTTGTTGTTCTTGTTTCTTTAGTACCTTTAGTGGTTCCTATACCTGTTATGTTCCTTGGATTATTTACAAGTGGTATTCAAGCTCTTATTTTTGCAACGTTAGCCGCCGCTTATATAGGAGAATCCATGGAGGGTCATCATTGACTAGTTTTCAAAATAGTCGTTTTTGTAGCTTATCCCAAGCCGAGGTAATGTATGCGTGACTCAAGATAATCTACTTAGAGAACATCAAAATATACAAATATAGTTTTAGGAAAAAAGACTCCAATATTTATGGAATTGTAAAAAAAGGAAAGAGATCGAAAAGATCTTTTTGCTAAAATGTCCAAAATGAAATTTGAAATCAAATTTCAATATAATTTAATTAATTTAAATTATTATATTATATAACTAGAACATCCACCCCAATAAACAATAAACTAGAATACAATAACCGAGAAAATAGAATAGAAAAATAAATCAAAATAGAAAAAAATTAATTAATTTAATATTAATAATTAAAATTCTAAATAAAATTAATTAAAATAGGAAATAAATAGAATCAAAAAGAAATTAGATAAGATCTAATAAATAAATAAATAGAAATAAAGAAAATGAATTAAAAGAAAAAATAAATCGAATTCAAAATGAAAAAAAAAAAACAAAGAAAATGAAAATTCTATTTCATTTTGAATTTGATTTAATAGAAATCAAAATGAAATTCATAAAAAAAAAATGGGTTAGTAAGGACGGTTCAAAATTAGGTATATGGAATCTAATGGCTAGAATTCAACTCTTAAATATTTTCAAAATTATTCTCGAATCCGATTGAATCTAAGATACGAATAATTGGTTTACATTATGGAAGAAAGACACGTATATGTGAGATTATATATTGATGAGTTATATAGAAACAAAAACGAAAGATATATCTAATAACTAAAGATATATCTAATCTGCTCTACTACTATGAATTGAGATAGAGATTCCAATAGAGGTCTTTCTGGTACGTACTATGAATTGAATGAATAAAAAGATGAAATCAAGAAAAAAAAAGAATAACGAATTCAACTAATGATTCGAAACAAAGAAATGGAAGAACAAAAGTCGTACGGATTCGCAAAAATCCCGTCTATAGGAACTCAAAAATAGATCTATAAAAAATTGATAGATGTAGAAGTCAAGGAGTTCGGATGATTCAATAAAATTCTTCCATTATTTTAATTCGGAGTTTTTAGTTATTTCGTCCGGAAGAATCTTATTGATGGAATAGTTAATTCATAATTCATTGAATGATTGTATCATTAACCATTTTTTTTTTTTATTTTTGTGTGAGGAA
>JAMXBC010000163.1:0-7500 GCA_024138005.1 Lumnitzera racemosa | reverse complement strand
AGCTTTTCTGTTTGAATGCATTCAAAACAATTTGCTTTCTAGACGATCCCCCTAGAATAGGGAATCGGGCATTCTAACAATATTCTTAGTTACTTCGTTCTCTATTTCTATTTACTAGAATCCTTAGGAAAAGGATTTTATTTCCACCGAGCTAAAAAATATGTCGATGTTTTTAGTAAACTAAAGACATCTTTTAATAGCTATTTTGCTTCAATCTTTCCGATATACATAGAAATATACCAAAAATGGAAGATTTCGATTTAGTTACGATTAGAAAGAAACTTTTCTATCTTTATCCATGGATCCTTTACTCATACTTATTAAATTGGAAGTATTGATCCAATTCATAAAAAAAATTATGTTTCGCAATTTCATAATCCAATTTTTCAATTTCTAATTGATCCTTGAAAAGAAATCACGAGAATGTATATTCTTCCTCGAATCCTTCATTGAGAGGTAAGGGAGTAAGGCCTTTTAAGAAATAAAGTTTTTGCTCGGACAAATCAAACCGAGGGATCCCTTAACTAGAGAAGCGATCAGTAAAACGAATCACACTTTTACCACTAAACTATACCCGCTCCAGTGCGATTATTGTATATAAATGAACTTTTTGTCGAACAAGCTAATCAGACATAATTAAGATAGGATCAGAAAAATTAAGATAGGATCAGAAAATAATGAGCCAAATTCTGACATTGGCGTGTTTTGTCCGTAGACCCAATCTGATTAGATTAGTAAAAAAGTACTTATATTTATATTTAAACTCATATTTCAAAATTGAAAATAAATGACAAGTTCTTTCTTTTGATGAAGGATTTTTGACAGATATGGATCGAGAAAACTATTTCTGTCATTCATGACATAAAAATCCATTGAACAACAATCTCCAGTTCCATTTTTTTCTTTCAGTATTTTTTCTTTCTTTATTTCCATAAATAGAAAAAATAAAGAATTCTAATTCGAAAGAATTAGACTAAATAAGAAGATTATATTAGACTAAATAAGAAGATTATATTAGACTAAATAAGAAGATTATATTAGACTAAATAAGAAGATTATATTAAATAATAAGAAACGAGACTTTTATTCTATTTTTATTCTATAATTATGAAATTCAAAAAATTTCTTCTCTCTCAAAAATATGGAAATAGTCCTTCTTTTGTTGTTTCAATAACAAGTATTTTGATTTTGAAAAAAAAAAAAAAATCATTTTGTTTATGAGTTCAAACAAAAGATGGCCCGGCTGGGTACTGACCAGGCCAGGCCGTGATTTATGGAAATGAGATTGCTTAGGAAAGTTGTATCTATTTATTTGTATATGTATAAAGAAAATAATATATTAAAGAAGAAAGAAAGGATTTTTTCAATCCTTTATGTAATGTAAAATAATAATTATCCTTTTCCGATTGGGAGAGATGGCTGAGTGGACTAAAGCGTCGGATTGCTAATCCGTTGTACGAGTTTTTCGTACCGAGGGTTCGAATCCCTCTCTTTCCGTTGATGACTTGGTATTTTATTTATCTTTCAAATTTCAAATTTTTGAACCCTTTTTATTTTTATTTAAAGGTGTGCAATAGATAAAAATGTTAATAGATAACAATCCTAAGAACATTGAAAAATGAAGCAAAACAAGTCAAAAAAAAAAAAAGAAAGACCTCTTTTTTTATTCTTCGCGTCCAGGATTACGTCCTGGATCATTAGATAGGAATCCAAAGATGAAGAGAGAAACAAAGAATATCACTACTGTGTAAACAAAGAGTTTGAGAGTAAGCATTACACAATCTCCAAGATCATTTTTTGGAAAAAAAAAGAGAATAGGTTCTCCATTTTTATACCATATATCCTATTTTGATACCAATAAATGAAATGCTTTCTATAAACTAGAAAAATAATTTTCCGAAATTCATTTGTAATTTGTAATAAGAATCGATTCTTTCATTACAAGAAAAATTTTCTTTCATATCACCGTGAGCTCTAATAGGTCTTTCAATAAATGAAAAAGAATTCGAATGAGAAAATGGGATGATTCAGATTTATCTTAGCTATCGTATCGAAGAATTGTTTAGATCGAAGGTTCATACACTTCTCTGACCGTATCCATTCTATTGTTAGAATTTTTTTCTCGGATAAATCATGTCTAGGACCGTATTAAAGATCTCATCGAAAACTTACAGCAGCTTGCCAAACAAATGCTAAGAGAAAAAAGAGAACGGGTATTACTGGCATAACATCTACGATTGGATTCAAAAAAGCGTAGGCCTCAGGTAATTTCGCTAAGAAAAAACTACTCAAATAAAGGGGGGAATTAAGACAGATACAGATCAAACTAAAGATATTAAGCATAACAAACATTTTTTTGACTTCGAGATAATTGTATTTTGATTGAGTTATTAATATGTTATTGATAATTGCTATACGGTAAAAATGACGAAAGTTAAAGTAGACCCAAAAATCCTTCTTTCAACTTACCCAATCAAAAATCCTTCTATTCGCAATTGAAAATAGAAGAAATCATACTTTCATGCAATATCTTAATTGAATTATATGGAATGATCAATAAATTCGGTTTAATTCTATATCTACGTGTGTCAAAATCCTAGGAACAATATAGTCTATAAATTTTTGGACTGGATGGAATTGACGAACAACCAATCCCTATAATACTGTTTATTAGTATCGAATCGAAATCGAAATGGGGCGTGGCCAAGTGGTAAGGCAACGGGTTTTGGTCCCGGTATTCGGAGGTTCGAATCCTTCCGTCCCAGGAAATATTTAATATCTCCATTAAATATAAATTTATATCTATTTAATATAGGTATTAGTCTAATTTTTTTTAGACTCAAAAAAAGATTATCTTTTTGAACTCCCTTTTACTTAGTAGAATATTGGATTAAGAGTATAATTTTGGATCGAATATGGATTCCTATGGAATGGCTGGAAGGAAAAAATAAATGACTATTCATGATTCCATAATTGAATCAATTACATACCAGTTCCAAACTCCAAACTAGAGGAATGTTATGGTAAAACTTCGTTTGAAACGATGTGGTAGAAAGCAACGTGCGACTTGACGGACATAGTCAGTTGTGGGTTTTTACACCCACCATTTTTATATTATATAGGAATGAAGATGCTCTTGGCTCGACATCCTTTATTCCAATAGAACCTGTTGGGTTCTAATGGAACTAGTACGTGATGTAGCTCGAGTAGAAAGTATTGATTCATTTCTCTGGGGCAAGGATCTAGGGTTAGTGCCAATTAATAAATAAGTTTGACCAACTTCGTAAGTATATTTTCGATCTAGAAATCGAAAGGATCCAATTCGAATAAGTTTCAAATCCAAAACAAAAAAGGAAAATTTGTTGGGATTAGTGAAACACTTTTGATCAAAAGTGTATCGTGCGGGAATCAAATCACCCGTTCGTATAATTATTTGATAGAAATAATTCATAAAAAGGGGCATGTTGCTGCCATTTTGAAATGATTAAAAGTCACCGAAGTAATGTCTAAACCCAACGATTTAAGTCAAAGATAAAGTATCTTGGAACAAGGAAATACCCTTTTTTCAATTGTCTCGGCAACTCGATGGAGAATGAAGAATTGAAATATATTCGAAACGAGACAAACAAAAAAAGGGGGGATTAGAGACCGCTCAAAACAAAAAAAAAAAAAATGAAATGCCTAAAGCTTTTCTTTGGAACTATTTCATAATTATCCAACTTGAGTTATGAGAATACAAATTTATTCTTCTTTATTCGAAGAATAAATGAAGTATTAAATAAGCATAGTCTAATTAATTTGATACTTTTATGGATCTCTATTTGAGATTCTAATTCTATACATAGCCATAACTTCGAATTTCTCGAGCCGTACGAGGAGAAAACTTCGTATACGTTTCTAGGGGGGGTTATAGTTCATCTACATCTATCCCAATGAGCCATTTATCGAATTGTTGCAATTGATGTTCGATCCCGAAGAGAAGGAAGAGATCTTCGGAAAGTAGGTTTTTATGATCCGATAAATAATCAAACCTATTTAAATATTCCTGCTATTCTATATTTTCTTGAAAAAGGCGCTCAACCTACAGGAACTGTTTATGATATTTTAAAGAAGGCGGGGGTTTTTACGGAATTTCGTCGTCTTAATCAAACGCAAATCAGTTAATGAAATACAAAAACAAAACAGACGAGGGTGGGGGCAGTTCCTGTATAGCTTTTTCGAAATAAAATAGCTTTTGTCTACTATACTATTGACCCCTCCCTCTCCCTCTTTTACTGTCTTCAAACTTTCTTTTTTTTTTTATCTAACTTTATTGACATAAGGTCGATAGAAGAAATGAATAATTGGAGCGACGAGAAATAGCAAATTTTTGTCTTCCTGCGATTCGGTTTTTGTTGGAACGTCATTATAAGAAAGAACTAAACCTGGGATTCTTTCCTATGTCTTCCCTAATTTCTTCTTTTACCTATGCTTTTCTTTTTCTAGTTATGTATATTGTATATCTAGTGTAAATCCAAGCCAACACAAGTCTTTTATTAATTTTTTTTTTTCAGTGCATTCTTTGTCTAAGCATTCATATTGACAACAGTGTATTGACCGAATATAATTCGGTCGTGTCGAAACAGATCTATTTATCTTTCCTAAGTTCGGTTTGTGATTTGACTTCGAAATTCACTTAATCAAATTTATATGTCTTCGTTCTATTTCTATTTCTTAGGATATAAGAAGTTGTTTTTGTATGAGATAAAAAAAAAAAAAAAGTCTTTTTTTTTTTTGATTGAAAAAAAAAATGGATAACATAAGTGATAAGAGACATTCTATAAAAATTAGAAATTTTCCGTTATTATTCTATTTCTTATTTCTTTTTATCTTTCTCTAAAAATTTTTAGATTCTCATTGAATCTGTTTCTTTTTATTTTTTTTTTTTGATTTCGAATCAATTAGAAATTTTTTATTCGAATTCGTTAGAAATTTTTGGTAGTTCAATGTTTTGATTGATTGCGTCGTGCAATTTTATCTTGTATTTATTTTCCGTATGGATTTCCACGTACGAAGTTTTGGTTCTTGGGGTTGCTAACTCAACGGTAGAGTATTCGGCTTTTAAGTGCGGCTAGCATCTTTTATACATTTGTATGAAGTAAGAGATTCGTTCAGACCCTCGGTAGAGTTTGTAAGACCACGACTGATCCTGAAAGGACTGAATGGAAAAAACAGCATGTCGTATCACGTATCAATAGAGAATTCTGAAAATATTTCATTCTTACCGTTCAAAACCTTATTGGCATTGAATTCTTAGTAAGAAAGAAAATGCAATGAATTCTAATTCAGAGTTGGGTCATTTGAATAAATGGATAGAGTCCTATGACGTGACACCAATTAATCATAGGGAAAGAAAAAGCAACGAGCTTCTGTTCTTAAATTTGAATGATTCCCCGATCTAATTTCATGTTAAAAATATATTAGTGCCTGAGACGGGAAAGGTTTTCCATCAAGGGATGATTATCAATTTTTTTAATAAGTCCTACTTATTAGCTATTTCCCATTCCGGGTTGGACATAAATGTGTAAAAGAAGCAGCATATTGATAAAGATAGTTTTTTTCCAGAATCAAAAGAGCGATTGGGTTGAAAAAATAAAGGATTTCTAATCCATATTCTTATCCTATAATGAATAGAAACTAATTAGATTGAAGAGGATAGAGAGTCCGTTAATAAGCATACCTGTCTCCGAGTTATCCATTCTTTTCTTACTATAATACCTTGTTTTAACTGTATCGCATTATGTATCATTTGATAACTAATAAAATAAATACCCTCCTTTTTTGGCTTTTGTGTTCAAATTGAATTGGAAATGGAGGAATTTCAAGGATATTTCGAACTAGATAGATCTCGACAACACGATTTACTATACCCACTTATTTTTCGGGAGTATATTTATGCACTTGCTTATGATGGTGGTTTAAATAGATCCGTTTTGTTTGAAAATGCCGGTTATGACAACAAATCTAGTTCAATAATTGTGAAACGATTAATTAATCGAATGTATCAACAGAATTTTTTGATTATTTCGGCTAATGATTCGAACCAAAATCCACTTTTTTGGCACAATAAGAATTTTTATTCGAAAATTCTATCAGAGGTATTTGCAGTTATTGTGGAAGTTCCATTTTCCCTACGATTAGTATCTTACTTAGACTTAGAAAAGAAAGAAATAGCCAAGTCCCATAATTTACGATCACTTCATTCACTATTTCCTTTTTTAGAGGACAAATTTTCCCATTTAGATTATGTGTCAAATGTCCTAATACCCTATCCCACCCATCTGGAAATCTTGGTTCAAAGCCTTCGCTACTGGGTGCAAGATGCCTCTTCTTTGCATTTATTACGTTTCTTTCTCTACGACTATTGGAATAGTCTTATTACTCCAAATAAACCTATTTCCATTTTATCAAAAGGTAATCCAAGATTATTCTTGTTCCTATATAATTATTATATATGTGAATACGAATCCATCTTCCTTTTTCTCCGTAATCACTCTTCTCATTTTCGGTCAACATTTTATGGGGTCTTTTTTGAACGAATCTATTTCTATGTAAAAATGGAGCATCTTGTTAAAGTTAAAGTCTTTTTTGATAATGATTTTCAGCACATCTTATGGGTTTTTAAGGATCCTTTCATGCAGTATCTTAGATATCAAGGAAAATCCCTTTTGGCTTCAAAAAATACGCCTCTTATGAGCAATAAATGGAAATATTACTTTGTCAATTTATGGCAATATCATTTTTCCGTGTGGTCTCAACCAGGAAGGATCCATATAAACCAATTATGTAAGTATTCTCTTGATTTTTTGGGCTATCTTTCAAAGGTACGAATAAATTCTTCAGTGGTACGGAGTCAAATATTAGAAAATTCATTTCTAATAGATAATGCTATGAAGAAGTTCGAGACAATAGTTCCAATTATGCCTTTTATTGGATCATTGTTTAAAGCGAAATTTTGTAACGCATTTGGGCATCCCATTAGTAAGCCGACCCGGGCTGATTCGTCAGATTCTGATATTATTGACCGATTTGTCCGTATATGTAGAAATCTTTCTCATTATCACAGTGGATCCTCAAAAAAAAAGAGTTTATATCGAATAAAATATATACTTCGACTTTCTTGTGTTAAAACTTTGGCGCGCAAACACAAGAGTACTGTACGCGTTTTTTTGAAAAGATTAGGTTCGGAATTATTGGAAGAATTCCTTACGGAAGAAGAAGTTGTTCTTTCTTTGATCTTCCAAAGATCTTATTCTACTTCGCGAGAGTTATATAGAGGGAAGATTTGGTATTTTGATATTACTTGTATTAACGATCTAGTCAATTATGAATGAGATTGCCTATCAGATCATGGAAATGTAAATTACTCCTAAATGATCAGATGAAGAGATCATTTTTATATGAAATGCTTATGCAGGAAAAGTAAGGGTTGATTACCTGAGTATTCCATTTTTCTTCGGA